>OZ010574.1:86371437-86516437 GCA_963932145.1 Acanthosepion lycidas
CACTGGGATAGACTGTTCTAGTTCCACGTGCCATGTTTAATAGATGTCAGTTATCAATTATCTCCTGTTAATTTACCCTCTGAAAGTTCTCCACTCCCTTAACATTACCCACCACCTGAAGAAGTCCGGAGCGTACAACGGCCGAAACATTGTAATAAATATGGCGACAAAGATGAGGACAATAGTCCGAATAATGTAAATAGCGTACATAATACCTCATCCCAGAAATATAGACAAAATCTGATAGAATCTCTTAAGCTTCATCCGCCCGATCGACCGATAGTTTCGGGTAATAGGAACCCTGGCACAACACATTTCCATTTACATTGACCATATCCACAAACTTTTACCACCCACTATTTCGAGCTATGCTAAAGATACTATCCATTTCTTACCGATTCTCTACAAAAAATAGATTACCAAAAGATTCACTCCTTGAGACTATGGATGTGACATCTCTATACTGTAATATTCCACAGGAGGAGAGAATAGGAGCCTGTAAGAATTTTTATGAACCAGAGGCTTTCAGGAATACAACACAGAGGACATCAACGACATTATGGAATACACACTTATGCAAAACGATTTCGTGTCGAACGGGCACCATTTTCTTCAAGTCAGTGGTACAGTGACGGGAACGAAAATAGTTCTCCCAGCTATGCGAACATATTCATGGATATGGAAAAGAGGAGATATGTTGAGTAGATACCACCCAGCAAGCCTACACTACCACAGATGCATAGACGATATCTTCTATATATGGACATATTGTAAAAACACTCCCCAAGACTTTAAACAAAACATCAACAATTTCCACAACACTATCAAATTCACAATAGAATATTCTACCAGTTCCATTCCGTTTCTGGATGTTCTGGTATGTCTAAATATTAACCACATCTTCACAACACTCGGCCGTTGGGTGTTGACCGCAATGTCCACTTTTATATAATAATAATAATAATAATAATAATAATAATAATAATAATAATAACAACAACAACAATAACAACAATAATAATGATAATAACAACAACAATAATATTAGGTTGGCGCAAAAATAATGACGTAACAATGTCGTTTTTTGACGTTAAAAAATACGTCAAAAAACGACATTACTACGTCATTATTTTTGCACCAACCTAATAATAATATCAACAACAACAATAATAATAATGATAATAATAATAACAACAACAACAATAATAACAATAATAATAATAACAGCCACAATAATAATAATAATAATAATAATAATAATAATAATAATAATAATAATAAATAAATAGAAGAAAAACGTAAAAAAGAAACCCGGACTGGTCGGAGAATAACAGCTTAAACATCCTCCTCTTACGCTAATATACCACCTCATGCAGTAATTATCTATTTTGAGTGAATCTTGAGCCTTGTATTAGGAAAAAATTAATAAAAAAACATAAATTTTTTGAGGGGTTCAATAAGGTAAGGAGAAAGAATAAGGCTGAGAGAGAGAGAAAGAGAAACAAAGAAAAAAAAGACAGAAATAGAGAGAAAGGAACAGTGCGCCAAAGATTAGAGAAAGAAGTGCGTTTGGTTCTAAAGAAAAAAAAAATTCCAAAAACAATGAATTAGAACCGTACGGAATCAAATGCTGATTTCTTTTTCTTTTGGTCAAGCTAAAGAGCCGTATTCCGCACAAAGAAAGAAAATGGTGTAACAAATCGATTATCTTGTTGCAAAAAAAAAAAAAAAAAAAAAATTCATGGTTTTTATTTAATTTATTTATATCTGGATAGGATGAGTGATGCGGAACTAATTTTCAAACGATAAAAATTAAAGGGTGCAGTTGGTGTGAGGCGGCTCATCAATTTGAACGCCATAAGCCACCTTGCCAAGAGCGCTTAAAGGACACATCAATAATAATACAGACATGTGTCACATTCCATGAACAAGTAAGCCTAATGACAAGTCCCCTCCTCCTCAAAAAAAAAAAAAAAAAAAAAAAAAAAAAACGCAGTTTCCTGTCTCGACTCGTTTTCACTCATTTCGTTTTTCGGGGACTTTTTTCACATCTTTCTTTTTTCATTTTCTATCGTTTTTATTTTCACATTTTTGAAAAAAATCGTTACTCTCTCTCTCTTTTTGTGTCTTTTTCTCTCTTTTTGTATCTTTTTGTGTCTTTTTCTCTCTTTCTGTGTCTTTTTAATCACTACAAAAATAATCACTGTTCTTCATTATTTGCTGCCCTCATCATTTTCCCACGATTATTATTTTACAAGCATAGTGCTCCGTAATAAATGACAGGATTACAAGCATGTGTATTAGTACTTCTGCCAAGAATCAGTGTAGTATCTGTGCACTCTGCCTAAGATCAAAGTGTCGTCCACTTGCTCTCTTCCTCGGATCAGTGTAGTATCTGTGCACACTGTCTCGGATCAAAGTGACGTTCAGTTGTTCCCTACCTACAATCAGCGTAGTGTCTGTGCACTTTGCCTAGGATCAAAGTGTCACTTTTTCTCTACCAACGCTCAGTGTAGTATCGGTGCACTGTGCCTAGGATCACAGTGTCGCTCACTTGTTCTCTACCTACGATCAGTGTTGTACCTGTGCAGTCTGCCTAGGATCACAGTGTCGTTCACTTCTCTGCCTGCGATCAGTGTAGTATCTGTGCACTTTTCCGAGGTAAGTGTAATTTCATTGTTTAAAAAACAGGTATGTCTATTCAAATTCTAGGTGTAAATGAATATTTAAAGGTATAGACTATAAAACATTAATTTTGTGTATATATGTACATATATATATATATATATATATATATATATATATATATATATATATATATATGGATAGATAGATAGATAGATAATATTAGTGGTAAATATACACATACATATGCAATCATATATCTAAAATATATAAATATATATACATACATACATATATTTGTGTATAAAAAAAATTCCAAGAGGATAGAATCCAGGTAGAACTCAATGTCCAGGACAGAGTAAGGATATAATAAAAAGGCTTAAACACTAATATTCCATGGTCATAATTTATTCCATTGGAATCGTAAATACGATCCAATTCATCAGACCTACAAATTTAAAAAGAAAACAGAAAAAACGACTCCGGGAATAAAAAATAAAATTTAGTGAGAGTGTATGTATGGGAGTGTGGGACGTATGTTAGAGTGAAAGAAACCTATAGAGAGGGGTAACAGACTAGAGAAGAACAGGAAGGTCTAAAGATGAAGGCGGGAATTAAAATTTAACAGAGAGAAGTTTGAAAGAGGGGGGTGTATATATATATATATATATATATATATATATATATATATATATATATATATATATATATATATATAGTTATGAGTTTGAGTTATTCAGATAAAAGGAGAGCAGGTTAAAATTGTTTCGTGTCAAACCCACTGTCTTCCCAACTGAGTAATGGTGAGAGGATAAAGATTATTCAGGCCTTCAGTAATGGTACCAAAATTCATACTCTGACAACTAATAATGATAAGAACAAAAATGTTATATATATATATATATATATATATATATATATATATATATATATATATATATATATATATATGTGTGTGTGTGTGTGTGTGTGCGTTTGTTATTGTGGATATTTTTAATACTGTTCCATTCTATGGCCTTTTTCTTTCTTTCAATTATTTTTTTTGTTAACTCGTTTTCATCAGAGCTAAAAAAGAAACAAAAAACATTGTGTCATGCAATGTTTTCTTCTTTGTTCTGATTAATTTTCCTCGTCGTACATTGCGATTTTGCTATCTATATTCGTCTATAATTGAGCCACGTGCACACACACAGAAACACACAGACACACACACACACACACACACACATATATATATATATATATATATATATATATATATATATATATATATATATATATGTGGGGGTTTGTAGTGCCTGGAAATTCCGGTAATGATAAATAAATAGTAAGTATATATATATATATATGGGGGGGGTTGTAGTGCCTGGAAATTCCGGTAATGATAAATAAATAGTAAGTATATATATACATATATGTATATATATATGTATATATATATATATATATATATATATATATATATATATATATATATATATATATATATACTTACTATTTATTTAGCATTACCGGAATTTCCAGGCACTACAAAAACCCACATTGTTTACAAGATTTATAATTTGACCGCTTGACATATGATTCCTACTTGAATTTCAGAAAGACTTCCTTTTATAAGCCAATCAAATTTAGAAAACGTAAATAGAAAACATGATTGGATGATACTGTCGGTCCAGACTTGGCATTTCGACTGCAATCACTTTTCCACCGACGTGACATGGCTTTTTTCTGTCTTAAAGATAAACATTTTCAAAGCAATTTTTTTTAATGAATCACGACCACATGAATTTAAGCGAGCTACTTGATTAGCAACTAGGTATCAGCGTTTTACTGGTGAAATAGTTAAATGTAACCACATGTTCTATTCTAATGGTTTCTTCGCGAGCATTTCTCGCCTGTGAAGCTCTCTTTCGGTTTCTTACTTATGTGCCACCTACGATTTTCAAAAAAAAAAAAAAAAAAAAAAATTAAATGCAATATCAATCGCCATCTTCTGTCTTCCTGAATCCTGTTCTTTTATTGTCATTTTTTCCTCTCTGGCGACTTCTCATTTTCTTTCGCTCTCAGTAACGCCCTGCTACTTTGTGGCTTTATCGCCTTGCTTGGGGTGAAACGATTGAAAAATAATATTATACAGCCGCGTGGAAAAGTGCAAATTTCGACGCCTCTCTAATCCTCAAAGATTAACTGACTTATAGTGTAATCGTCAAAATAAATGTCCTGTTTGTTACATGATCATAAAGTGAATGTATGTGAGAAAGTACTGAAAGTATCTTGGTGTAACCCATTCATAAAATAAGTATTTCAATCACAAAACATGAGGTTTTTGAAAGGTTTTAATAAACTTGTGTAATGATGAGCAAGGTGTGTTGAATGATTATAGTGTGGCTGTACTAATTCACCTAAATGCACTCACCCCCCCCCCAAAAAAAAATGCTGTTTGACATGTTGAAGGCAAGAGTCACAGAAGAAAGCAGAGTATGATTTTCCTAATGAGGAAGCTTGTCTCAATGTTTGCCAGAACAAGGATTAGCAGAGATAGCAAAAAGACAAACACTGCTAAGGACAGGAAATTGTTGAAAGTCATAACTGTCCATGTCTTGAAGAGACACAGCATATAGAAGAAGTTTAACCCTTAAAATGAATGACCAGTGCATTACTTGACCATAAAGTGAATCCAGCTAAAAATGGTACATGTGGAATGAGAACAAAAAAAAATGACACAACTAATTTACCTGAATACTACACCAGCTCCATAAATGAAGTTGCTGTTCAAGGTAGATCACCCTTCTTGCTCACCTCTATGTCGATCAATTGAGGGAGGGGAGCTAAATTAGAAAGTTTGCTGCCAAAACAAACTGTAGAAAAATAAGGCTTGCATAACTGTCCCTGTTGTAGAGGATGAAGAACCAGCATGTATTAATTGGGATTATGTTGAACAGAATGAACAACTCTATCTGGAAAATGCTGCCCTGTTAACAGCTGATCAAGAAATGTCTCAAAATGTTGTGGATGCTAAGAATGGAGAACTGAAGAGTTTAATTAGTAATTGTGTATTTGAAGTCATTCTTTTTTAAGGAACACGGCACAAAGAAGAAGAAGATGATGAAGAAGAAGAAGGAGGAGGAGGGGGAGAAGAAGAAGAAGAAGAAGAAGGAGGAGGAGGAGGAGGGGGAGAAGAAGAAGAAGGAGAAGGAGGAGGGGGAGAAGAAGAAGAAGAAGGAGGAGGAGGAGGAGGGGGAGAAGAAGAAGAAGAAGGAGGAGGAGGAGGGGGAGAAGAAGAAGAAGAAGAAGGAGAAGGAGGAGGGGGAGAAGAAGAAGAAGAAGAAGGAGGAGGAGGAGGGGGAGAAGAAGAAGAAGAAGAAGGAGAAGGAGGAGGGGGAGAAGAAGAAGAAGAAGAAGAACCCTAAAAAGTAAATGTCCAGTATATTACTTGGCCATAAAATGAATTCATGTAAAAATGGCACAAGTGAAATGAGAAGAAAAAAAATGGCACAACTAATATTGCATGCTATTTCATTGTACTTATTCAACTGATTACCTCTGCGCCACCCCACCAAAAAAAAAACTTGTCCCATGAGGTGGAACGCCCATCCCAACCTCTTTAAATGCCCCAATGGGTCTACAGGCTGCAGTTTGAGATAAAGACAAAAAGGAGTTTTTATTCGTAGGAGAAACAAAGATGTCTGTGGTATGGAGAAGATGCAAATGAACTTTGAGGAGACAAAATCATTTAAAAAGTGTCATGTAAAACATGAAATGAACCCGAAATATTCTTCTAGAAGGAAGAAAAATGTCCAAGAAAGTAACTCGATATCACTGAAAGCCCAACTTATATACGTAACACTGAATAAGTCTTACAAAATAAATCCTGAAAATGCAATCTTGTGCGACAGAGAAAAGAGAGATACACGTAAGGTTGAAATTTGTTTTAACAACAGCATTTCACCTCAGCAAATGGAATTCATTTACCCAGGCATTTTCTTTGCTGTTTGTGGCATGGCCGGAGAGTATATCGGCTGAAACGACGCAGAAATTGGTACAAATAATTTATAATAGCAACTCTGTTCCTTTTATTTCATTTTAGCGTTAGATTTTCAAATTTAAAAAGTTTTAAATATGTTCGCTTGACATGTCAGTTACTACATTAAATTCTAAAAGACTTACCTTCATTTCCCAATAAAATTTGGATATAAATCTTTATCATATTGTGTCGCTATACAGAGGCGTACCTTGCATTTTTGCCGACCGGTGAAGGCTCTTAGAATTTGGCGCATCTCCAATCCTCAAATAGTAACGGACCTCAAAATAAATGTCCAATAACTATAAAGTAAATTTAGGTTTTAAAAAAAATGGCACAAGTAGAATAAGAGCGAGAACACTGTGCAACTAATTTTGCATGCTGCTTCAACGACTTAAATGCCGCCCCGCCAAAACTTGACGAAAAGGTCAAACCCTCCACGCCCGCCGTTATTTGTACACCTGCGAAATTCGACCGAATCTTTTATCTGTAAAGTTGAAACTCATCCGTTCCAAAGTTATAACTAAATTTGGAAACTTTTACTGAAACATGTACATTAAGACTTTTCCTTATTTTCAAATATATATTACACAAAACTTACGAGAAGCAAAAACAAACATATGCTTTACTTAAAATTACGCCTTAACTCAAGACTATTCTAGGCGTCAACAAATTATTATTAAATTATATGTAGAAATAGATTAATGTAAAATATACTAGTATATTGAACATAATCTTTTATTCATCTATGTTCATAGCATCATTATTCAGTCATCGAAGTATTTTCCATAATTTTCTATACCTTTATACCAATTTTCAGGGAAATTTTGCCCCACATCATATTGCAGTATGTAATTGACCACAGGAAATATCAGAGGTCTGAATGAATTTGATATCCACACCGAACGTTGACCTAAGAAGAGTTGATCTGTGGTGACCCCAATATATACTATGTTCACTCTTAGAGATACCAAATTAAGTTTTTGTTTTCGGCCTCACGTAAGAAAGGTGAAAGACCTAGTTGTCCCGATGGTTGTCCTAAAATGTGTTATCAAAGCTACTAGGTGCAGAATCGGGTCACAAAAGGTGTCAGTTTGGTGAACCAGCATGAAAAAAAAAAGATATGATGCCAGCTGAATTTAGGATATTACACACAAGACAACCATAAATAACAGGAAGTTATATAAACGCCTGCCCCACGGGAGGAGGGAAAAGCAGAATCTCTCTCGTTCTTGCAAGATGATCGAACGTTCGAAGATACGAAACCATATATCCTCGATTCAGCCGACGATAATTTGACGGAGTTCAGTAGTGAATAAATATTTTTTACGCATGAGAAATTCAGACTCGTATTCTTATCAGACATTACTAATTAATAATTTAGAGTTTTATTTGTGCTTTTGACCTCTTAGCCGGTAGACATTCATTTTAAGGGTTAAGAAACTGAGATGTCTACTCAAACACGTGGCCCTAGTAAATATAACGTTTATAATAAGGATAAATATTGCCAGATTAAAAACTCCATTAATTGCTTTAAAATTATTTTGTTTAGAGTTCGAGTAAAAACAATAAAGTTGGGTGATATAGACTTCGTAAAGTCTTAACGAGACAAGTGTATTTCTTAATTAAGGCAATTGAGCCTAGTTTTGCTGAAATGCTGTGTTAATGGTGAGGCACACTTAACTTAAAAGGACTTTCCCCTCAATGAAAAAGCGAATGCAAGTTCGATTCCAGTGGAGAGGTTCTTTAATAGAACCCTCGATCCCTTAATTTTAATGCGTGAAAATAAAACAGGAATCTTTACGCAAACATCTATACCCACTAAATATTAGGTTGGTGCAAAAATAATGACGTATAATGTCGTTTTTTGACGTTAAAAAATACGTCAAAAAACGATATTATTACGTCATTATTTTTGCACCAACCTAATATCAGATTTATCGTAATAAAAAAGAACTATTTCTGAAAACAAATAATCAAGGAAACAGTTGGTTTCAAAAGCTATTTCTCGAAAATTGGAACGTTATTAGAGATTGTCTGTCAAACGTTATTGCTGTTTTTTTCCCACTAAAGGAATAAAAACTGATTCAAGTTTAGTTTATTGATATATGAACATGAAATATTAGCTTTGTAGAGATATTAATCGTTTTAATGCAATAGCTTTTACTGACAGCACGCAAACTATTACTTGAACAAATTATTATAACTTCGTGGGATTTAAGGACGAAAAAGCAATTCAAATTTATCTTTAATTCACGAAACATTTGCAAAGAAATGAGAATTTTTAATGACGATTCGTTAGGTTTTTGTTTGAACAACACACGCAGGAAGTTAGAACTGGAAAAAAAAAGAATCGACCAGTCCTCAATTTCTGATTGGCTGTCCCAAAATAAAATGTTTTGAATAATTCAGTAAGTGTTTTGCGAGAAAACAGCGTCCTTACGAAATTGTTTGTTGGCTCGTAAGAGTCGTTGGAAAGTGACGTAAGCCCCGGGGCAAATCTATTCATATAGGCAGAGTGACTTTCAAGTCAAAAGTTGTGAACGATTTTGATTTCAGTTTTCCTATGTAAACAGATTTTTCTTCTATCTATCTATCTATCTATCTGCATACGCACAAACACAAACACACGCAGATATATATATATATATATATATATATATATATATATATATATATATATATATATATATATATTACGAAATGGACAAAGTCCGACAATTTATTTATTAAAGACATTTTTATGTTTAACGTTCTTTTTATAGATACAAGTATTTAAGTAAATGCTCTGTTTATAATAAACAGTATTAAATAACATTTACCGGCCTGAATGTCCGAGAAATTTTCATAGAAAATATTCGCCCTTGGACAGGATTCGAACCTGCATCCTATACGGAACCGTCATTTACTTAAATACTTGTATCTATAAAAAGAACGTTAAACATAAAAAAATGTCTTATATATATATATATATATATATATATATATATATATATATATATATATATATATATATATATATATATATATATATATATATATATATATATATATATAAGAAAAACAGACCACTTTAATGTACCATTATAATAATTTATTTCACCAGAGTCCTTTTAAAGGACATCGGATCATCAGATAGCACTTCCCAAAATGAAATGAAACGAAAAATGAAATTAAAATTGATGGGTAGTTTAAGTTTTTGTAATTTAACAGAGAGTGTAAAAGAGATAGTTAAAGAGATATGGTAGAGTATAGGGAGGGATTAATTTTCTATCTCTCACAAGTATACTTTATATTGGGGGAGGAGGAATGACCAGACCTTGACCTATTTAGACGGTTAACTTAACGGAAGTGATATATAGAAATGGGAGGGGAGTAGGGAGAAAGGAAAAAGGAAAAAGAAAGAAGAGGGAGAGTGAAGTAAAGAGAAAGAGGCTGTAATTGGGTTTTGGCAATTTATCTAAAGAATAGATTTTAATGCTTGATAGAAATTTAGATGTCTAAAAAAGATTTGATGTTTGCTATCAATTTAAATATTTAATTTTTTTAAACAAATAGTTTAGGGATTTAATATAAGTTAAATACTTTATTTATTAACACATTTATAGAGAACATATATATAATAAAATAATGAGAAAGGAAAGAACAATAAGATTTATAATCCGGTGTTCTTATTAATTATTTTTATTTTTTTAAAAAAAACAGTGCTCAACACAATTCCGTAACGCATAAACTTTTTAAATTTACTAATTTAAAAATATCGCTACACAGGAATTACAATGTTTCAAAAACAGAAACTAAAACTTTAAATTTAATTACAGAATTAAATCTTGATATTATTAGTTGTTTAACAACTAATAATATCATTGTATATGCTTATAAACTCATATTTTGAAACACAGGTTGTCTATGAAAATGAATACCCTACCACCCTTTATCAGAATGATTGAATTTCCCGTAACCTTAACAACTAATAATATCAAGATTGTATGTGCTTATAAATGCAGTAAATTTCTAAATAACTTATTCCAAAAATCGCTAGAAAATAAAACAGTACCAGCGATTTTAATTTAATTCTGTAATTAAATTTAAAGTTTTAGTTTCTGCTTTTGAAACATGGTAATTCCTGTGTAGCGATGGAGAATATTTTTAAATTAGTAAATTTATAATATACATATATATGTGTAAGAGTGTGGGGGGTGTTAATGCGGACACTGAGGTCAACACTAGGTTGCAAAGGACATTATCAATCATGCAAGGCTGAATAAGCGAAATCCTTCGTGGCGATATAAGCACGTCGGGGTTTGTTGTTTTTTTTTGCCAAAAGCGATGCACGATCGAATCCTGCTGGGGGTGCATATTTTTTTAATATGATTTCCCCAATATTGAAGCCGGTAGATTATTATAAATATAGTGTTTAAAAATATAAGCAAAAAAGAAACGGAACGTCTGCTCAAATATGAGTATCCTCTAAAAATAACGTTTAAGTGATAAAAATATGTTTGATTAATAAATAAAAACATTGTGCGTGTAATGTATGTATATATATATATATATATATATATATATATATATATATATATATATATATGTTTATATAAGTATATATCATTTAAGCATTAGTATCATTAGTATCATACATATATATGTGTATGTATAAAATATTTGTCATCTAAGCATTAATATCAATTATTTACGTCAAAAACGAAATACAACTACCCTAGAAAACCCCAAAAAATATAAAACGCCCCAAAATTAAAAACGAATGTAATAATTTGTCATAAATGGGAACTATCGAAAGAAAAGAAGAAAAAAAGAGAAAAGCTAAAGAGCAAGTGAAAAAAAAAAACGAAGAAAAGAATAAATGATCACGACACCATAGACGTACGCACATTCGTGCAGACGGACGCGCGCGCACGAACGCACATCCACACAGACGGCCTCATGACTGCACGCACGCAAACGCAGGTACGAACACAAACAATACGAAAAAAACTTACACCAATGTTAAGTTCATAAAAAAAAAGAAAAGATCGAAATATATAAGCAGTAAATTTCTGATACCCCATGAAGAGTGGACGGACAGGTCTGCCTACGAAACTCTGGTGTCGGGATGCTGAAGGTAACGTCAATCAGCTAAGTGAGAAAAATTTGCTTATATATATATATATATATATATATATAGTAAGAATAAAAGCTAAAGTTCATTATAACAATAATATCAAAACCGCTGGATTATATAAATTAAATTATAATTATTAATTACAGATTATCTTCGCTTCATGATTGCTTTTCAATGAAAGTCTGAGTAGCTGTTTCGATATTGTATTAATCATTGTATTTTAATACATTATATATATATATATATATATATATATATATATATATATTATTATTATTATTATTATTTTGAAAATATGATTCCTTTGCTACATAAGAGTTCTCATTTTTCAAAAACGAGAGCTGAAACCATCAATATAATTTTAAAAATTGAATTAAATTAACAAGCCCTGTTTCATCCTCAAGCCCTAAATTTTCGCTTGAGGATGAAACAGAGCTTGTTACTTTAATTCAATTTAATTTTAATAATTATATTGATGATTTCGGTTCTCGTTTTTGAAACATGAGAACTCTTATGTAGCGAAGGAATCATATTAAAAAAAATAATATTTATAATCTAAGCTCTACTTCTGTATGGAGCACTGTTTTTTTAAAAATAAAAACAAAAATACTAAAGAACCCTGGATTATTTACCTAACGTGTTCTTTCCTATTTTTCTAGATACCTGCACGCACACACACACACACATATATATATATATATATATATATATATATATATATATATATATATATATATATATATATAATTTTTGTTGTTATTAAACAAAGTGATTGACGTAACTCTTCCAATATTTTGCAACGCATAGGGAAGATCGTGATTTAAGAAAGGAAGAGACGAAATTATTAGGTTGGTGCAAAAATAATTTCGTTTTCTCACATAGTAACGTATGTTAGAAAACGAAATTATTTTTGCACCAACCTAATATTATCTATAAACCGCAAAATCTGGGCTGGTAGACTTTTTGCACGTTTGCACACACACACACATATACACACCTGCAGAGAGAGAGAGAGAGAAAGTGTGTGAGAGAGAGTGGGTTTTCGCTTATGTATTCGAAAAAAGTCGTTGTATGTTTACAATTACTGATTTTTTTTTTTTTTCAACTGAACCAGTTAAACGAGTCCAGTGCGTTCATTGTTGCGTGGATTGTTCACATTCATAATAAATATGTCATCTGTTAAGAGTAGAAGAAAGTTTTTCTTCGGTAGAATTACAACCAACCTTATGCACAGATATCATACACAGCTTAAATTTGTTGGGTTTTTTTTGTTTTTTTTTTGTTTTTTGGGTGTTTTTTTTTTTGTTTTTTGTTTTGTTTGTTTAGTTTTGTTTGGTTTCTTGTTACCTGTCATTGTCCCTAACTTTTTACCCCCGTCGCATGAAAAATTCAAGCCGAAATTATAATCGGAATATCCTCTCTTTCAAATATTTGATTGCAATTGACGTGTGGAAATCAACTAAGGTCGATTGCCAACGACGGGAACATGATGTATTGAAAGCCCTTTCTTTATCGTCACATAAAAATGAAAAATACCAGCCGATAATTTGTACTTGCGTAGACTTTCTTTTGTATGGCACATTTAGCCAAAAGAAAAAGAAGAGAAAATACTAAAAAAAAAAACATGATTAAAAAAAAATACTGAAGTTACAATTAGCCACGCTTCAAATTTAAAATTAATGATCAAACGTATCGGCCTTTGGCCAACTGCCCAATTGGCTACGCAAAGTTAATTGACAATGCCATCTATTTACTCATACAGACGACATTTATATTTGCCAGTTGAGACTGCTACTTCTCGGGACTGTTGTATTTGTACTATTGTAAATATAATTATGGTTTTCTTTTGTCCTGTTTTATCTGGATTCATTTTTTTTAGGATTATGATTGCAGTCGGAAGAACAATAATCCAACTGTCATTACGAATACTAACAGTTCGTCAACTGTTGCTTTACAAATTAAATGAGCACAAATGAGAAAAAAAAAAAAGAAATATGAAACTGCTTGTTTAAAAATTCATTACTCTCTTCTAGTTATCAAATCAGGGCGTACATTCGTCAGTTCGATCCTCAATGGGTGCGCCACAGCCTTGAGATCGAACCTCAATCTTGAGTTCGTTCTTCATATGTGCTCTACAGTCTTCAGATCGATCCTCACTATGTGATCCACAGTTTTCATTTCAATCCTCACTGGGTACTCTATAGTCTTGAGTCCGATTCTAAATGGGTGCTGGGAAGTCTTGCGTTCGATCCTTAATTAGTACTTCACATCTTGAATTTAATCCTCGTTTCTCCTGCACAGTCTTAAATTTGGTCCTCGCTGGATGCTAAATAGTCTTCAGTTTGGCCCTCAACAGGCGCTCTGTAGTCTTGAGTCTGATTCTCAGTGAATGCTCCAAAGTTTTGAGTTGGGTACTCAATAGATGCTGCACTCAATATGCACACCCAAATACTAGCGTTTATAACAATATTACTTCAAACGTTATTTTTAATGGATATCCCTGTTTGAAATAAACGCCCCGTATTTTATTTGTGAGCAGTAGATATTATGTTTACTGGCGCAATCGAGAACATCTCTTTATTAGCTCTTCTCGAATGCACAGACCGGTAGGCGTAATAAACACTATTGAATACATTTTAAATCTACTCTTCTATTTCAAACTTTTAACTATTAACTATTTAAATATTTTAAATCTACGCGTCTATTTCTCTTTAGCTGAGCGGTCTATAGCATACCAGATCAAAAGGTTGTCTCTCCTACGAAGTGGGTACACAGGTTCGAATCCTGTCTGAGGACACGTTTCCTGTTAGACTTTACATTTTTCGGAATGTTGTCCTCATCTTTATTGCCATGTTCACAACGTTTCGGTAGTTGTACGCTCCGGTTTTCTTCAGATGGTTGGAATTTCGAATTGAGCTCTTTATTTCGTCCACCGGGGTAGATTCTTCTAGTTTTGTGTGCCATTCTTCTTCCGGGTGTCTCAGTTATCTCCCTTTAACTTAACTCTCCAAGTTTTTTGTTCAAACGTACAACGGCCGAAACGTTGTGAACACGTCAATAAAGACGAGGACAACAGTCCAAACGATGTAAATAATCAGAATACCTCATTTCAGAAATATAGACAGATATTTATACACACTGTTTAAAATAAGGAAAACGAAGCTTTTATTGCAAACACGCGTATAAACTAAAAATAACATTTAAAGTAATAAAAATGTCGGATTCAAAATAAATCCATTAATTCTGTAGAAATTAATCTCTTTAGCTTTCGGACGAAACGAGGAAATGTTCTGTTATGAATAATCAAGAGTGGTCTCCCCTTGTTTTGTTACTCTCCTCTTTGACAGATATTTCTGTTTGCTGAGGCTATAAAATGACTCTATACGGGAACCTTGTATTCTTCATTAAATAAGGCTTTCTTAAAGCCTACGCCTGCGTACTTTTGTCATTACATGTTCATTCCTTAGAAGGTTAAAACAAAATAAAATATTTTTATCTAGATATATTTGTTGCATCAGACAGATTCACACATATTTATACTACCATAAATGCTCGATTTTCGACTTAGTGCTGGGAAAGCTTATTAAAAACAATTCAAAGAATGAACATTTTGTTTAATTTCTTAACTTTAAACTCCAAGGTCCAAATAAACGGCTACATTCATTTTCGAATATATTCAGTTAGAAGATACTTATTCCAGCCGAACGCTTATTTTAAATTCCTTGCGGAATGGTGGAGGATAATTCCTCTCGTATCAAGGCCGGCTAAATCGAGCATTTAGAATAATAACATTCAGATTTTTGTCCATATTTTTGTTGATGCTCTTATCACAACCTATCGGCCGTTGTGTTTTCCCACCTTCTTCAGGTGCTTTGTCAATCCCAGTAACCTTCAGGTAATTTCAAACTGAACCCTTTATTTAATCTGAAAGGGCAGATTGTTTCCGTTCCCCCGTCCATGTCTAGGAATATCTTGTCTTTTTCATATTTAGTACTTTTCAGCTATTGCTCTCCCCCTTTTTCCACGGGGTCTAAGTCTGCTCTACCCAGCCCAGAGATTGAACTCAGGGCCGATGCAATAGTTTAAATCCCCCCAACACATGCGCCCTAATTTATGATACGCCTCCCCACTCTAATACATCTCAGTTTCTATAAGGTACTAGCAGCATGGCCCGGCGTTGCCCGTGCTTGATTCAAAAATCGTACGACTCATACAGCAAACGCTATCACTAGAATTAAAATATTTTTGCCCTTCCTTGCCTTTAAAGGAGTGCTCTTTGCCGTGCTGATGTTGCCACATGCATTACTTCTTGCCTATCTCACACTGCGAATTTTTTCTAAGCTCTATACTAAACATTAAATATGTTACGAAAAAAGAACTAAACAAAATGAACACAAAATGATCAGCTTTAAAAAAGGACTCGTAACTGGAAAAACCGAATGGAAAAAGAATATTAACAACAAATACTTTTTCACACCAAACCCAGTTCTGCGGAATCAGAATCAACGTTGAGTTTAAGCAAGCGAATGGGCCAATTGGAGTAAAGTGCCATGCAGATTTAAATTTTTCCCACTTGTGACGAATGCAGCTATTGATTTTTTTTGCATGCTAGTTAACATTCGTGTCAGTCAGCTGTTGGCCCTCACGCTGGCCAATAGAATCTTCTTGCCTATTCGTGGCAGCCAGCTATTGGCTCTCACTCTGGCCAGTACAAAATGGCCGCAAACTACATGAAAACTTCCGCATGAAAAAAATCGATTATTTCCACTATCGATGTGAGTTGGGAAATGCAATGTCAGTCTTGACCTTTCCACTAACTTGGAGCATGTGCATGTAAATTTTGGTGCAAATCTGTCGAAAATTGCGGCCGTGCATTCGTTACACACACACACGCGAACACACACACACATCCTGCCATTTATAAATAGAGATTATTCATATAAAATACAAGTTTTATTGTAACCTAATTATGTACAATAATGGATCATATTTGATATAGGTGAACAATTCAACTACAAAGATTGAAAATAAATAAAATATATCTAAATACAAATTTGTGACATATCATAATAGATCATTCCATCTTAAATAAATCGACAATGATTTGCGTCAGTTTTTAATATCAACTTGAGATTTTTCTTGCTAAAAAGTTGAATAATTCAAAACATTCAACATTATGGATAAAACATTTTATATGGTATTTTTTCGAGACTTAGCACGAACAAAACAATTTCCCGGATTTGGACGAGAGAAAAAAACTCTGGAATGACTTCACAATCCGTGAAAATATTTCAATCTTTAATAGTCAGTTGTGTTTAGTTTAATTTGTAACATATGGTAGAAAAAAATGTTGATAAGATAGCGAGGGTCACAAGACACAGCACGGGGCCCCAATCAAGCCTGCCTCTCCCCGATGAAGGGGGGCAGAGGTAGTATCCACAGGTCTTGGTTGAACTCAAAATCAAATTCAAACAAAAAGATGCAAACATAATCACAATGTTTCTTCACTCGCTATGAGAACTTGCACAACTACTTTTCCTGTTTAGGAATAAGATTACCAAAAGCTTCCACATTCTGTGTGGATTATCATAAATTTGAGTATCACTTCAATCAATGGCTACATTTTGGAACCTTTTTGACGTGAGTGCAAACCGGACCTATGTCTCCTTATCGTGAAATGATTTGCAATTTTTGTCCAATAGAAGCCGACATTGTATAATCACCCATCACTGGCGATAGGTTGTAAAATTAATTAAGCTAACGGAAACAAAATACTCTTTGACCTTCATTCGCTTGCTTTTCCTATTATCATTGTAATTATCTAATTACAGCACGCACATGCGCTTACATATATGTACTGGTTGGAAACTTGCATCCTAAATCTCAGAAACTTGTTTTTTCAAGAACGTGGTTTTAACCATCTCAGATAGAAATGTCAATGCTTGTGCGGAGTTATTCGGAAAGAATCCATTGAGAGGATAACTAGATTTGTATCTATAGTTATCCTCTCAATGCATTCTTTCCGAATAACTATATCATTTTTATTTTTGTTGTCCCATGGAATTAAATTTTTTTGGGGGGGGAGATCTTTTTCAAATGTACTGTCCCTCCAGGCCATAGGAGTTCATGGCTCTCCACAAATTTTATTTCTTTATTATCTGTGAATTGTGCATTCTTGAGAAAGACAGTGGACTTGTTTTCCTTTGCCTTCTGCACAGTTTGGAATTGAACGTTTTCCTTCTTTCAGATTGGTTGCAAGAGCCCAGTCTGCACCGCTATTGGTTTCTCTTCTAGCTAGTGACGGGGAGGAGAGAGGTCATTCATGTCTTTCTCAAAGGCATTTATGCAAAAGAAAACGCACCAGACTCGCCTGGAATTTGAACTCTGTTCGCCGTTTCCATTTTCCGAGCTGATATCCGTCACACTACCTGATGATAAATTTTCACAGTTCTTACATTATTAGGACGTTTAACGTAATATAATTATTGTCATTTCTTATGAAACCCTTTGGATCCAGTGGCGTAGCTAGAGTAAACGTCATCCGGGGCGGTTCGCTCAAATGTCACCCCAATGACCCCGATTCACCCTATGCTGAATGGAAGCTGTAGCTAAATTTTCATACATGCTCTACCTCTACTCTACTGACCGGTACGTTACTGTTTACATATATGATCCAAGACAAAATCCAATACCACAAAATAATCAGTTCAAATCAAAAAAATTTTAAAATGCAACTGTTCACTTTCAGAAAAACTAAATACAAAACACGGCAATACACAAAAGAATGACATTCGATACTATGGTCTTAGAATGAATGTTTTCTTGTTTTCATTGTGGAAAACTGGTCAATGACATCGTCAAAATCTGTTTGTCTTGTAAGCTCGTTTTCAATGGACAGCACAGCCAGATCCGACAGTCTCGACTGGCTCATGGTTGACGTAATTTTCTGTTGCTAATTTTCCGGTGTCCAATTTTCCGTTGCATCATTTTCTGAGTACCATTTAATTATCAATGATGTTTGAAAGTATTTTTCTTGACAAAAATATTCTATTTAATTTTTAAGCATTTTTTTGGATCAACTGCATTCTTTTAAAGGTTACCTAGAGAATTTATGCAAAGTTTATTTTTTTGTTTTTCTTTATACAAGTAAAATAAATTTACATCATATTTTGATGTTATTATGATTTTAGTTTTAGTGATAATTTAAAAACAATAAATATTTATCATCAGTACCAATAATGGAAAATTAAGTTAAAAATTTAAAAGAATCGTTTTTGGAATCGGAAAATAGGGACAAATTTTTCCGATTCCGATACCGTTTCCGATAACCCAAAAAGTTCCGATTTTTCCGATTTTCGATTCCGATTCCGATTAATCGTCCCAACACTAGTAGATATATTCAAAAGTATATCGCTCACTCAATGGAAAATTGTATCTCAGCGAATTGATATACAGGCAAGACTGAAATTGTTGCACTTTTGGCTTCGTATTTCGCTTTGTTGTTATTAATGATGCAGAGTTAAAACACCATATCATCCGATAAAATGTTACCACAATGTCTCTTGTTAGTAACCAAGATTGTAGCAACTGAAACACATGAAAGCTGAAAACATTGCTATTTTTCCTACTCACAAATTTCCCGACAATTTATTAGAAAATTTCTGACGGGGAGGACAAAACTGGTGGGGGGTCATAAATTATTTCTGGGGGGGTCATATGCCCGCCTGCGAAACCTGTGTCGCCGCCACTGTTTTCAGACTATTTTTGGCACCTTAGCCTGGTTGAAAAATTTTGTTGGGGGTGACATTGTGTCACCCCTCCTGTGCTGGCACTCGGGGCGGTCCGCCCCCCTCGACCCCCTTAGCTACGCCACTGTTTGGATCGATCAACTCTTCTAACTAAATGTAGCATATCGACCCAGAATGTAATAAAAAGCAACAATAACTTAGAAGGAAAATAGTAATAATAATATTGAAAATCCCTCATTTAAGACACAAAATGTTACTGAATGTGACAGAATAAGAAAATCATTATTATGAAGCGAGAACAATAAAAGAAGGGAAATCAAGAAGACAGTAGATAACGATTGACATTGCATTTAAATCTTTGAAGATCAAAGTAAGCGGAAAAGTAAGAAACAGAAAGAGAGTTCAACAAGCGAGAAGTGTGAAAAAAAAAACAGCAAAAATCGTACGGTTAAATGTAGCCAACCTGTAAAATGGTGAGACCTTGTGACCAATCTAGTACTGTGCTTAAAGTCTAGGTACCATAGAGGAGAGTTCATTAGAACAATTACGATGAACGTATTTGTAAAAGAGGTACAGGGGAGCTTCATTACGGCGATGGGTAAGTGACTGGCGCAGCGATGCCAGTTCAGGACCAATAACATTGCAGATTCTTCTTTAAATTTTATCGGGAATCTCTAAATATATAGCAGGTACACCAGACCATGTGGTAGCGATATTCAAATGATGGACGAATGGTAGATTTATAAATATGTAAGATGGCTTCTGGTGAGTAAAAATGGTTAGGACGACAGAGTGAATTAACTTTCCTAGCAGCAGACCTGGCAATGGATTCAATATAATCTTTCCACTTCATGTTTAAAAAGAGAGCACTTTGTAATTTGATTGTCAACTTGTTACTCTGTATCTGCGAGTCTGGTAATATAGTGAATAGAGAGAGAGAGAGAGAGAGAGAGAGAGAGAGAGAGAGAATCGAGAATTAAGAGAGTGAGTAAGGGGCTGTATAAATATGACGATTTGTAATTCTCTGAATTACGAAATCGGGCATCATTATTTTTCCTTTTGTTTTTTTTTTCTTTCTTTTTTCGCTCTTCCTTTACTACATCCTTACTTTTCTTTTTTTTTCCCTCTATTTTTTATTACCCATTTCCTCTTCCTTTTCTTTTTTCTCTTTCTTTAATAGACCTTTGTTTTTGTTTTTCTTTTCGGTTTTCTCTTTCTTGACACTTTTTTCTTATCCTTTTTCTTCTCTTCTTTTCTTTCTTTATTGCACATTTCATTTTTTCTGTTGTTTCTTTTCATTTTCTCTCCTTCTTTATTGCGCCTTTCTTTTTTTTTCTTTTCTATACTATATTTATCTTTCTTTTTAAATTCCTTTTTTTCTTTTCCAATTTTCTCGCTTTCTTTATTAAACCACACCTTTTTTTTTTTTTTTTTTTTTACTTTTACTTATGGTTTTTCCTTCGTTATTAGACCATTACTTTTTTTTCCCTTTTCTTTGGTCTCTCTTTCTTTATTAAACCGACCTTTTTTTTCTTTTTCCCTTTTCCTCTTTTCCTTTTTCTCTTCCTTTCGTTTTTACTCCTTTCCTTTTTCTTGTCTTTTTTCTCTCTTTATTAAACCATAGCTTTTTTTTTCTCTTTTTTCCCTTTCTTTCATTATTACGCTTATCCTTTTTACTTTTTTTTCTCTATTTCATTATTACGCCATTTCATTTTCATTTCTTTCTTTCTCATTTTATTTAATCTTTTCTTTTTCGTTTTTCTTTATCACACTTTTTCTTTTTCTCTTCCTTTCGTTTTTACATGTTTTCTCTATTTTTTTCTTTTCCATTTTTTCTTATCCATTTTCTTCTTTCTCGCTTTATTTCATTTTTTCTTTCTTTTCCCTTTTCTTTGCGTCTTATTTTTTCAACTAATCGTCATATCCATCCATTTTCTTTTTTTCTTTTTCTTATTTGTATTTCTTTTTTCTTATTTAAATAATTAAAAACAAGTTCTCTGTCTTTTTTCTTCTTTTTTTTTTTCATCTTCTTTCCTCTTTACTATCTACTTTCATTTTTTTTCTCCTTTATTTCTGTCTCTTTCATCTTCACTCTAAGACAAATCTCCATGTGAAATTGCGGAGTTGTCCATGTAATAAAATAAATAAATACACAACTAATTTCCTTCTTCTCTAAAACCTGCAACTAACATTAATTGGCCGTGTACGAGCAGCAACTTTCCCAATGAAAATGACTCTGCCATGTGTTGCCCTATATTATATTATATGTTATGTCATGAATATGTAAAAAGGAGACGTCGTCCGATTGCAAGCAAATCCTAGTCACGCTAGCAAATAGGTAATTTTAATTGTTTCTCTTTGGTCGCCATTATGCCAGACGTCGTGTGTCATACATGGCTCTCGCGACACAAAATATTATTTTCTCTTTCCGCATAAATAATAAACTACAGAATAAGGTGCAAAAGAACAAGGCTTTGAAGCGAGTCATTGGCAGGAACGAGGTGAGAAGGGTGGATGTGAATAGCGCTTTTCAGGACTTTTAACTCAGGGATTATTTTCTAATTGACTCCATTCTATGCAATCGTACATAGGGATCACGAAGACATTAATTCGGTGAATAGGGTGGCTTAGTGAAACCAATTCTAACAGTACTCTTCAGATGCTTGCCATAATCACAATTGTATAACCATAATTCAAGTTCTGAATGCGAAACATTTTATATATATATATATATATATATATATATATATATATATATATATATATATATATATATATACAGTCTCGAAGTAGGACTTTAGAGTCTACGTGCTTGTAACTGTGATTTCTACAAGCGGTTACCTCACACTATTACACTACCTCCAACTCAATCACAATCTCTGCTCTCTCTACTCTGACTGACTCTGGGTATTTAATGGCAGCAGTCCAAGTACACACTGGTTGAGTCCACTTGTATGAAAAAGGGGAGGACCCCATAACACCTACGAAGAAGTTGGTGGTAGAACTACGGACCTACAGCCATGTCCAAACCACTGGTTTTAAAACAGTTCATTCACCAAATACCGGACGTGTACAGATGCGCTATCTTGCTGAAAACGACAGTGTTCATTTTCCCAACTTAGAGAAACTGAGACGCGATGAATTGCCGCCAAGGCAAATCAATTCTGTAACTGTAACTTCGGGGAAATATATCCATAAACCTTAATCAAGTCAAACCCATGTAAACACGACAATTTGGTGATTTAAATTCCTTTCTTCTTGCATTGAGTGATCATGGCTCTCCACAACTTCCTATTTCTCGTAGCAATAAACAATATTGTCCACTTATTATCCCTCTCTGTCCGTGTTCTGCCAACCAGTTACACAATCTCATTAAGTACGTTAGTCGCTTTTTCTCTCTGCTTTTCTTGTCTTCGGTAGGTCTTGTGAGTGTCAAATTCTCCAAACCATCTTTCCTCATTATGTGACCCTGAAATTACATCTGTCTCTTTCTGATCCTGAGCATAATTGTCCTTTTTTATTCCCATATTCCTTAAAATTTCCTAGTTGCTCACATGTTTGGTTCATGGTATTCTCAGAATCCTTTCGTAGAATTACATCTCTGTTGCTTCAAGTCTTCTGTTTATCTTTGGGGAAAATGTCCAATATTCACTGCAATATTAGAGAATTGATATTACATAATATTTCAGCACTCTTATTTTTGTTTCCAACGAAGTTTTACTAGAACATATTCGAATTGCCACGGGTAAGATAACGTCGTAATACTCCACGATGTGTTTCAAAATATTTCGCGTAGGTAGGTAGGTTCAGGGAAACTCAACATCGCAAATTCAAAACCACCAACTGAATACTGCTGACATGATCGCCAGGACAACTCAGGACTATATGGGTTCTATAGCCTTGGATGGCAACTTGTCTAGGAGAAGGAAAACTCTGAATTCAAAACCTGCGGAGGGTCGTTTGGGGACCTTGTGGTACGTAGTACACCAGGTCTCTGTAATCGGCCCTTCAAAAAGTGTGGATGGTCCTGCACGAAACCTTCACCACTATAATCAAATCTCATGTGCTATACATGCGGGTTGGGGACCGCTTGTGAATTCCAAATTCTCATGAAACTCCAATATTGGAGCCGGCTCAACCCACCTCGGGTGAATGCCGTTACGAGAACAAGAAGAGAGAACAACTCAGGACCGAGGCAACTTAGCACCAGACAAACGTAACCGCATAAAAGTAATTTGTTAAGGATTAAAATCTTAATTAGGAAATATTTTTCTTCAAATAAGGCATTTGAAAAACCATGATGTAAAATATGAACCAATTTTTATTTTTAATTAAGTAAATCGTAATCTATTTTATTTTTTAATTAAATCAAAATTCTAAAATATTTTTGTGCGTTTTATTAAATTATTTTTTATAAAAATATTTTAGAATGTTGATTTAGTTTATTAAAAACTAAATTACATTACGTCTTAATTAAAAATAATTAAAAACAAAAAATTGTTTCATCTTGTTTTGCATGTTTCGATTTACATAAAAAATAATTAAAAACAAGTTCTATTGGATTGTTTTTATATGTCAATTTACTTTGTTACGAAATAAAAATTTTTACGATTTACTTTATTAAAAATAACTAAAAACAAAAAGCTTTTACATAATGTCTTTTCAAATGCTTTATTTGAAGAAAAATATTCACTAATTAAGGTTTTAATCCTTAGTGAATTACTCTTATTCGGTTATAAAAAAAAAGAAAGTTATTTTTTTTCTGGTGCTGAGTTGCCTCGGTTCTGAGTTGTCTTTGCGCTCTGTCGGCGATATTGAGTTGTTCCTTCTCGTGAGCAGGTATACTTGAAGATATTCGCGTCGAACCCTGCTCTTGATAATTCAATATGTTTCATTAATCTTTCATTATTCTTTTAATCATTTCACCCTAAGCAAGGCGATAATGCCACTAAGACGCAATAAGTTACTGCCAGTAAAAATAGAGTGGGAAGAATATAGCAGAAGGAACCGGAAACCCAGTCCTAAACATAAAACATTGGATAAACCTCTACTCTTGTCCAAAAGATTGAGGAGTTTGAACTAGATGATAGGCGAAACTACGCCTATTCTATAATTATTTTTCATTATAAGTTCAATATGTCTCTTTAAAAATATTAAGAACTTTATATAGCATCTCATATAAGGGCGACTCGCCTTGGAATAGTCAGTCCACACTAACATTTAATTCCAGTGAATCAAATCTTGATGTAGACGTGCAGGTTGATCGATCGAACTACGGCAAACCTGTTCGTCTTTTCCTAGGTAGTTTCAGCCGTATGAGTGGTTCTGACTCAGATACTTGCCACTCGACAGAAACAAAATTGTCATTCGTCAAACAATCAGTTCTGTTTCTAGTCACGTCCTGACTATTTTCTGACCCTACGCTTACCCCCCAACTTAAAAAAGTACATGTAACTAGTATAGCGTTAACTCCAGAAGCCAAATAGTATTTTATAATGACTAATAAAGTGGGGACTGTGAATACACCATAGCCGTCACATCATGTCACGTTTTCAGTAAACCATTACGACCTTAAGGGCCCGATGTATTGCAGCCATAGCAACAGTGGTGGGTTTTGCGCAATACACCTGACAGGGCCCATCCTTCTTCAGGCTGGTTTCTAATTTAGAGCTTCCCTTCTAGATTGGGTAACAGCTCGTGGCAAGAAAGACCAGTCTGACCTGCTATTTAACCCATAACTGGAGGAAGATAGATTAATGCTTTTCCAAAGGCATTTGGCTGAAGTAAACGAAACAGAATTAGGAGGGGTTTGAACCCACCCGACAAAACCACAGCATAACCAAACTCATGATCTGGTTGGGTAATGGTTGGCTATCTAATCTGTTTGGCCCTTAATTTAAGCAGTGAGTTGGTTCCCCACTGAGTGCCCTACACTTTTGATAAACTAAGCTTAGTATTTTTTATGGTGTGTTTTTGTAGCTCGGCGACAATATTTGTGAAGAAAACAGGGAAAAATGAATTCATGCCTTTCCCAACGACAATATAACTAAAAGTACATGAACAGCCACAACTGAAAATTCAAACTCGTTTTGCCGATTCTGTTTTTCCGTGCAACCAGTCTTTATTTTCTGTAAATGTATCATCATTGCCTGTATGTTTTCAGTCTCTACCCCAACAGGACACTCGGGCCCCGGGGAATGCTAGATTGCCTGCAAGTTTTTCGGCCTCCTGTGATGCCGTTCAAGGCCTTGACCGAACTTTCGAACCGACTTTCCTTGTGTTCTCTACCAACACCAAGTACAATGTGCTTTTCCCAAGAAGAACTTGATTATGTTCTTTACGGTTGCATTTCGAACACACCCTGTCAGACATATCCGCGACACGCCCTCAGTGGACTACGACTCAGTGACATGGCGAATGGTGAGTTATTATGAATTTATTTATATTATTTATTTATTTATTTATTACAAAAGAATGCCGAGAGTGCTTTCCTAATTCTGAAGCTAATGTTTTGCCGATATTTCTATGCAAGTAATGATCGGGGATGATTTCCCATTGCCCTTTTCAGGGTTTTGAAATTCAATTTTCATTCTTAGAATGGTTGCTGTCCAAGAGCGAATTTCATCCTGCTATTTAATCCATAGAGGGAGAGAAGAGACAGATCTATACCTTTCTCAGCAGATTTATTTAATCTCCTCCTAAACATATTTACACGAATTCTCGCTTATCAACGGCTTGCGGCCACATCACATTGAAACACTGGTCCACGTATGATCATCGAAGTTAAGCAACATCGAGCTTGGTCAGTACCTACATGAGTGACTACTTCGGAATACCAGGTGCTGTAAGCTTAAATGTGCGGGTGGTGTAATGAATAATGGCTTGGAATTGTTAATTGAAGACCGCGTTCCAATTCCAGTTGGGTTCGTTATATTGAACGTTTTCCTTCTTTCAGACTGGTTGCAAGAGACCAGTCTATTCTAACTGGAGATGGGGAGGAGGGAGGTCATTCATGCCTTTCTCGGGCATTTATGCAAAAGAAAACGCACCAGACTCGCCTGGAATTTGAACTCTGTTCGCCGTTTCCATTTTCCGAGCTGATATCCGTCACACTACCTGATGATGAATTTTCACAGTTCTTATATTATTAAGACGTTTAACGTAATATAATTATTGTCATTTCTTATGAAACCCTTTGGCATTTATGCGCAATACCCTTGGGAAAGGTATCACTCCACCTGTTTTCCCCCACTTATGGGTTAATTAGTAAGACTTATATCACTAAACCATTATTACCTCCATAAACATCCTAACAGCATTTTAAAATGTCTGGCTTTAAATAATCTGCAATATGCTAGGCCACTGAGCTGACCAAGCATAGAAATGAATACAATATGGGAACCAGTAATAAGGAGTGCGAGAGAAAAGCGATAATAACAACAAATTTTTTTCTGGTAATAACAGCGAAAATTGCAATATGAGCACTGGTAAAAAAGGTTGCTGAAGACATTAGGTTTATAATACCCAGAAATTCATACACAGATGGCCTCAAGGACACATGGCACAGTGGATAAAGGCTTTGGTTAGATCCAGTGACAGGACCCAAAGAGTGTGAGTTCAATACCCGGTTAAGGCAGTGGAGAACTTTGAGAGGGGAATTAATAGGAGATAACTGATAACTGACATCCATTAAACATGGCACGTGGAACTAGAACAGTCTACCCCAACGAGCGAAATAAAGTGTTCAGTTCGACATTCCAACCACCAGAAGAAGGCCGAAACGTAATAAATATGGCGACAAAGATGAGGACAATATGCCGAATAATGTAAATAGTGTACATAATACCTCATCTCAGAAATATCGACAAACCTGCAACGGGTTGATAAGCCATAGAATACTAATCAATCTTATTACCATATACTCCATTTTATATGCAAACTTACTACTACCGTCCCTGTAATGCATGTAATGCAGCCGTAGAACATGATAGCCAATAACTCTTCACGTTCGTTTTCTATTCAGAGTTTCTTTCTCCTAGACAAGGAAAGACCATTCATTAATGGGTGAACGAAGACTAACCCGGAGATAGAACTCAGCTCGCCGATAACATTTTCAGCGCCGATATCTAGTATGACCATTCAACCAATTTCACTGCCTTTGTATCTAATTAATCCTTCTAAATCTTAGTAGAAAAAAGAAAAGTATGAATTTTGCAGACATCCCTCTCTGTATATATGTTTCTAGTAATTTTATATTCTGTAATTTCTTGGTAATTTTTTTTCTTTTCTGCGATCAGTGTAGGACTTCCTAGTGTTTTAATCGTACAGGACTGCTCTAACAATTCCCACGATTCCAAGACGATGGTTATAATGGTCTTAACATATTTGATTTCTATTTTTTTTTTTTTAAATGTATTTAAAAGTACCTAGCTTGCTGGTAAAATTAACAACTGACAACGAAAAAGTCAAAGACTGAATTGGCGGAAGTTATTAACTTTCGGAGATATGTTAGGTCACGATTTCACTATATCGATTCCACCTCCACCCCCATATATATATATATATATATATATATATATATATATATATATATATATATATATAGACTTGATAAATCACGTGACCAAATATACATATATTGGTCTATCTATCTCGGTCTGTTCATATCAATTTAACTATTTCTTGATATACATACATACATACATACATATATATATATATATATATATATATATATATAGAGAGAGAGAGAGAGAGAGATTGATATTTACCATATATATATATTTCGTTATATCTATCTATCTATCTATATATATATATATATATATATATATATATATATATATATGTGTGTGTGTGTGTGTGTGTGTGTGTGTGTGTGTGTGATAAAAATAGTTTTATGATATGCTATATTTATGGGTTAAAGTCCTCAATATCAATAGCGTATGTAAATATACAAGTTGACATTGAAATCGTGTAAACTTGAACGCATTGATTGCGTTTGAGCATGAAAGAGACTGTTACCGGTGTGCTGACTTAAATGGTCCACTTATATATATATATATATATATATATATATTTCCGGCTTTCCGCAACTCACAACCCATACCCACACAATCTCCACTTAATGACCAATCTCTCTTTCCCATCTTTCTAATAATATAACATTTGACTCCCACCTAGTCTCTTTCGATATCTAACAGCAGTCGCTGAATAGAAAGAGAATTACATCAAAGGGGTCTGACGACCACAGCCGAAGCTAAAAATAAATTCTCCTAACGTGACGAACCACGTATAAGAATACGAACGATTGAGCAGGAAAAGGTCGACAGAAACAAGTTGGGTGTAACAAAGCTCGACGTTGACGGATTATCTATTAAATTCTCATGTGAATTAATTTTCCAAACTGAAAAGAAGGAATGCTGTCCCCAACTCGCATGAACTCCTAGCACAGAATCAGGCGAAACTAATCTTCTAATTTTTCTTTTACTTGTTACAGTCAAGCAAGAGAGATAACACGATAAAGAACGAACTCCAATACAACTTAACACTGTGCCTCTTACATTAGAGGCATAGGTAAATGGCAAACCGTGACAGTCAGCTAAGAAATGCATATCTGATATATTCAGTTGGATGAAGGATGCAAACTATGAATTCTACATGAAGTATACAA
Organism: Acanthosepion lycidas; assembly: GCA_963932145.1. NCBI lineage: Eukaryota > Metazoa > Mollusca > Cephalopoda > Sepiida > Sepiidae > Acanthosepion > Acanthosepion lycidas. The sequence continues at coordinate 86,400,627 of OZ010574.1, forward strand.
CGCTGAATCTAAGATTGTAAGATTTAGTTTTAGCCATTATTCTCCACATTATTTTTGGTACGATTCAACCATCTTTTAAATACCAATAATATTTAAAGAGAACAGTATTATTTTTTGTATTTATCGTTACGTAGTTTATTATTATAAAATCGACTTTCCAACGCGTTTCAGTTGAACTTGAAAATTTTGAAATCCATCGCTGATGATTTTGAAGTTTTTTTCCTCCAGATTTTTTTTATTTTGCCTGCAGATTTTGTCCATTGCATCTGAAGTCTGTTGATGTGGGGGGGTCCTTAGACGAGAGGGTTGTATGTATATATATATATATATATATAGTTTTATGGCTTTTCGGAACACACGACACATATCCACACACACTATACACGTAACTACTCATCTCACTTTACCATCTCTCTAATAATATGACATGAGAACTTCCCCTCCCTTTTTGGGTATATAATAGCAGTCGCTAAATGCAAAGACAATTAGGTCATAGGGATTGACGACCACAGAAACGGGTGGGAGCTGAAGCTAAAATCAGATTCCCATACCCTTGACGAATCACGTGACCAAATACGAATGATTGAGCGGGAAAAGATCGACAGAAACCAGTTGGGGTAATGAAGCTCGAAGAAGACGGATCATCTATTAAATTCTGATGTGAATTGATTCTCCGAAGAGAAGGAATGCTGTCCCCAACTCACATAAACTCCTAACACAGAATCAAGCGAAACGAGTCTTATGCTAATAATTCCTCTTTTACTTGTTACAATCAAGCAAGAGAGATAACACGATAAACGACGAACTCCAATACAACTTAACACTGTGCCTCTTACATTAGAGGCAGAGGTAAATGGCAAACCGTGACCGTCAATATCAAATAACGAAAAATATAGAAGCAAATATGTAAATAAATAATTTTATTTAAGAAAATGATTATTGATCGTCAATATTACGATAATTTAAATGTGTTTCATATTTTAAACTGTACGCTCGTTGTAACATTGACTGAGTTTCTTTTCTTAACTTTTACCTCAAATTCCTACAGCCATAAAAGTATAAAATGTTACAATTTCAGTGTTATCCCTTTTTCAAGGTTTAATTATCGTCACGTTATAAACTTTTTCGTAACGAACACGTTTGAAATTTATTACGTGTCAAAGATTAGCGTATATAAACATAGCGATTCTCCAACCATAGCTGTAGCACAAAGCCGAAAATATGGGGCACCCAGTGGGGATCGAACTCACTACTCAGTCGTAACAGTTTTAGCGGGGCAAGTTCTAGCTTGCTAACCATTACACCGTCGCGAGGTGCCCTAGCGCATATAAATATATCTTTTGAATGAATGAATGCAATAGATTTATCTGACCCTGAGGAGTAATGTATCCACGAAATTTTAAATCAGAAGCTAAGTTTTTCTGTGGTGATTTTCTAAGCGCAGCTTCGATGTGTCACAAAGTCGAGTGTATGGGGCACCCAGTGAGGATCGCACTCGCTATTCAGTCGTATTTGGATGTCTTTTGTATGTATTTGATTTCTTTATTTTAGGTTTGATTTTTCTTACTTGAAACACTACACCTTTTTCGACAATTAATAGAAACAATTTTCAGTAAAGAAATAACTTCCAAGAGAACTTTAACCTCCATTGCCCAACTCAATAGTGTTGCTTAGACATCGCCTTAGCGAATGCTGTCACGGAAAAGTCGATGATTAAACGGGCCACGAATCTGCGGTCATTCCGCCATACCTCGTCCTGTTCGATTCTCTGCGGTATCCTTGTTTCACTACCTTATTATAAAACCCAGGATGTGTGTGTGTGTGTGTGTGTGTGTGTGTGTGTGTGCGCGTGTGTGCGCGTGTGTGTGCGTGTGTGTGCGTGTGTGTGTGTGTGTGTATGTGTGTGTGTGTGTGTGTGTGTGTGCGTTTCGTTTATATATTGGATCGGATTTCCTAAATTTTTCAACCGATTTCAACAAAACTTCACAGGACTACGTAAAATTACCTTGCGGTGGTTCTGATAGCGCCAAAAATTGGAAAAACACAATTGTTTTTGCGCGAAATCAATTTGAAAACACGATTAAGAGGCATCGCTATTTCGAGAATGAAAGGGGGACAACTCATATCGAGTTATACTTATTATAAAACCCAGGTTGTGTGTGTGTGTGTGTGTGTGTGTGTGTGTGTGTGTGTTCGTTTATATATGGGATCGGATTTCATACATTTTTCTACCGATTTCAACAAAACTTCACTTTTTTTTTTTTGGCAGGTAGTGTTTCTTATTGTCTTGCACACTTTTTTCTTTATTTTTACATTCAGACTGCTTTAAAAATTCCATTTACAAGACAATTGTTTATAATAAAATTCTATTCAATCGGTAGACTCATAATAATTGAAAACAATGCTTTTGTTTGAGTTTGGGTTTGACCAATTCGTAAAAAACAACAAAAAACAAACAAAAAAACTAATTAAGACATGCGTGTCCGTCAACCTTAAACAATAATCTTTGTCAATTTTATTTTTCTGCCTTTATGATGGTCGATACTTGATCTATTTCTTACTGTTACATCCCCGGGCAACGCCGGGCTCTCCTGCTAGTACTTAATAAGATGGATCATCATTACCCTTCTTCTTTCTTTTTATGTGCTATGTCATGGCTCTTCCCCTCCCTCTATCCCTTGAATCTGTCAACAAGTTTCCTCCGTCTGCTTCTTCCCCCAGACCACGTTTTGTCATCCACTTGCTCAAGTCCGCCAGGTATGTCACGCATTGTTTTCCCCTGTCTCACTTTCTTTCTATTCGACCCGTGAGTATCACATTCTCCAGGCCCTCCTTCCTCATTATACGTCGCAGAAACTTCAGCTGCCTCTTCCTGATGTTAAGTATAAGCCTCCTCCTTGTTTGCATCCTCTCTAAGATCTCATCGTTGCTCACACGCTCGATCCATGATATCCTTAGCATCCTTCTGTAGAACCACATCTCTGTCGCATCGAGTCTCTTCTTCATTTTTGAGGAAATCGACCAAAATTTTCTGCCGTAAAGAAGGACAGATGTCACGTAGCAGCACAGTATTTTTTTTCTTTGTTACCAAAGAAATCCTCCTGTCTCGCAGTATTCTGCCTATCTTTTGGAATGTGTCCTTGGCCATCCAAATACGCCTACGGATCTCAGTGTCGCACTTACCATCTTCTGTTAAGACGCTTCCCAGACATTTAAACTTCTCCGTCTCTTTGATTATAGTGTTCTCGACCTTCAGATCGCATTTCGGGCTCATCGTCTTACTGACGACTATGCATTCTGTTTTCTTGTAGTTTATACTTAGTCCCTTCTCACTCACCGTCGCTACCTTATCTTATAATTTCTCGAATATTCTATTATCGAAATGAGTAAGGCAACACCTATGAAAAAATGGTCTCTTGAATCAGTAGGTACTTTTGGAGTTGTATACATCAGAAGCCTAAGCTCTGAATACAATGGCGTATAATGACATAGATAAAAACTAATAATGAAACAATGACAGTAAAATACTTAATTCTAAAAACACTTCTAATAAATTAGAATAATAACAACAATGTTTCAACTGAAGAGCAACAATACGATGGAGCAAAACTAGCTATAAAATCATAATAGTGAAAACATTTCATCTTAAAGCAGCAATAATCAAATGAATTATGACGGAATATAATTGCAATGCTTCCTCTCAAAATCAACAACATTGCGATTGAGTAAAACTAGTAATCAAATAATTATAGTGAAAATGTTTCATCTAAAAAGCTATAATAATATTGTTCTAAAAGATACCAAATATTTTCTTAAATTGTTTATCGAAGTAAAAATGGAATCGTTCTTGTCTGGTGGATTACACAATTTAGCTGAAAGGTGATTGAAACCAGGAAAATGATTTTATCTTTAAATAATAATGTTATAAATTTGTATGAATTAAAGAGAGACACGCATTCGATTTGTTCTTTGGTCCACGTAACACATACACACACACACATATATATATATAAGTGAACATTGAAGTCAGCAGGTGACATACTGTTTCATGCTAAATGCAATCATCAGGCCACATGCGTTCTCTTGACTATTTAAATATATAGGCCTGTGGTGCATTGTGGGTAGTCTATTATATTGTGGGTAGTCTGATCTAACGGTTATTTTGTCGGGAGTGGTTTGTTAATTTGTTTATTATTTACTTTATTTATTTGGATTGTTTTATTTTACTTGTTTTTGCTTATTTATTTTATTTATTCTTTTCAGTTTTCGCTTTTTAAGTAAGGTAGTAAAAAGTTGTTTTTGTGTCTGCATTTTGAGATGAGTTCTGATAGTTTATTGAGTAGTTTGTTTTGGTCATGGATGTAATTATAGCTATTTTTCCTCCAAGCAGATTTTGCAGTTTTTGGATTGAGTGTTGTAGGCTGATGTTCTTTTCCTTGTTGACCATGATATTTTTGGTGGGATTTGCTTTTTGTTTTTAATTTCACAGATATACATGGAAGGCATTGTGGTGTTCGCGTATTTAATGATGTTCTGTAAGCGTAGTTTTTTTTCTTTCCAGAGTCCTTCAGTTACACATATGTATATTTTTCTACTATGAACTGGGACCCCGCCTGCACACAATAAGTTGCTCAAGAACAACATAACTAAAACACACAAAAAAGCACCAAAAACAATAGAACACGATATCAATAATGAAGCTAAAACAATTATATATATATATATATATATATATATATATATATATATGTATGTATGTATGTATATATATATATATATATATATATATATATATATATGTGTGTGTGTGTGTGTGTGTGTGTGTAAGGGGCATGGTGGAGTAATAGATAGCGGCTTGGGTTGAGGAATCGGAGAGCCAAATTCGAATTCCAGTCCAATCCATTACATTCACTTACGTGCTAATACCCTTGGGAAAGGTATGAATCCTCTTCTTCTCCCTCTAGCTATAGGTAAATATCAAGACAGACTGGATTCTATGGCCTTGGATGACAACTGGTCTAGGAGAAGGACAATTCTGAATTCCAAGCCTGCGGAGGGTTATTTTGGGAACCTTGTGCCACGTAGTGCACCAGGTCTTTGTATTCGGTCCTTCAAAAAGTGTGGGTGGTTCTGCACAAAACCTTCACTACTATAATCAAATCACATGTGCTGGTGTCTGACTGTCGGTTCCTAGGAACTGAGCTGCTTGACCCTCATACACCGAATACAACGGGTAAATCGAATAATATATATATATGTGCGTGTGTGTGTTTATATGATGGACTCTCCTGTCGATTTCGACGTATACGGATCCGAAAATATATATACATGCGATGGCTAAATTGTCACCTAAATTACTCAAAAATGGAAATAACACTGACATCTATGAAAAATATGAAATACTAAAGAGTGAACTTATTCAATAAAATCGCCATTCGCTCCAGACAACTTCGGAATCACCTTGTTTAAGTTGGTGAATGCTGCCATAATCTTTGTCTTCAGTTCATATTTAGTGTTACAAGGAGTTTTGTTGGTCTCTCACGCAACTGCGTCCCACACAAAATAATCAAGGGGCTTGCAGTCTGAGGAGTTAATTGTCCAGATGCAAGCGGTAATGTGGTCGCAACCATGACTGTTTGTGTTGCATGGCGCAGTGTCCTGTTGCTAAATATAGGGTCTTCCAGCAACTACGCTCTTGGCCCAGGGTAACACTACGCCTTCAAGGAACTTGATGTAGGGCTCAGTGTTGAGTCTGAGGCCCTGTGGGAAGCTGAATAGAGTCATAACGTTGCCATCATTAGTGGTCCCTCCAAACATCTTCGTAATCACCATTAGACTCATTCAACTCTTTCCAAATCCTCTGCACTGTCCTCAGTTTGACACCCAAACACTCTGAAATATTCGTATTGGAGCTCTAGGCGCGAATTCCAAGCAGTAAAGCATGCCGTTTCCAAATTTGAGGCAGAGTGAATTGCGTCATAGTGCTCTTTTTCTTACAGACGTTGTCTAACTCACTCGACAATCGTGTGCAGTCGACAGAAACAAAAAGAAACAACACGCATGCGCAATATATATATACATATATATATATATATATATACACACACACACATACACACACACACACACACACACATATATATATATATATATATATATATATATATATATATATATATATATATATATATATATTATGATAAAAAGAAAGAACAGTAAGATATATAATCCGGTGTTTTTATTGATATTTTTTATTTTTTACAAAACAGTGCTCAATATAAATTTCCAGAACATAAATATTATAAATTAGATTATTTGAAATATGGTTTCTTCGATACACAGTAATAACTATGTTTCAAAAACCGTAGCTAAAAGCTTCAAATTTAATTATATAATTAAATTTTATTTATGTAATTCAATTAAAAGCATTAGTTCTGTTTCATCTTCAAGCGAATTTTGGAATAACTTATTTTTAAATTTACTGAGTTTTAAACGCACATATAAATTCATAATTTCCTCTTTCCAAGTATACAGAGAAATCCAATCATTTAGATAGGGGTGGTAGAGTGTTCATTGTTATTAACTATTGTTTTATCAATTATAAGTTACGTACGAAGAAGAGGTTAAGTTTACGGAGGGTAGGATGCATTTTTCAACGAATTCTGACATCCGTTAAACGCGTGTCGTCTGGGTTTTTTTTTATTATTAACGACAAAAAGGTTTTCTGCATTTTTTTCGTTAAATTCGTACTTGTATACTTAAAGATTCTTTCTAAAAGGGGTGTTTGGGTTAGCATACGTTATATTTAACTACAATTTTAAAATATTATTTTTACTCTTAATTACTAATAGACTATATTTCTTTTTGAATCAAATAAATGCAACAGAATTACTTAATTTATTTAAAAATTATTTTTTCATATCAAATATAAGTATTTATTAAATACATTATTTATTTACCTGCATCCTATACGATATATATATATATATATATATATATATATATATATATATATATATATATATATATATATTCGATACACATGAGCAGTTATGAATGTACGAGATTCATAGAAGATTGAAGTTTATAAGCAGTAAATACGACCTTGTCTACCGAACGATCCTTGGTGGCCGAATCGGTTAGGCACGTTAGCGTAAATGTCAGTTCCGTATAGAATGCAGGTTCGAATCCTGCCCAAGGACTAATATTTTCTATGAAAATTTCTCGGACATTCAGGCCGGTAAATGTTATTTAATACTGTTTATTATAAACAGAGCATTTACTTAAATACTTGTATCTATAAAAAGAACGTTAAACATAAAAATGTCTTTAATAAATAAATTGTCAGACTTTGTCCATTTCGTAAAATATAAGTATGTATATTACCAGCCTCTTTTTTTTTTTTTAAATATTATTTAAGGAAAATTTTTGATAATGACGGCAAAGAATTTGATTCAGTAAATTTTTATTTTTTATAAACTTAGTAACATATAGTTTCTCATGTATGCACAAAGGAGATGGGTCATTTAATGACCTACATATTCTAGCTTTTCTTATTAATTTCCATTTTACTATAATTTAATTATACAATTAAACTTGAAATTTTTAGCTTCGGTTTTTGAAATATGGTTATTACAGTGTAGCGAAGAAACCATATTTTAAATCAGTTAATTTATAATATATATATATATATATATATATATATATATATATATATATATATATATATATATGTATATATACTTTATAAATTCCATCTCTAACAAAAGTGATATTCACCAAAAGAACGGCCATATTTTCCATTATATACATATATATATATACATATATATATATATATATATATATATATATATATATATATAGCTAAATAGAAAATTCGATAACATATGCTGAAAGAAACCTCAATCATCAAAGTGATAAACTTTTACTTATCTGAATTCTCTCTCTCTCTCTCTCTCTCTCTCTATATATATATATATATATATATACACACACATATATATATGCACATACACACACACACATATATATATATATATATATATATATATATATATAAAGATCGTATATATATATATGTGCGTGTGTGTGGGTTTATGTCAGAGATGCTTCAATGATTGGAATAATTCATCCATTTTGTTCTAAACATTGTTCCTCATTTTTCAGAAATGGGCCGTATGTGGAATAAAGGCAACATGGCTACACTTCCTCTCTATCCGCCATGGAGAACATCTCGGCTCGATCCACCGCCCCACGTATTGCCCGAAGGTGAGACAATATTTATTTTTTAAATAATTTTTATTTTTTCTGAGTTTGTTTTTTATTTCTTTATTTTACTTTTTAATAGTAGTATTTTCCCCCCATTTTCTTTTCCCAGGGTAACATATAGTGCTATTGATTCATCTTGTAAAAAGTGATTTTTATAGTAAACCAGTTATCACTGAAAAAAAAAATGACGTTTCTTACATGTTTCTACGAAATAAAATCTGTGTAGTTTATGTTTAACTGGTTTAATTTAATTTTTCTCAGATGACCTTTGTTCCCTAATAGAATATTGTTAACATCACAGGTTGATATTATCTCAGATTTTTGTTTTCTCTTTGAATTTTGTAAAAAGTTTTATAATAGACACTGGAACCAGAAATAATCATTTTTCCCCATTTTTCTTTTCATATAACTCGATTTAGCACTCTAACTAACGGAAATAAATTAAAGATTGATTAAATTTTGGCAATGTTAATAGGGGGTTAAATTTGCTATGTATATTCATTGTAAATTGATCCCTCTATGAAAGCCAAAACAAATATCTTAAAATATTGAATGTGTGTGTGATATAACGGATTGCCGTTCGGAATGAAGAATCGGAAATCCGAGTTCGTTTCATTTTATTTAAGCGCCAATACCGTCGAGAAAGATACGAATAATCTCATCCTCACATATATGGGTTAAACAGTATCTGGAAAAATTGTTAATACAATAGTCACTCATAAAAAAATATTCTTATTATCTAAAATATATTTTTGACTTTAAATAACGCCAGAAAGGGTTAATAAACCATAAAAATAAACGAATCAAAGTTTAAATGTAAAAAAAAAAAAATTAAATTAAATCTGGAGTGCTTAATCGATGATAATATATGGAAAACGAACCTCCGAAATCTTTGAATATCCTACATATTCCAAGTACCTTTTTATTAAGCTGCTTTTTTTTTCTTTCGCTTCCCAGAGTTGTGTATCTATCCCACTATGTTTGCTGGCGTTGTGCATTATGGCGTGTTCTGTCGAAAGGAAGTGATTCCGACGGGAACCAGATACGGACCCTTTAAAGGCAAAATCGTCAACACGAGTGAGATAAAAACATTTGACGACAACACACACATGTGGGAGGTATGTCTTTATCACCTATTTGTTATCCTGACAGATGTCATGAGTAAGCACAATCGATGTGAGGCGAGTGGCTCTCAAATCTTCTCACACCTCTAAATGTTTGCTCAGTATTTTTGCTGTATTTAACAGTACCATAGTTCAGAGTGGGGCAAATTACGGCCCGCGGGCCACATCCGGCCCGCTAAGGCTTTTAATATGGCCCTCTATTAATTTTATATTTATAAATTTAATACAAAAAACCCTTCCGGGTATTTAAAAATTATATAAAATCCTCTCGGGAGAAACATTTGTAATAATTCCGCTTTGACTCGAATTTTAGTTTAAGCATCATTTTGCAAGATATTTGTCAACGAAATTTAGTGAGAGTCGCCATTTTGCGGTGTTTTTAAAATTTGATTCTATTTTTTAATAAGTTAGATTCTAAAACAATAAAAAAGCAGTCACCCATAATGAATCTAAAAGACGTAAAGTTTGAATGCTGTTATGTTTAAGAAGGAATAGACTGAAAACTATTTCTTCATACAAAATGTTACAAATGCTGTGTGTCTGATTTGCCACGATACTTGTGCAGTATTCAAGGAATATAATTTGAAAAGACATTTTCAGTCGAAATATGGCAACTTCGGTTAAAACTTTTCCACCTAAGAACTGCAAAACAAAGTTAGAAAATCTGAAACACCAACAAGGCATACTTTTTAAATGTACATCTACACAAAAGCTTGCAATAAAGGCAAAGTTTTATATTTTGGCAAATAAGATCGTAAAACATAACAAACCATTTTCTGATGCAGAATTTATGAAAGAATGATTGATGCTATTGATAATTTGTGTCCAGAGGTAAAGTCAAAAGTAGAAGCAATTTCATTATCTCGGAGAACTATTGTTTGTAGAATAGATGCCAATGCTGAAAATTTGTATGGAAAACTTTTGGATGCTGCAGATAAATTCAAGTGATTCTCAATCGCTTTAGATGAGAGTACAGACATAGTAGATACTGCACAATTGCTGATTTTAAATTTAATCTGTATGAAGTTTAAAATATTATAAAATTATTTAAAGAAAAAAACTGAGTAAAATATACATATATTTTATTATTTATTTTATATTTTAATCAAAAAGCCAAAATTTTAGTTCGAGCAAACGCTAATCTAAGGAGATTCAAACAGTGTAACAACATTTGAAGGGATCTGAAACCAGATATGGGCAGTTTTACAAATGACAATACATACACAATCATATTATAATACACAAACACGTAGACATATTTAGATATATAAACACATAAAAAAACGGACTGTTTCGTCCGTGTCTTTGCGTGTTTAAAATTTAAAATTGGTAATTTTTTATTTCTAATTTTATAGTAAAATTTAAAATTAATCAGAATGATTTCTATTTTAGTCTAAGCCTAGCATTAAGTCATTAATTATTATAACCAAGGTTCGTTGTTAAGTTTTTGAATTTTCATATACTTATATTTTGATTGGTTATTGTAGCTTATGTAATAGCGTTTTGCCCATCGAGGGGTGTTTGGTCGATTTGAACCTCTTAAAACTCATTATTCTACATTCAACACCATCACTTGAGAAGACACCAGAAGTGTTGAAGCAAAATGGCTATTTTTGTCGTGATGTTATAACAAATTTATGTTATAATTTTTGAATAAATAATATATGCTGTACTCTTTATTGAGCACACTTTTAAGAATAGTGTTTTTGGTTATTGGAAGTTTATTCCGTTTATACCAATCCTATACTTGTGTGTGTGTATATATATATATATATATATATATATATATGTGCGTGTGTGTGTGTATGTGTGAAAATATATAGAAAATAGGAAAGAACTGGTTAGGTAAATAATCCAAAGTTCTTTAGTATTTTGTTATTATTTTTAAAAAATAGTGCTCGATACAAAAGTAGAGCATAAATATAATTATTTATTTAAAAATTGGAATAATATTTTTAAATAAATAATTATATATATATATATATATATATATATATTTGTATGTAGATGTGTGTGTGTGTGTGTGTGTGTGTGTGTGTGAAAAATGAACATTGATTTCAACACCCAGCGATGACAGTTTGTTTCATGCTTAAACGGAATATTTAGTCCATGTGTTGTGTCTGGCTCGACTTTTTATATATACTTGTTAATGGTACATTATTGTAGAAAGTCTATTGTATATTCCTAACGGTTATTGGGTGGCCAGCAACGGTTATGATTCAAATTATTCTAGATGCTATTGGGTAGAACTCATTGTGGATTCGAATGTAGTTATTTGTAGCTATTTTATAGAATTATTAACTTTTTTTATTCATTATTTATTATGGGTTACTTTATTATTTTTTGTTGGTTATTATTTACTTGTGTTTAGGTGTGCATTCGTAGTTCGTTTATTATTTACTTAATGTTTACTTATTTATTTATTTTTTTATTTATTTATTTTTGTTTTATTTGTTTTTAGTTTTCGATTCTTAAGTGGCGTAATAAAAATTTGTTTTCATATTTGGATTTTGGGATGAATCCTGATCGTTTATTTCGTAGATTTTGATGATTTGGGAAATAATTATAGCTATTTTTAAAAAAGATTTTTAGCATGATTTGTTTTTTGTTCTTTTTTTTTTTTTTTTGGGATGTTTTTATTTCCCACATATGTTTAGAAAGGATTGTGCTGTTCCTATATTTACAATTTGTAAAGGACGTTTCCCGGCTTTTCGGTTATATATACAGAATACTGACCTTTGCTGCGTATGGGACTGCCTAGCTGTAAGCTAGTCTCTGTACACGTGCTGATCAATGCCAGTCTCTGATGACAAGCAGAGTATAAACTTGCAGTTGGTGCCCAGACAGAAATGCCTTAAGATCGATTAAACGTCCGTTCAGACGGTCTCCGTTTGAGAGTGTCCCCGAATATCTCGATATGACGCCCAAGTCGCCTTAGTAGCTTCATACTTCAAACTTAAGAACAAATCAGACGTCTCGACACCTAGCCATAACACTCCTCCGGCTCATGCACAGAGATGCACAGTGCGCCATCTCCTAGACCTCACTTGCCTATGGTCAGGCAAGTGACAAGTAGAACAGTGGTACTGAACGTCATATTTACTACAGACCATCTTAATTCACGAAGATAAAACATGTATATGTTAACACCGCAAGCCACTTAAAATCGGAAGCCATAAAAACTATACCGGGTGTAGCATTAGGGCATTATTATTATTATTAATAATAATAATAATAATAATAATAATAATAATAATAATAATAATTTTTTCTTCTGCATAGATTTTCGTTTTCAACCTGATGCCTTCCATTATAGGTGTAGTTCATCAAGTCGAATGGCCTCAAACAGAGAGCGCCTTTCGCAGAACATGTGTTGCACCAAGCAACGCAAACTTCTGAAGTGATAGCTTACTAGGCATTGATCCGATTTTCTTAATGAAAGTCGGTTGCCATCCAAGGCTATAGAACCCGGTCTGTGCTGCTATTTACCCATAGCTGGGGGAGAGCAAGAGGATTCTTGTCTTTCCTAAAGGTATGTAATGGATTCGACTGGAATTCGAACTCGGTATATATACAAAGAAACAGCCAGTTATGTGCCATGCGTGATACACGCTTAGGCGATCTTTCGATACATGACTGACGAGGCAGATTTTTCCAGCAGTAGGTTGCCATTTCTTTCTGCGATAGACCAGTTTCCACCCAAGGCTATAGAACCCGGTCTGTCCTGCTATTTACCCATAGCTGGGTAGAGAAGAATAGGATTTAGACCTTTCCCAATGGTATTATCACGTAAGTAAATGTAATGGATTCTACTAGAATTCGAACTCTGCTTTATCCAACGATAAAAAGGAATATAATGGCCTGAATACCACGGATTCTGGCAGCTTAAATCTGGAGATCGATGTACTTCTTAAGCTTGCCAATTACTTTAACCTTGATAATATGGTTATCAAGAACAGTTACATCGATGAGAAGTCATTTTTTAACGGCGGTGATATCTAGTTTGGTAGATGTTACTGTTTGTTTGAATGCTGAAACTCCCACAAGATTTTGACTCGGTCGTTTTCGATCAGCTTCTCTGGCTTGTGGCGATATTATTTCTCGCCGACTTCAAGGCTATACTTCCTGCATAGGCAACAATGCAGATGGGGGTGACACTTTATAATGGCAGCTAGTGTATTCTTTTTGCGCAAGCATTCCACGGACGTTAAAGATGTGAGTGAAATTTTCCCCTTCCATATCACACAGCCTTCGCTTCTCCGAATCCACTTGACGCTAGATGTTCTTCCGTCTAGAATTAGCATTCAGATCTTGGTCTTCAGAGTGGCTACCAGTAATAATAATAATAAGTATTATTATTATTATTATTATTATTATTATAAAAAAAGGAAACAGACGATACAATAATGTCTCAGGAACAAAGATGATAATGTGTCATCTCTCAATTGTAAAATACTTTTATTATTATTATTATTATTATTATTATTATTATTATTATTATTATTATTATATTTTCTTTGATTTCTGGCGTTTACACATTTCTTTCCGGGTCCCGCCCAGGGACCTAAGGTTAAAAATGGCATCATGACACTTTCCCCTGACTAAAAAAAAAAAAAAAAAAAATTACATAGATAAAGACCTTCATAAAGTGTGGGCTGTACTTGTCAGAACAATTTTTTGTATCTCCTTGAGGTATGGACTTCCAGGAATCCCTTCAATTAGTCTACTGGAATCTTTTCCAACCAGTCCTAGGGCTCCAACTACAACAGGGATTGTTGATGTTCCCATATGCCACATTTTTGAGATTTCTATTTCAAGGTCCTTGTATTTTGACAGCTTTTTGAATATCTTCAAAGATACATTATTATTATCATTATTATTATTATTATTATTCCATACGTTTGCATGTTGGTGGTTATTGATAAAGTTTAAGCGACAACAGGTTTCTACAAACCTCGGGCTTACGGCCATATCACAATGAAACACGATCACCGAAGTTAAGCAACGTTGAGCTTGGTTATTACCTAGAGGGGGTGACCGCTTGAGAATATCAGGTGCTGTTGGAAGCCCTGGGGATATAATGGATAACGGCTTGGAATTGGAAAGCAGAGAGCCGAGTTCCAATTCCGGTTGGGTTAGTTATATCCACTTACGCGTAAATACCCTTGGGGAAGGTATAAATCCACCTCTTCTCCCCCAGCTATTGGTTAATTAATATTATTATTATTATTATTATTATTATTATTATTATATTTCCTTTGATTTCTGGTGTGTACACATTTCTTTCGGGTCCCGCCAGAGATCTAAGGTCAGAAATGGCATCATGACCAGCCAAATTGTTTATGTGCGCAACAGTTTGGCTGGTCCATTTTCCTTTGTTTTCGACTATTAAAGTAACTCCTCATACTTTGATTGGCTGATTTATTTTGATTTCAGAGGAATCTGAAGATACGTTAATACCTTAATTTTGTTTTTATTTACTAGGAAAGCATGAGGTTTGTGTTGATAACATTTCTTTATACGGTCGAATCTAATCGATTGCACAGTTATCAGTATTCCACTGTTCCTTCTCTATCAGCTCAACATTCTAATTTAATTTAATTATTTTATTAATATTATGATATTATTCTCTTTTCTCAGATATTCAAGAATGGCCGTCTCAGTCACTTTGTCGACGGCCGCGGCGCCCTGGGAAGTTGGATGTCGTATGTAAATTGCGCCCGCCACAAATCGGAGCAGAATTTAGTCGTGGTACAACAAAATGACGAGATTTTCTACGAAGTCTCGCGAGATATTCATAACGGTTGTGAGTTGTTAGTGTGGTACGGCGAGACATATTTGCAATTCATGGGCATTCCGGTCACGTTACACGATGTCACCAGTTCTGAAGCCAGTTTGCCGAGCGAAGAAAACGAGAGTAAGCTTCTTTTTGATTGCAAAAACTTTTGTTAATGCTTTTTTTTTTACAGTAAGGTCCATACTATACAAGGCCCGCGGGCCACTCCAGGTAGAGGGTTACATCAGGAGGCGCTTTGTACAGATAGGAGAGTAAGGTAACGGTTAACCCTAGAGTTGAACAGGTTAAGATTGTAGTAATCGGGGAAACACTCTCTTGGGAGTCGGCTGCACAGAGCAGTGGTTCGCAGGAAGAAGCTGTTCGAATGGAATTTACTTCTCACCGATTGAATACGGGGGGGGGAATGTGGGTGGTTTGCTACAATATAAGTGATATGGCAGGTCCTTGTCGTGAAGGATAGAACTGGTGGAACCAAGGAATGTAGTTCGGCCGAGCACTTTCCATGAAAGTAGCGATAGAGAAGCGAGAGGTTCGCCACATCCCGCCTGTGAGAGAGAGAGGATGGAGGGTAGTTTGTTCAATTATACTCTGTATAGTGTGGGGGCTCCATTCGCCATAGCGTGTGGAAGAGGACAAAACTTGTCTAGTTCAGTCGGTTTTTCCTTTGGTGCGCAACAGAGCACCAAGGATTAAGTTTTGGGGCAATGGGGAGGTGCTGTTTGGAAAAAACAGAACACCTGAAATCACACACAGACACACACACACACACATATATATATATATATATATATATATATATATATATATACATACATACATACATATATATATATAAAAAACGACATTATTACGTCATTATTTTTGCTCCATCCTAATATATATATATATATATATATATATATATATATATATATATATATATATATATATATATATATATATGTATATACACTCTGATGTAATGGAGGGGGTAGATGAGATGTATTCATACCATTTCAAAGTGTCTTTGCGCGTAAGTCAATATAACGAAAACAATTGAAATTGGAACTCGACTCTCCGATTTTCAATTGCGAGTCGTCTTCCATTAAACCACCGGCACATCCAAGCTTACAGCACCGGGTCACCCATCTAGGTATTGATCAGGCTCAACGTTGTTTCACTTCGGCGATCGTGTTTCAATGTGATATGACCCCAAACCGAAATATTTGGATATTTCATGATAATCAGACCAGTGCATTTATCTCTGTTGTTGCTACTTCTTTAATCAACTCTTCAGCCGATATATTCTAAGGCTTTCCTCAGTGGAATGTTACATCCAGTAAGACGTACAAGTTTATCATCACTCCAGGAATAGTACAGTTCATGAATTCCAACTGCCACAGACACACATGGATTTTGTAGATGAGCGCACAGATGAGTGCAAAACCTCGTACAAACAAATAGGACAAAAATATATAACACGCGTAGAATTTTAATCCAGTCACCCAATAACGTAAATCACCCATCATTTTTATTCAGGCTGAATGTCTATGCGTGCTGGGAGTCATTTCCGGCAATTTCCGGCAATTTCCGACCATTTACGGATATTTCCGACCATTTTATCTTAAAACGAGGTTTTTTTTTCTTTCTTCATCTCTTCCTTCTTATAATCGACGGCTTCAAGGAAAGAAGTAAAAAAAAAAGATGACATAGTAAATTGACATGTTCAAGCCTCTCACATACAAACAAACCAATTTTTTCTTCTTCGAAATGCGTTGTCGTTAAAACTGTCAGTATATTTCAGACTCGTAAACCATCAGCCAAATTTTAATTAACTGTAATTGTTTATGGCACCCATTCTTCGAAATAATTCAGTGAACTTAACTACACTTATAACAAATTATATATTTTCTTCCCTCCTTCCTTTCTTTCTTTCTTCAACCCTAAGCCATTATTGGCGTTTTTATTTCTCTTCTGGAGAAAGTCGGGGCCATTGCAAGAGACAGCTTACACCTCGAAGGCCGCTATAACTTTCTTGCTCATAAAATTCCAGCGCGCATTTTATCGAATGTTGAAGCAAATAAACAGATAAATCCATTCGTCAGCGTAAAAAAAAATCTTAGGGAACTTTTCAAGTTTATGGTGTAAGCTAAGGGAAAATAAACTGCATTTCGTATTGATAATTCTTCCATCCATGTTAGTTCTTTTAAACCACATGAGAGCGACTGACAAGATAACAAGAGAGAAAGGAAAAATGGGAACGCCCATATAAACACATTGTTCTTATAATTCTGTGGGACGCTACGGTATTTGGTGCAAATTTTCGGTCTCCTTACCCTGGCAGGAAATTTTGCAAGGATTCAAGGCAATTTCGAGATGGAGTGAAGTTAGTGAAAACAATCTCCAAATCATTTCGCCGATATGCGTCTTCTTGGCAGTATTTATCTCCTCTCCAAGTAACAGGTAACAGATTGTATTGGTTTACATGGTACAAGCAATTAGGAGTACTCTCTGGCTTCATGTATTAAGTGTTAAAGCAAATCGAATAAAAACTCTATCAGCCAGAATTTGAACTCGACATGCCGTTTTCATATCCACCGTTGGGCGAACTCTCCATTTCCTTTAAAGTTGTCGCTTTAATGTGACTACTCGCTTTTATACAAGTATTAGGTTGTTGCAAAAATAATGTCGTTTTCTCACATAGTGGCATATGTGAGAATACGACATTGTTTTTGCAACAACCTAATAAATCAAAATTTTCGAAACATTCGTGTGGCCAGGTTGTGTAATGACTTCAGGCTTTCATTACATTTTTTTTACTCTAACGTGTAATTTAATTAATCGCCTATAACAACATGAATTGCTATATATAGGCGATTAATAATAATAATAGTCAGCCGGTTACGTGCCATGCGTGATACACGCTTAGGCGATCATGTATCTTTCGGCAGATTTTTTCCCACAGTAGGTTGCTATTAGGTTGGTGCAAAAATAATGACGTAATAATGTCGTTTTTTGACGTATTTTTTAACGTGAAAAAACGACATTATTACGTCATTATTTTTGCACCAACCTAATATTTCTTTCCGCGGTAGACCAGTTGCCATCTAAGGCTATAGAACCAGCTAGGGGAGAAGAAAAGGATTCATACCTTTCCCAGGGCTATTAGCATGTAAGTGAATGTAATGGATTCAACTGAAATTCGAACGGCATATATACAAAGAATCAGTCAGTTATGTGCCATGCATGATACACGCTTGGGTGATCATGTATTTTTTGATACATGACTGACGAGGCAGATTTTTCCCCGTAGTATTTCCATTGCCATTTCTTTCTGCGGTAGACCAGTTGCCATCCAATACTATAAAACCCGGCCTGTCCTACTATTTATCCATAGCTGGGGAGAGGGGAGAAGAGGAGTCATATCTTTCCCTAGGGTATTAGCGCGTAAGTGAATGTAATGGATTCGACTGAAATTTCTCAATGCTAGCCGCTATCCATTACTCAACCGTACCTCCTCAATAATAATAATAATAATAATAATAATAATAATAATAATAACAATAAAATCTGCTTCATTTATTGTCAGCCTTGACAAGAGTCAGTATTGCACAACACGCAGTAAAAGTAAAAAGAAAGGATTTTTTACGCCTCGACGTGTTTGCCAAAATGACCTTGAAATAACCCTAAAATAAAACATAACCTGCATATTTAATAACTGAGATTTCTTTTTTTTATGTCGTGTCCCTTCAGAACGTGAGCGATCATGACACTCCACAACTTCCTATCCTTTGTAGCTCTAAACTGTCTTTGTCCCCTTGCTATCCGTACCAGTCCCTGTTCTGTCATCGATTTATAAAATCTCGTCAGGTTAATTACTTAATGTTACCCTCTGCCCCAATCCCCTTCATTATGCCCCGTGAGCATTATATTTTCCAAGCCCCCTTTCCTTATTATGTGTCTCAAAAATTTCAACCGGTTTTTTCTAATCATTAGCACAAACCTCTTTTTCGTTTCCACTTCCCTTAAAACTTCGTCGTTGCTCACATGCATTCTCAGCATCCTTCTGTAGAACCATACTTCTCTCGCCCCAGTTCTTCTCTTCATCTGTTAAGGAATTGTCCAGCATTCACTGCCATATAAGAGAACTAATATTATATAGTAGTTCTGCACTCTTTTCTTTGTTTCTAACAAAATATTCCGGTTTCTTAATATTTGTTTAGCTTATGGAAGGCATCTTTCGAATTCCAATGCGCAGCGATTTCTGTCGCATTTTATATTTTCTGTTATAACATTTTCTAATTTTTTTTGTACCTGCTTCATTCTCACGTTTCCAATTTGTAACTCGCATCTATGGCCGTCTCTGTAAAAAGCTACTACAAGAGTCAGCCTTGTACAACGCACACGTAAAAAACAAATTCTTGAGCCGTCCATGTTTTGTGGGATGGCTTAAGTCTTTGCTGGTTCACTAGAATGGTTCCGCGACAACCCTAAAAGAAAATAGCCAATCTAATGGTTAAAAATATACTTGCTCTAAAGCATTCACTTCTTTTTATCTGGTTTATTTTAATTTGGACATTCTCTTTCTCAATGGTTATTTAAACAATCTTTTAACATCCTGATGTTGTTCAGTTCACGGAACGTGTTCAGTTTAATTTCTAATCTTAACATTTTAAAACAAGAATAATGTAATTGGAACGCATCGTGGTGGCTACCAAACTCGTTTGACAAAAAAAAAAAATGTTATTGTATTCTATCCCCATTGCAAACCAAATTATATTTACCTTTTATCTACCTTATTTTTAAAACCAATCTTGTGTTTAACTTTTTTAACTCTCGGGCAAATCATTCTCTACATTTCTAATGTTTATTAAAACGAAAAAAATCGGCATTAAATAACCTGTAAAAGGTTGGTGTACCATTAGGCAAAACAAATTCAACCAAATCAGACTACAATCCTCTTAATGACCGTCATAGTCATTAGGCTTTTGTATCTTTCAAGTAGCTGTTGTTTTCGGTAAACTTCTAGTATTTTCTGTCTGGACGCACTATTCAGTCCACGAGAATACTACAGGAGAATGGCTTAGCTGATAGAAATGCCAGTTGTATCTAGTTGTCTGATGGTCATGAGTTCAATTCCTGAATCGGTACCGAAAGTCATTTCATCTTTTCCAGTGAAAGAAACAAAATTTAGCAATACATAATAAACGAATTAAATAAAAAGTAATTGATACGACTTATCACTCCTTGCATGTCCAATGGACATAAAAAAAAAAAGCCCGTAGATTATATGACGGTTAAAAATCCCAATTATATGACCGAATGTGACAGACACTTGTAAAAACCTGGAGATTACAACAGCCGAAAAGTTTTCACAGTAGCAACCAAAATTAGGAATTGATCGGTGCATAATTTTGATAATTCCTTAACTCAGAAATGTTGACGGAAATTAGGTAGTCGTCATTAAAATAAGAACCTGACTGCTCGTGTTCACCACTGTAAAAACAAGTGTTTCTCACGTTTGTGTGGGTGTCTGTGTCTCGACGTTTCCCTTGCAACGGCCGATCTCCACGTTTGTTCAACAGTAAAGCAACAAGATAAAACCTGAACTTCTATTCCTGCGGGTTATGCGTGAGCCGATTTTGAATTTCGACAGTCGAAACGAATTAGGAAGTACTTCAGACTCAGCAACCCAGTGGCGAAGAAATCCTCGCGTGCGTTGTAGGCACAAAGGGGGCGGTGGCAAACTTACTGCCGTTGTACAACATCAATTTCGTATGTGTTAGAGCCACATTAACACTTACTGCTGGGGCAGGTCTTACAATAGCACTTTCATGCTTTGCATTCACAATCGAGATTTCGATCGACGTTTGTCAAATCAATGGGCCTTAATGTGCGAACAAGTCGACCCCTGTGGACTTAGAAACCTGCGAATGATCAGTCGTTTATTTCTTTCTTTTCACTTTTCCCCGTTGCCAGTCTAATCAGCGAATTGGACTTTAGTTCACTGCGGCTTCATTCACCTTCTAATGGCAATTCCGACAAAACAAATACGTTTAGTGCTTGAAAGAGGATGAAATTGGAGTCCGCCTCGTGACTGAAACAGCTGCGTATTTCCAACCGACACTAGCGGTCGAGCTTCGAACCCGGATTTCAAATTCTAGTTATAAAGTAAACTACCTTTTGAAGACTGAAGCACAAATATTCTTGACACGTTCATATCTCGAGATTTGAATCTATGTAGGACGAGGTTAAGCCTAACAAATATTTGTCCTAATTACTGCTTATTATTATTTAAATTCAAACTCACATCCTCACCTGATCGCCTCCTGTCTGAATTTCTGGGATGAGAAGTTATCATTATTTACATTCATACTAACATCCTCATCTTTGTTGTTACTACAACGTTTCAGCCGTTGCACCTCCCCCACCCCCGGCCATCTTCAGGTACCTCTCGATCCGGGTGACCTTCAAAGGGTTTAGAACTGAACGTTTTATTTAACACACGATTTAATAAAGTGTTCTGATTTGAGGGGTACCAGGATCTATAGACACCTCAAGAAGGTTGGAGGGCACGATGTTGTAGTAATAACTATAAAGATGAGGACATTAGTCTGAATGTAAATAATTCAAATAGTACTGACTAATATCTGTTGACTGATTTTCAGGAAAGGTAATATTCATGATCAAGCAACGAAAAAGAAAGAGCGTTATTTACATTCAGGTAGCATTTTCTAATTTGAGTCTCATGAATATCTATATCTATAAAAGGCAGGATGTGTGTGTGTGTGTGTGTGTGTGTAACGAATGCACGGCCGCAATTTTCGACGGATTTGCACTAAAATGTACATACACATGCTCCAAGTTAGCGGGAAGGCCAAGACCGACTTTGCATTTCCCAACTCCCATCGATAGTGGAAATAATCGATTTTTTCATGCTTCTACGGCAGTTTTCATGTAGTTTGCGGCCATTTTCTACTGGCCAGAGTGAGAGCCTATAGCCTGCTGCCATGAATAAGCCGGAAGATTCTATTGGCCAGCGTGAGAGCCATCAGCTGACTGACACGAATGTTAACTAGCATGCAAAAAAAATCGATAGCTGCATTCGTCACAATTGGGAACAATTTAAATCTGCATGGCACTTTACTCCAATTGGCTCATTCGCTTGCTTAAACTCAACGTTGATTCTGATTCCGCAGAACTGGGTTGGGTGTGAAAAAGTATTTGTTGTTAACATTCTTTTTTCATTCAAAGGGGTATAAGTAGTGTGAGGTAAAAAAAAACTTCATTCCTTTCTTCCATCTCTTGAGGTTAACAATTGCACTCTCTTTCCATCGCGCTGTTATTTTATAAGTCATTTGAGTGGGTTCTTTTAACTTTTCAGACAGCGATGGCTACCAATGTGAGCGCTGTGGCAAAGTGTTTGCCTACAAATATTACCGGGACAAGCATTTGAAATATACTAAATGTGTTGATCAGGGAGACCGGAAATTCCCTTGTCATCTTTGCAGCAGGTAAGAAGAAAATTCTCCTCGAAAAAAAAAATGCAAATATTGAAAAGATAATGAATAAAAGTAACTAGATTAACTAATTGGAGATTACGATTATTCATTTTTTTTACTTCTTTTTCATCTTGCTATTAAAAAAAAATCATCAAATCATATAATAATTATCAATGTGTATTTATTTATATATTTCCTGTCCCATCTGTAGTAGGAAGTGAAATAAATCAATTTAGGTAACTGGAGTAACTAATTGGACATTAGAATTATTCATCATTTTTTTACTTCTTTTTCATCTTACTATTAAAAAAAATCATCAAATCATATAATAATTATTAATGTGTATTTATTTATATATTTCCTGTCCCATCTGTAGTAAGAAGGGAAGTAAATCAGTTAAAGTAACTGGATTAACTAATTGGTGATTAGGATTATTCATCATTTTTTTACTTCTTTTTCATCTTACTATTAAAAATTCATCAAATCATATAATAATTATCAATGTGTATTTATTTATATATTTCCTGTCCCATCTGTAGTAAGAAGGGAAGTAAATCAGTTAAAGTAACTGGATTAACTAATTGGAGATTAGGATTATTCATCATTTTTTTTACTTCTTTTTCATCTTACTATTAAAAAATTCATCAAATCATATAATAATTATCAATGTGTATTAATTTATATATTTCCTGTCCCAAGTGTAGTAAGAAGGAAAGTAAATCATTAAATTGATTTACTTCTCTTCCTAGTAAATTTATGAGGGATTACTTAGTCGTTTTAATAATCAATACATATAAAATATTTATTTGCATTTAGACAAAACTGGTTCCCAAGCTAAATGAATTGTTTAATTGATCAGTTCATTTGCTGCTACGTTTGCAGTACTTTCATGTGAGGCACTCGGATATATTTGCGTATGAAGTGATCATCTTGCTCCAGCTTGGTCTTAAAATAGGCTTTGTTTTACGCCGTCTTGTTCGTTCTGTTGCTAATTTCCATTTCACTGTTATTAAACACGTAAAATTTTTAACTTGAAAAGCTATTAAGCAAAAAGCAATTTATATAATACCAGGAGTAATCAATGAATCATACCAACCATTGAACCTGTAAAAAATTTTTTTTTTAAATATAAAAAGAACAGATTAATTAAATGGTTCATTGGCCTCTATTTTAGCTGAATCTCAGATGTTTCAAGACATTTGTTTCATTGCCTCTCGCTGTTAATTTTTTTTAACTATTGTCATCATTTTTGACGGCATGAGTACACTAGTATATTAATAATGACCAAGGAGACATTTTGTGTATGTCTCTTTGCTTTTCTATCGATAACTTCCGTCACGCAATAAATGTATAAAATTAACGCCTGAATTCTACGAAGTGGACGTAAAAAGGCAATTAACATATCCATTATGTCAACGTTCTGCTACTTGAACAGCGCAGCAAAATTAATTTCCAAATACTAATTTCAGAAGTGCTCACATATACGGCCCTGGCCCTAAGCAGAATAGCGAAAAGCCACACTTTTGTCCTAGGCAGAGCGCACAAGTACACCGATTGTATCCAGAAGTGTCGATCAATCATCCCGTTGTTTTTTACGGGTAATATTCGAATTAATGATAAAGTAATTGTCAAGAAATTCAGAAAACTATTGACGCTGTTTTCATCGATTGATTTTATTTATACGAAATAATTTCGATCGATTATTTTTTTTTTAATCAATATACATTCGTTTTTACTTGTTTGGTTATTTCCCTAGATCCTTCGAAAAACGCGATCGTCTGAGAATCCATGTTCTTCATGTTCACGAAAAGCATCGTCCTCACAAGTGTGCTGTTTGCGGCAAGAGTTTCAGCCAGTCTTCCAGCCTCAATAAACATATGCGGGTAAGTCGTTCAGTACCTTCAGATGTCGTCTAAGTAAAGTCCCGCACTTTAAGTTTTCTCATGCATATCTGTGGAGGAGCCGCGTTCAAATTCACCTCGAGGCCGTTTCGTTCACTTCGCGCGTATGTCTTTGTGAAAAAGGTATCGATCCTTCTTCCTCCGTCTATTGATTAAATAACAGGACAGACTGGGCTCTCTAGCCGAAAGTGGCAGCCAGCCTAGGAAAACGTTTCCTGTAGTCTATACGTCAGCCTTCTTCAGGTGTATAATCCATCAGAAAGGAAATCTTATTTCTTCACAAAAAGGTGACATAGAATGTTCAACCAGGTGCTTAAGAGAAATTGCTATTGATTTCAGTATCTTGTAGTCTGTTTGATATAGAAGATGTTGGGTAACTTGTTTGTTCATAAATTAGAATCACCTATATACCTGGGTATCAGTAATGGTTCATAGTGGTACGTAGGGTCACCATAATGGCATCTAATGTTACCATAATGGATTAATCGAGTTGGTAATGTTATGTTACTATTTTGTGAAAAATTATGGCAATTTTCTAGGTGTAGCTTAGATGTGACACAAAGCTGAAAGCGTGGTGCACGCAGTGAGGATCGAACTCACTATTCGGTCGTCATTAATCCAGCGAGACAAGTTTGCTAACCATTACACCACGACGATGGGGTTTGTTAATATATGAGGAGGATGAGACACTTTTGTGAAGAATTATAATGTTTCCTTAAAGAATGAATCGACCATAATGTTTTTATACTAATAGAAATGGTAATATTAGTCGTATCCTTATAAGGAAATATTTGGCATTCATTGACCAAACAGTCAGTATGACTATCGTTTGAAATTTATAAAAAAAAAATTTTTCTCTTAAAACATTAATCTGGGAAAATAGGTTTCTGAAGTCCAGTAGCTATTATCGGTCTTTCCAGTATTGATGGGGGCTAACTTCTTGTTTGAAATAGAGTGGAAGATCAACATCTTGATCATGTTTTAATTATCGATTTTAGTTGCTGCTGCTATTGAACGCCCTCAAGTGATATCGTTTCGGATATCTGGTACTGTTATTTCTGATTCTATAGCATCAGTTCACAAGTTTCGAAGATGGATGGTCTTCGCCAAGACCCACAGGCTTCTCTCATTCAAAGCCATTTTTAAATATTGATCTGAGTTAGCCGTAGTATATAACTGACAGTTTAGATATTTCTGAACGCGTTTGGCGACGTGCGTAACATTCGTATGAAAGTGTCGCTCTGACGGGGCGATTTAAGAACATGACTCGAGTTTTCTACCCAGTACAAAGTTTGAGGGCCACTCAAGGTGCAGTGTTACTGTTAAAATGGTTGTGAGGAATGCGGTGTGTGATATGAGGAGACGGAAGATAGCTAACGATTACCCCTTGATTTGAAGACGTTAAGATTGTAGTGTTTTTTGTGGCATTTCTGTGAACTGTTTGAATGAAGCTTTCTTCTTACATTTAAATCTAGACGCCTTTGTGTATTAAGTGATCATCTTGCTCCATCTTGGTCTCAATATAGGCTTTGTTTTACGCCGTCTTGTTCGTTCTGTTGCTAATTTCCATTTCACTGTTATTAAACACGTAAAATTTTTAACTTGAAAAGCTATTAAGCAAAAAGCAATTTATATAATACCAGGAGTAATCAATGATACGAACCATTGAACCTGTAAAAAATGGTTATGAGGAATGTGGCGTGTGATATGAGGTGACGAAAGATAGCTAACGATTAGCCCTTGATTTGAAGACGTCAAGATTGTAGTGTTTTCGTGGCATTTCTGTGAACTGTTTGAATGGAGCTTTCTTCTTACATTTAAATGTCGGGGGAAATGCGGTGATTCGATTCTCTGGAAGTGGCATGGGATTTCTTAGCTGTAATCCTCTGAACTGGTGGAATTCAGCTGTAGATTTAATCTGGAAATAGCTATAGGCTTGCGCCGTCACCTCTGTGGGCATCAAAGGAATTCAACTATCCCAACGCAAGTTGGACTGAATGCCCCGTGTTAGCATTTCTCGTTATCCTTCGAGAAAAACGGGGGAATACATTTGCTAACCTCCCCACGCGGTCAGATGTGGCACAAATTTAATATGGAGTTAACCGAGTCCGTAGGCTAGGGCAATAATTCACCGTATACACGGGTTCGGGTAGCTGTCTACAACACCCAGACGAAACTCTATCCTTTGACATAGCCTCGTCTGGGTTCGTCTCTGCGCGGAAGAAGAGAGTTTGACAAGTACACTTGGAAGTGAATCCTGAATTTTGGGGGGAAGAATTATGAAAAAATAGAAAAAGTTTCTCGTTATCCTTCGAGAAAAACGAAATATATCAGAGGGCCGAGTATATTTTATCAGAAAAATTGAAATTAATTTTGTAAAAAAAAAAAAAAAAAAAAAAAAAGAAATATTATTTTTGTTTTGTCATTTGTCACTTCCGTGTGAAGGTATTTTTGTGTGTGATGTAGACGCACTCAACTCAAGATCTCTTAATGACATCTAGAAATCCCCTAGTATATTCGGTTATCGCCGTAGACGTGTCCTTGAAACTATGCCTGATAGTTAAAAAAAGGAGGTGATGTTTTGGGCACGAGCATCCGGGCACTAGGTTTTGGTAAATTGTTATTGACCTCCAACTCTGAAACGCCCAAAGTGTAAGCTGGATATAAGGATTTTAGGGGAATATATTTGCTAACCTCCCCACGCGGTCAGATGTGGCACGAATTTAATATGGAGTTAACCGAGCCCGTAGGCTATGTCATCTGCAACGGTCAAACGGCAATAATTCACCGTATACACGGGTTCGGGTAGCTGTCTACAACACCCAGACGAAACTCTGCCCTTTGACATAGCCTCGTCTGGGTTCCTCTCTGCGCGGAAGAAGAGAGTTTGACAAGTACACTTGGAAGTGAATCCTGAATTTTGGGGGGAAGAATTATGAAAAAATAGAAAAAGTTTTTGTGTGATACGTTTCGTCTTTTAGGACTTCATCAGTCGAAACGCGTCACACGAAAACGTTTTCCACTTTCTGATCTTTCTATCTCCTAAAATTGTGCCTGATATATAAAAACGATATATATCGTTATCTCATATAAAGTTTTTTTTAAAAATAAATAAAAAAATGTTGAAAATACACTTAGCGTGTTTTGAATAATATGACCATTATATAGAAGTTGATGTGCCATAAAACTATATGGACAAATAAAAGTTTCATAAATTATTTATTTACTAAACTTAACTATCTCCGACATAAAACACCCAGTAAGGATCAAGCTACATCGCAGAAGAGATCTTAGATACGATATAGCTATTACATTAAATTTGGTCTCAAATTGGTAATTCCCTGACATTAATGCACAGAGTCTTCATTAAGTGACTTGATGAACGAAATATGAATTTTTAATCTAGGGTGGATTATATCGTCGTCGCTTGTTGCTCCATACAAAACAGTAAATCGTAAACAGTTTAAATGAAGTAATTATCCTAATGATTTTATTAACCGATAATCGCACTGAATTTTCTTCTTTAAAGGTTCACAGCGGAGAGCGTCCATATAAATGTGTCTACTGTAGCAAAGCTTTCACTGCCTCGAGCATCCTACGCACACATATACGTCAACATTCAGGCGAAAGACCTTTTAAGGTAAGCAACAACATATATTTTAATCTCTCTCTCTCTCTCTCTCTATATATATATATATATATATATATATATATATATATATATATATACAAAATAAATAATAAAAACAAGCAATATAATTTGACCCAAATAAATAAACAAACGACTTCCGGTAAAATAACCGCCATAATAGAATACCCACAATGCACCACTAACCCGTATATATATAAATAGCCGAGAAAAATAACAACATATGTGGCCTGGCGATTGCATATAGCATGAAACAGACTGTCGCCTCTAAGTGTTGACTTCTATGTTCACTTTTATATTTACACACGCTCTATCTCTGATATTGAGCACTTTATTCCATAAATATAGCACACCTTAAGACTATATATATATATATATATATATATATATATATATATATATATATATATATATATATATATATATCCATCTTTCTCGTTACATTCGAGTATTTTCGACTATTACGGTCATTACCAAGAATTGTGAATGGTCAGTAGGACAAGCAATATGTATTCGTCTAAATTCCGGTGTTTTAATTTGCTAGAATTAGAATTTAAGCCAGTTAAAGGATATGTCATCTTCAACGGTCAAACGAAAATCGAATGTATACGAATATAACGAAAAAAGGTACTCTTCACAGTTTATCAACAATTTTAATCCCGTTGTAAAAAGACCTCAGTCGGAAATTGACAGTACAAAAGTTGAATAGACAGACATTGTGGGTGTTCTTTAATAAAACTTTTGTATATATATATATATATATATATATATATATATATATATATATATATATATATATAATTATTTATTTAAAAACATGATTCCAACGCTATATAAGAGTTCTCATGTTTCAAAACAGGAGACGAAAACTTCAATATAGTTATTTGAATTAAATTGAATATATATATAAAACATTGTAGTCAACACTCAGAAGCGACAGGCTGTTTCATGCTGAACGCAATCATCAGGCCGCGTGTGTTGGTTTTTTTTCTCGCCTATATAGATATTCGGATCTGTGGTGCATTGTGGGTAGTCCATTCCGGCGGTTATTTTGGCGGGACTAGTTTATTTATTTACTTGGGTTTATTTATTTTTATATATTTATTTATTCTTTTCGGTTTTCCATTTTTTTATTAACGTAGTAAAAATATTTTTGAGATTTGTTTGGGTCATTTATATATATATATATATATATATATATGTGTGTGTGTGTGTGTGTGTATCTGTGTGTGTCTGTGTGTGTGTGTGAATGTCAGTGTATCACACTTTCAACTTTACTCCTAGAGGCCGCAGCCCAACATAGCATACCATTTTGAAATCAGCAAATTAAAAACATTTCCGAGCCGGATCCGGACCTGTAATCCTGAAATTCTGGATTCACAATTTTTCATTACTGCGATTGTTTTCGGCGATTTTTTACGTGATTTTTTAGCGACGAATTTTTTGTACGATAACAAATTTTATAACTTGGAAATAAATTTGCGAATAGTCGAAATTAATTGTGAAATCCTGCGAAAGTCACCTGTGAAAAAAAAAATTGTTTTTAGGGAAAGTAAGGACCTACGTACATCAAATTGTCTTTAAATTAATTAGCGGCAGTTGAATTATCATTGAGCCTTTAAAAGGTAAACTTAAATAATAATGCAGTACTTAAATGCAGCGATCGATTTTGAGTTCTTCTGTAGTTTATTGTTGCCTATCGCATACGGCAGCAATATGCCCCGCAAAAAGAAATCTCTGTCAACAGAGGACCAGATTGCAATCAAAAGAGCCAAGGCTACAGCGAGGAAAAGAAAGTCCGGTGAAAATGAAAACCCAAAGCCAGTAGAGCTTCCAATGCTGAGAATATGTAAAGACTTAGGGACTCTCAAACTCCTGAACAAGCCGAAGGCCTAATCAAAAGCACTTCACAGGAGCTAGCTTAAATGCTGGTCGATAGGTTATTGTGTATGTTTATCCAACATTTTATAAAGTTTGCATAAATACATATATCGCATATAACAGAAAAAGTATCCAAATCGTGTAACAGCAAAATTGTCAAATTGTTACATAAAGCTTTGAATCGTAGTATTAAGAATAAGATTAAAGATATCTTACTGGAATTCTCCAAGGTTTTCTTAAAACTATTCGACTCTACTTTGAACAATAAGAATGTATTTAGTTGTAAATTGAAATGATGATCTCTTTTGCTGTTATGACCTCCTGATCCAGATTTCCATCATTTTTTAAATTTATTCACTGTTCTCTTGATGGTTCTGGAATGGACATTGAAGATGGAAGCCAGAGTATGAATGTTGGTACCATCACTGAAGACCTGAATGATCTTTTTCCTCTAAGTATTGCTCACTTGGAAAGATATAGTGAGGCCGGCACAAAACGATTTTAACCTGTTCTCTTTCTAGCTGAATAACGCAAAGGTTTTTTTTTCAGTGGTTCTTACGACAAATGGTGTCAAGATGGCTAAACGTCTTATCGAAAAACCTGAAAAAAAGAAACTCAATTAGATAATTTGTTTTTTTTTTTTTTTTTAGATATTAAACATTTTTCTTGGGTAGGCAATTATCCCATGTTGTTACACGATTTTGACAATTTTGCTGTTACACCTGTTATATATATATATATATATATATATATATATATATATATATATGTGTGTGTGTGTGTGTGTGTGTGTGTGTGTGTGTGTATGTGTGTGTGAGAGAGAGAGAGAGAGAAAGTAAGAGAGAGAGAGAGATTGTGTGTCTGTGTGTGCGTGTTTGTTCGTTCAGTCCACAAAATTAGATCAAATAGACGTTTGATTTAAAATTTTATTTCAATTTTATATTTATTTATATTTACACATATTTTTACAGTTATATTTAATTTATTTAAATTTAAATTTAATTTTATATTTCTGTTTTTATATTTTAAAAATTTTATTTGAATTTTATATTCTATTAATTTACTTTTAAATTGTTTTTAAAATATTCCTTTTAATGTATAAAAGAAAATATGTCCGTGTCTAATGAATGTAAACCTTGATGGAAGCGTTTAAGATCCTGCCCTTTCGGTCATATGCCTGTCAGTCATCAAAATCAGAAGAAATGTGCAGATTTTTAATTCGAAAATACTTTTAATCTCGGTTTTATAGTACTTACCGATTTGTGAAATATGGTGATGTTATGCAAGGTGCAACATACAAATGACGAAATGATATCAATGATCTAAATACATATGTTGTTGAATTTAAAATACCGGCTCCAAAACGAATTTTCTTATTTGATACGTGGTTTCTTGATTGACAAAAATTCTTTGGTTTCGTTTGTATACTACATTGTATACGAGTATTTGGTGTATACCCAAAGTCATAGACGTATGTGTTCGTTAATAACACTTAGATTAGAAAAATTACATTGTTGTAATTGTATAGCCAACTTACGAATTTGATGTTTGTGCATATATAGGGAATATAAAACCAAAAAGGCAAGAAAATTAGTAAGTGGCGTTAGTCTTGTTTCTTGGAACTCTTCGGAAGCAATAATTATTAATAATGTTCAAGATTTCTATCCAGACGCTTAATCGATCAAGGTAATGTTTAGAATGGGAATCTTATCGGTGCATGGGATTAGTAATCAGAATTCTTCAATCTCCCTCAGTATTTCCCTTCTGGGATGGATCAGTGATTGATCCTGACATCCACATTTTTCTGACTGATTCTCTTGTATTAGGTTGGTGCAAAAATAATGACGTAATAATGTCGTTTTTTGACGTTTTGGTAGGGGGTATGGATGTATTTTTCTATGAAATCTGACATCCGTTGAATGCATGTCGTCTGGATTTTTTTTAATCTATTATTAACGGCAAAACGTAGCTAATAACAGATACAATAATACAGACATAATGAACACCCAGACACCCCTTGTCCAGTTGAAGTAGATTTATCTGTAACCTTGGAAACGTGAATTATGATTTTAGCTGTGTCTTTAAAACCCAGTAATTTTAAAAGTTACCCCAAAATTCGCTTGAGGATAAAATGGAACTAATGTCTTTAATTTAATTACAAAATTAAATTCGTAGCTTTTGGCTTCCATTTTTGAAACATGGTTAGAACTGTGTAGCGAAAAAAAACATATTTTAAATAAATCAATTTATAATATTAATGCTCTGTAAATTTACATTGAGCACTATTTTGTAAAAATAAACATATCTATAAGAACACCGGATTATATATCTTACTGTTCTTTCTTTTTATTTATTTATATATATATATATATATATATATATATATATATATATATATATATATATATATATATATATTTACTAATTTACCCATGAAACGAGCCAATTGATCTCTGTCATTACACACTAACAGCCTGTCCAGATTCATGCAATTCGCAACAAAGAATTCCCTTTCACTCTCACCAGAAACTGAAAAGAACATTTAGCACGACCTAAATAGATTACTTCTGCTATATAAAGATGTTAGATAAAATACAAAGAAAAATCTGCAATGTTATCGGTGTAGACCTGGCACCTTAACTACAGTTATTTCCCACCGCCATAACATAGCTTCCTTGTGCCTTTTCTATAAATATTTTCATGGTAATTATTCTGATGAAGCTTTCCTCCTGGGTACTTAGACTCTATGAATTTAAGCGCACTACTAGATTGGCAGCTAGGTCTCATCATTTCACAGTTGAAATGAGCAGATTGAACCGTAAGCTCTATGCTAAAATTTTCTTCTCTCGCACTTCTCGCTTGTGGAAGTCTTTTCTAGCTTCTAGCTTTCCAGCCAATCGTTATCTGCCCTCTTCTTAATTCCTGCTCTTCTCCTCAATAATATTTTTTTCATATTCTTTCAAATTCTCTAATCCCTTGCCTTTTAGTGGCTTTATTGCCTTGTTTGGGGTGAAATGATTAAAAAAAAGAGTATTTCTGAGTCGCTAACATCTGTGTAATTATTACACGACGCCCTCTATTTGCTATCTATTTTTCTAAGTTTAACTCATTTTAATAGAAATCAATTAACAACGGTATTTTATGGAGCAATTTCAAACCAGAAAATTTGTCAGGATCATATTTGAAAGAGACGATGACTGCGGGAGAAGCTATTAGGTTGGTGCAAAAATAATGTCGTTTTCTCACATATGTGAGAAAACGACATTATTTTTGCACCAACCTAATATTATACATTCAGTTCTTACCGACAGACAATCAAATATACTGACTGGATTCACCTACTTAGCAGTGCGTAGATAATGCTCAAAGTTAATTGACAGTAAATGTTTGAAACGGTCGCCGTCTATGCTACAGGGTCTCTTTAAATTCGACAACAGCATCCGTATGAACAGTCCAGTAAAAATTTCACACACAATTTATGTCTAACTACTTCCTCTCATCAGAATGTCCCTCCGCCTCCTCAATAAGTCCGGCGGGAGTTGGACAACAGCTTGTAAATCAAGTTGTAAACACTTCTTTTCATTACGCAAAACAAGATGGCGTGCATGCGCGGGCGTCGTCAGTGTCACGTGATTGCGCCGTTTGCAGCCAATCGCCGGATAGTTTTGACGGCAATTATTATAGGTGTTACTGCCTCGCTTGTACGACTGAGAGTGGCGCTGCCGATGATTGCCAGGAGTATTACAAGAGCGGGGAGGGGCGTGCGCAAGAATCCGATCACAGTAACTTTCCACATTTCATTCGTTACTGCCCAACACCTTGTCACCATTCTTGTATGGCAAAACACTCCACCAGGAATCTAAATTCCTTGTTATTTTTATGGATTTGTAGTCGTTTTTTTTTCTCTCTCCCGCTGCGTGAATTGCGCCCAAACGTTCTTTTTGACATGAGGAAAAGATTTTTTTCTTTCTTTGAGACGCCATTTTGGTATCGGCGTTTCTTTGCCACTGCTCTCGACAGTTGGTGCACAGAAGGTTATAAATCACAATTTATACTGCCAATAATAAAAATAGACAAAAGAACAACGAAAGAAAAAAAATGCCGGGAAAATAAAAAACGAAGAAGAATGAGGAAAGGAGGCAAATTTGAAGGAAGTGTTTTGTTCTTGTCGATTTCAAACCAGGGCACACGCAAACACAAATCGGTTTTTTATCGCATTCAAACCTATAAACTTTTATGTATGTATACATACATATATATATATATATATATATATATATATATATATACGTGTGTAAATATATATATATATATATATATATATATATATATATATATATATATATATATATTTACCATATATATATTTCGCTATATCTATAATGTGTGTGGGGTGTATATATATATATATATATATATATACTCTAAATAATTATAATACTTCATCTCATATATATATATATATATATATATATATTAGGTTGGTGCAAAAATAATGACGTAATAATGTCGTTTTTTGACGTATTTTTAACGTCAAAAAACGACATTATTACGTCATTATTTTTGCACCAACCTAATACATATTTCTGAAATGAAGTATTATAATTATTGTTCGGACTATTGTCCTCATCTTTGTTGTCATATTCACGAATTTTCGGCCGTTGTACGCTCCG
Organism: Acanthosepion lycidas; assembly: GCA_963932145.1. Classification (NCBI taxonomy): domain Eukaryota; kingdom Metazoa; phylum Mollusca; class Cephalopoda; order Sepiida; family Sepiidae; genus Acanthosepion; species Acanthosepion lycidas. Next base: position 86,435,404 of record OZ010574.1, read on the forward strand.
GCCTTCTTCTGGTGATTGGAATTTCGAACCGAACCCTTTATTTCGTCCCCCGGGATAGATTTTTCTAGTTCCACGTGACATGCTTCTTCCGGATATTTCTGTTCCCCTTATTTCCCTTTTAACTCAACACCCCAAGTTATTTGTTCACCTCTGCAGTTGGCAGGTACTGAAGTCACAACCCTTTGGGATTACCAACGCTTTTATCTACTGAGCTATGAGTCCTTGCGAACAGTCTACCCCGGTCGACGAAATAAAGTGTTTGGTTCGAAATTTCAGTCACCTGAAGAAAGCCGGAGTATACAACGGCCTAAACGACAAAGCTGATGACAATAGTCCAAACAATATAAATACTACATACATACACACACACAAACACACACACACACACACACACACACACACACATATATATATATATATATATATATATATATATATATAAGATATTTTTATGTTTAACATTCTTTTTATAGATACAAATATTTAAGTAAATGTTTATAATAAACAGTATTAAACAACATTTACCGGCATTAAATATTTGTATCTATAAAAAGAATGTTAAACATAAAAATGTCTTAAAATAATTGTCCATTTCATAATATATATATATATATATATATATATATATATATATATATTTACTAATTTAAAAATATGGTTCCATCGCTACACGGGAATTACCATGTTTCAAAAACAGAAACTAAAAACTTCAAAAACTTGAAAATGTAACAGAACTAGGGACTTTAATTTAATCTTTTAGTTTCTGTTTTTGAAACATGGTAATTCCTGTGTAGCGATGGAACCATATTTTAAATTAGTAAATTCATAATATTTATGTTCTGTAGATTTGAATTGAGTACTGTTTTGCATTTCTCTGATCATAGGTTCATTAGAACACATTTAATTACACAAACATTGTATGGAATAGTTTGGTTGTTCAGTTCTATGAACTCAATTGTTAGCCGTGTTTATATTCAATTAGGTGCTAATACCCTTGAAAAAAGTATGATCCATTCTCCCCCCCAGCTACGGATAAATAGTAGAACAAACTGTGTCCCATAGCCTTAGGTAGTGAACACTCTAGAAGAAGGACAACTCTCAATTCGAAATCTACGGAGGGTCGTTTGAGGACCTTGTGGCATGCTGTGCACCAGTTCTCTGTATTCAGTTCTTCCAAAAAGTATGGTTGGTTCTGCACTTGCCTTTACCATTCTAATCGAATGGTATGAGCGGGTAGTCTGGCTGTTGGTTCTTGAGCTGCTTGACCCTCATACGTCGAAAACGACAGGAGGGTTCAGATCTTAAATTCACTTATAAGAAGATAAAAGTCTTTTTTATTTACTTTCACACACTGTATTTTTTCTTAAAAAGCGATAGGTTATGACATAAAATAATTTGAATTTATATTTTCTTAAAGACGTTTTTTGTGACATATCATATCAATAGATAGATAGATAGATAGATAGTGAATACACTGAGATAAATAGATAGATAGATAGATAATGAACAAGACTGAGATAGATAGATAGATAGATAGATAGATACGACCAGACTGAGATAGATAGATAGATAGATAGATAGATACGACCAGACTGAGATAGATAGATAGATAGATAGATAGATAGATAGATAGATAGATACGACCAGACTGAGATAGATAGATAGATAGATAGATAGATAGATAGATAGATAGATAGATAGATAGATACGACCAGACTGAGATAGATAGATAGATAGATAGATAGATAGATAGATAGATACGACCAGACTGAGATAGATAGATAGATAGATAGATAGATAGATAGATAGATAGATACGACCAGACTGAGATAGATAGATAGATAGATAGATAGATAGATAGATAGATAGATAGATACGACCAGACTGAGATAGATAGATAGATAGATAGATAGATAGATAGATAGATAGATAGATACGACCAGACTGAGATAGATAGATAGATAGATAGATAGATAGATACGACCAGACTGAGATAGATAGATAGATAGATAGATAGATAGATACGACCAGACTGAGATAGATAGATAGATAGATAGATAGATAGATAGATAGATAGATAGATACGACCAGACTGAGATAGATAGATAGATAGATAGATAGATAGATAGATAGATACGACCAGACTGAGATAGATAGATAGATAGATAGATAGATAGATAGATAGATAGATAGATAGATAGATACGACCAGACTGAGATAGATAGATAGATACGACCAGACTGAGATAGATAGATAGATAGATAGATAGATAGATAGATAGATAGATAGATAGATAGATATGAACAGACTAAGAAAATTACATCTAGGGATTTACTAAGCTGTTTCATTTTTTTTTTTTTTTTTTTTTTATCATTTCACCCCGACCAAGGAGATAATGCCACTAAGCCGCAAGCGGCTATTGGGAGGGAAAAAGAAGGAGAGGGCTTTAGTGAGGAGAAGGGACAACAAAAGAACAGGCTTCAAGAAGACAAACAGTTGCGATTGACGTTTCATTTAAATTTTTGAAGATCGTAGGTGGCAGAGTAGCAAGAAAGCAGAAGCGTGTTCCACGGACGAGCAGGACGAGAAAAGAAACTTACGGTCAATTAAATCCGAGGAAGTGCTGAAAAGTACTCGGCCCAACGAAAGAAAGGATTCATGTTTTTTATTTGGTCAGATTTTTCAGCACCCACTCGTAGATGCGTATTCGTGTGTGTGTGTGTGTGTGTGTGTGTGTGTGTGTGTGTGTGTGTGTGTGTGCGTGAGTTTCTGTGTGCATACGCGTTTTGCTTACCGTTTACATATGCGATTTTGTTGTTGTTTTTTTTTTTTTGTTGTTGTTCAAAATCCGGTTATGTTGACAACTCGAAAGATGTAACTGGTGAATCTATTTCAAAATTTGAGCTCTGATGTCTAACTTTCGCTGTAATGTGATATACTGAAGGCCCGAATCCAGCTTTCCTTGAGATATATCACAGCTCGTTATTCAGACCAGCTGTGGCCATCATAATATGCTATTTTCTGCCTGTGCCAGATAGCGAAGTCACGTGATATATTTACTTCTAGATATTTCTGTCTCGGGAATTTATTAGGTTGGTGCAAAAATAATGTCGTTTTCTCACATGTGAGAAAACGACATTATTTTTGCACCAACCTAATACTTATATTGGGTCAGCTATTGGACTTTGACCTGTGATACATGACAAGAAAACGAAGTGAGGGAGTTGAAGGGGCAAGTCCCTTTCAATTAAGACTCAAACGTGGAAGAGTAAATTAATTTTAAAATTAATATCATGAAACGGAAAAATTTAAACTTTATATCATGAATTAAAAATTTTAAATTAATAACTGTTATTAATTTTAAATTTTATGTTATTAAATAACATCGTAAAGCGCAACTGCCACGCTTTCTTCAGTTCCAACATGTTTCTCTGCATATGTACGAGCGCGTCAGTGAGTGCGCGTCTATGTGTGGGCGTGTATGTGTATGTGTGCGTGGGTGGGATATACTAAAAGCTGCAACCTTGCCATCCTTGATATTTTGTTTAACAAAACTGGTTAACAAATGTGTTGCATTTGGCTGTTCTAGTGGATATGTTACTGATGGTGAAAAAGTATCAGCATTTTCTTTTTCTCTTGGAAAATCCATTCCACGAAAAATTCAGTTCTCTGTATGAAACATTTTGAAGAGAAAATTATTTTGAAAAGAAAACGAAACAAACTGAATCGGGATTTACATCCAATACTTACAATATATCCAGAAAAAATAAGAAAACCGTTTCTTTTTTTTTCTTTTTTTTTTTCTTTTTCCAAAAAAACCACTGGACCAAACTGTTGAATTACATGATTTTATTTCAGCTGATACGATAAAGGATTTTAATCAATTGGAAGAAATAAAATGTTATCCTAACGGTTTTGAATTTTAACAAAAAGAAGATTATATTCTAATTTTTCGAATAGTCTTTGATCCTGAAACGCATTTTCCATCTGTAAAAGAATGTATTAGCATTGCCTTCACGCTCAGCTCCGATGGGATGGAAATCCGATATTGTTACCACAGTGATTTATACATGGACATAATGCTAAACTCACAAGATTTATTAGGTTGGTGCAAAATAATGTCGTTTTCTCACATAGTAACATATGTGAGAAAACGACATTATTTTTGCAACAACCTAATAGCATGTTAGAACATTTTCCAAACTACGTACTAAACGCGGTGAAAGAACAACTATACTCCATTCTAAAACAATTACAAAAAAGAGAACATTACCAACCAAGAGGTGGTTCTTCATTTTCTGCAGAATTATTAGGTTGGTGCAAAATAATGTCGTTTTCTCACATAGTAACATATGTGAGAAAACGACATTATTTTTGCAACAACCTAATAGCATGTTAGAACATTTTCCAAACTACGTACTAAACGCGGTGAAAGAACAACTATACTCCATTCTAAAACAATTACAAAAAAGAGAACATTACCAACCAAGAGGTGGTTCTTCATTTTCTGCAGAATTATTAGGTTGGTGCAAAATAATGTCGTTTTCTCACATAGTAACATGTGTGAGAAAACGACATTATTTTTGCAACAACCTAATAATATGTTATGCCTTTCTACTGTGCTAGACGTCTCAACAAGCGTACAGTTTACTTCTGGAGAAATTTCCATTACTATCGTTTTCTTTATTAGAAAAATACCAAAAATTAATCAAACATTTTCTATGTAAAATGTGTTCCCTCGTCATAGTAAGCAATGATAATGATGATGCTAATCTGACAATATTTAACATGGCGTACGGAACGAAAAGGGTTAAAAAAAAAAAAAAACAATTTTATTTTTTTTTATCAGAAAGAGACTCATTTTCCCGGGGCATTGAGAACAGATGTACGAATTCTGTTGAAAAAACAAAATACAATTGTTACTGTCCGGTGAGACACAGCTGGCAGGTTCAGGGGCCAGGGGTTAAAGTCGACTGTTGAAAGCTGTCAGTCTCTACGTGCTGAGAAAATTATCAACCAAAATTTCCCTGAGAAAAATTATAATTGTGAAGACAGAATGAGCAATTGTTGAAGGCAGGGGGAGACGTCAGGAAGACTGACGTCATATAATGGCTCCTCCCGAAGGAGGGGGGATCTTCCAAAATTGGAAGTGTGAAACAGAGAATGAAAGAAGGGTACTGGTTGAATTTTAGGATATTTGCCTAAAACCCCATTATGCGCCTTTCCCCATACCAGTTCGGAATGGACACCCATAAATACAAGTGCCCATGGGGGCTAAGAGAGTTGTGGTACGGAGTTACGGCGAGTTGTAGTAGTCGCGGACGGGGAGTTAAGAGATTTTTTGCCATTACGCTGTTTTGCCAACCTAATAATAATAATAATAACAATTATTATTATTATTATTATTATTATTATTATTATTATTATTACTATCTGCTGAAGAAGAAAAACTCCGCCGATATCCTTGTGCCGTCCTTGAAAGTACAATCAACAGTACTTGAAGTTAAATCCAGTTGTCGCTGAAGAAAAACCCCGACGATATCCTTGTGTCGTCCTTGAAAGTACAATCAAGAGTACTTGAAGAAATCCAGTTGACAAGTCTGGTCATTCTTAGAGGAGTTAGTCGAAATTTTCGTTCCGTCGCCAAATATTAGAAATGGGTTGGAAAAAGAAAAAAAAAAAAAAAAACTGTAGTTATTTTTATTTTTATTTTGATATAAATATCATCTGGTGACTTATTCGAGCGTCGTTTGTTTTATTTTCAATTTTGTGTACGTATTCAACTCCTTAGTTTAACTTGGTTGAGATACCCCAGTAATAATTCAACTTGACCCTCTTAAGATCAAAAATCACAATGTGGGTAAGAGGGGTCATAGTTGAAGAGGTCAACTTAAAGACCAGCTGCTGTGTCAAACACCACCAACGACCGATGAGTGTGGGCTGACGGCTTGTTCTCCAATACTAGGATCGATCCTGACCAAAGACAGCAGGCTGCTGCTTCGGTCACGCTACACTACAAAGAAGCAGTACTTTGACTTACTTTCCCGAAGAGGTCTTAAGCTTCCATCTAACGAAATGAGTTCATTTGTACTTGTTTTGCTATACTATGCAGCTAAATTTATTTTAAAATTTAATGAATCCACTACAAGAAAATCTATTAAAGAATTTTTTAAACTTATTCTCCAAAATATGTTTCTCTACTTATGAACAACACACTGAAAATGGAATTCACTTTGCAGGAAAAAATTTTTGTGAATATATTTTACGCCAACAAACAAAAGTTTTCAGCGGATGAAGTTCGAAAAGATATATTGTAGAATGTCTTAATAAAAGGCAAAGGTCAAAAGATTGATTTATAGAAAAAACTATTGGCAATTTTATTTTACTTGTATTTGTTTTATATTACTAGTTAATTGTTTAATTTTTTTTTGTTTGTTTACAATCTTTTATTATTACTTTTCTGTTTAAAAAGAGAAAAAAATAAACTGTTTGTGTATTTTTGAACGGTTTTAAAATGTTTTAGATAAAAACAGATATATATCGACTATAAACAAGATAAAACTGTTAGAAATTAACCTGAAATGTGACATGTGAGGCCGCATATATTAGCGGACCGTGGATAGACCTAAAATTATTTCTACAATTTTTTAAAAGCAATTTTATAATAATTTCCAAAAATTCAATAATATCTTATTATTATTTAATTAATTCTTTTGTTTATTTAGACTTTTTTTTTTTTTTTTTTTAGTTTTTTTTTTTTTTTAGTTTTTTTTTTTTTTTTTTTTTTGCCTCCAACCTTACGATTTTCTTGGGAGAGGAATTCCAATGTCTTGTTTCAAATTCAATCAAATTGTGTGTATGTTCGTGTACATGTGTGAACACAGACATTCCCATGTTTCACATGCAAAACCAAATGCAGACGGTATGTGACGCACAGAGAGTCAGCTCTTCTTTTATGATATAAATTACGATGTATGATAATAAAAAAATGTGTAGGAGGATGATGATAGATGCGACAGTCTTCGTAGACCGTTCACTCAACTATCCAACACTTGAAGAAGAAGAATCTTTAATGTCAATTAATATTAAAGGACTGTGGAATAAATCTTTGCCAATATAAATACCATCCTTGAAAAGATACAAGTTTGATATTTGGAGTAACAGCCTTTTAATGCGCCGAGAAGTATATGGACAAGTGAGTTGATCGAGTTTTCACACATCCACTTGCTTCTTCGTCCGCTGAAATGCCAGTAACGAGATATTTCGTAAAGATGGCATAACAGAGCAGACATAGAATTGGATATATTCCATTCATCAGCAAATTTGAGAAGGGAATATGAAAAAAGCTTTTGTCGAAGAATGTTGCGGGCATCAACGCTTTTTATGAGATTTTTGTGGTATATTAATAAGAATGGACTATTTGTAGATGTCTGTTATCAACATGGCCACACGATTTATATCTAACGTAAAATATCACAAACTATGAAACACGAGAAGCAATAAAAACGGTTTTATAACAACAAACATATTTATTTTTGTGTAATGATATACATGCGTAGAGGTTTGGTGTTATGTCCGTATGACTGATTTTTTTTTATCTGAGCTCACAAAAATTGAATGAATTATAAAGCTGAGAAATGCTGAATAAACTGTAGCTTTAGAAAGGTATTTCAAAGAGAAAAGTTCTTGTTTGGAAATTTTCGTATGTTTGTAATGTAGTTTGGAAAATTTCGTACGTAAGTGCATGCGTGAATATGCTTTTAACGTCTGACCGCATATGGTCGAGACGAAAATCCTTAAGGTCACATCTTCGCAGGAAAAGGCAACAGAAGAGCGAGATAGAGAGAAAGGGAGAGCAAGCTCGTGTCTGCTATTTATAATTACTGTAATCACGTGACAGCATCAGGGAAAATTGGCGGGAAAACTTGACTTGGTCGCACGCTGGAAAAATATTTGTACGTGGGTGGATTGCAACGCCCACTTGTGTCTTTATTGGCCAATTAGAAGCTGATATTTCCTGAAAATATTCACTAAGCTGAGTAGGCTCTCTGATCCACTTTTAGCACAGATTTGTACAAAATTCAACTTTGATAAGAAAGTGGTAGCGGGAAACTAAAAGATTTTTATGCTCCTGATACATTTAACGCATTTGACGGGCTCGTGTAAGTCCAAAGGAAAAATAAGATATAGAATTTAATCAAAGAAATATTAGCAAATATATTACTAGGGTATTTTACAAAATGAGAATTAAATGTGAAGTATTCAAAGCAACTTTCAGTGTCCGCAGTTGAGGTGCTTACATTTTTGCGGGAGCGAAAAGAATATGCCTGGCTATGAAAGGTCACCGAGAAAAAGTGATGGATTATTTCAAATCTTGCGCCGCCTGTAATCATCATCAGGGGGCGGTAATTCAAAATCTCGCCGCCTGTTATTATTGTTAGTGGGAGGTAATTCAACAAGTACGGACCCGGAATGCTTATTTTATCTTCCGTATATAGTATGGACTATGAATTGCTGATAGATAAGACTCAACATGTGTGTTAGTTTAGTTTTTCCTCCCGTTTGTTCTGTTAGGCGACACGGGGAGACACGGTCGTCTGTCAGCGGCAAGGCGAGTGACCTGGAGAAGAGATATATCGTGGGCTCTGAGAGTGTCTGCCACGAAGTCGCTCCATCGTCTTCTTGGCCTGCCTCTCGCTCTCGAGCCAGAGTACCTGAGGGTGTATGCTCATGGGGTTGGTTGGTTGATAGTCATACGAGTGAGGTGTCTGAACCACTTGATCCGCTGTCGTTCGATGTGTTGTATGATTGGTATTGCTCCTACCATATATCTTACTGCCTAATTCCTGATCTTGTCTCAACTGGTTTTGTTCACTGCTTCCCTCAGGCATTTTTCTCACAATTGATCAGTTTCCTCTCAAAGGCTTTTTTAGGGGCCATATTTGGCACTGTTATGTCAGCGTTGTTGTGTATGAAGCGGTTAAATTTGATTTGTTTACTGTAAGTCTGCTTTTATCACATAACAATATTTTCGCCTATATTTTCCATGCAGCACAGCAGAGTAAGTAAAGTATAGCTGACTGATGAACATTGAAACTATTTTCTATTTAGCGATATTGGTTGATTGAATTGATTTGGTTTTTACGTCTTGTCAGACATTTATGGGTGTTTTAAAGCCGAAAGATAGATTGTAAGAATAATTCGTTTTTCTTCTAAGTGAATATCGCATTAACAATTTTTTTACAGAGAACAATGATTTTTCAGATGCAATAAGATTTTTATATATGTTTCTAGAGTGATGGAAATGTTGTTTTTTTTTTCCAAACACGGTCAGCATATTGTGGCCGTGTTCATATTTGATGTTACTGAGTGTTGGCTTTTTCCTTTTTATTATTAGTACTTTCATTATTTTTAGTCATTTTTACATGTGGAAGAAGGTATTATACTTGTATTTTCTAAAAGTATGTTGCGGATGGAGCTTGGTAGGTTTCCGTGAGTGTTTAAATGAGTCCTATTTGAGTACTGGTCAGAGATGGCTAATGTGAGTCTTCTTGATAGGCATGTAGTGATATGCCCAATATAATTATTCATGAATTTGGTTTGTTCAGGAACGCAGTTCCTTAAAAGATATATGAATTCTTAAATAATATTGGTGCTTTGTATATATATATATATATATATATATATATATATATATATATATATATATATATATATATCCAGGTGTGAATTTTTTTTATTTATTTATTTTTTTTTTTTTGTCATTTTAGACCTTGGCTGGATGATCTATCCTCCCACCACACACCGTGCAGGTTTGGTTTGCTTATCAAATTGAACACGCCCAATGGTATATAGGGTATTCATCTTATTACAAGTCACTGGCTACCTGATGACTGTGTGCAAACACATGCAACTAATACTAGTGGCTAGTTATTGTTGTGTATGAATTTGAATTAATATTCAAAAGCGCTGCCATTTCTTGTGGCATGGATCACTTTCATGCCAGAAGACTGTTTTTGGGCAAACACTATAGAGAGCTGCTCATTTAAACCCTGGACTTATATATATATATATATATATATATATATATATATATGTGTGTGTGTGTGTGTGTGTGTGTCGCATTGCATACTAACAAATAGTGTATGCATATCAGCTGATGTTGTCAGAGAGAAAACGACAGCCGTTGTCACAAGGGAAAAGGAAACTAGACAAACTTTTAAGTAAATAAATAATAAAAACGAAAAGAATACACCACGAAATAAATAAAATGCAAAATTGAAACTTCTTGAACGAGGCGCCGGAGAGGTTAATGTGTGAGACGCTGGACGATGTCGTTGGGAAAGGCGGGAAATTGACTTCAGGAAAAAAAAACACATACACCAAAAGAAAGAGTGCGAGAAAGACAGAGACAGACAGACAGACAGACAGACAGAAAGAGATGGAGAAGAAAGAATGGGATAAAAAAATATTTGAAAGAAATTGACAAATCAAAGATTTATAAACAACAAAAAAAGTTTTTTGCATTCAGAAGAGCTATGAAGAGGTGCTGAAAAGTTACAATTATAATTGGTGTGCATTGACACACGGTTCCATAATGGTAACGTTAATGTGTCGATAATTAATGTTAATTCGTTATGGATGGGGATACATTTTTTTAATACCATTTCCTCCTCAGGAAGTATACAATCCATATTTTCCTTTTGTTTATTATCTGTGAATTGCAATTACCTTGATGGAGAAAATAATGGAATGTAGCCAGTTGACATCTCAACGATTTTGAATTCAAAGTTTTCCTTCTCCTAGACTAGTTACCACTAGTGAGCTCAGTCTCTTATGTTACCTACTTTTGTAAATAAGAAATAGTTTTATGCCTTACCTTTCACTAATGCGAAATGAATGCAAAACTAGGCCGGAATTTGAACTCGACTCGCCGATTCATTTTTTGCATCAATAACCAAATCAAGTACAGTGTAACCCGGATATAAGAGAAACCCGGATATAAGAGATTTTCTTTGGTCCCAAATTAGAGCCTGTGTTAATGTATATAAAATAGACCAAACCCTGGTATAAGAGAAACCCGGATATAAGATACTTCTTCTTTGGTCCCGACAACTCTCTTATATCCGGGTTACATTGTATAATGCCTTTTTACTAAGCATTTTTTTAAGATAACAGTTTGGCTTAAAGTCATGTTACCTTACACATGGTACTTTACACATGGTACCTTACACAGCATCATTCACTCTCTCATGTCAAAGTCTGGTGGAGTAGCAAGCTATGAAAGGCTTTGCTAATTTTATATAAAAAAAGGTAGAGAGGATTCCCTTGACTAACCAAGGCTTATGCTGAGTGTAACAGCTTTTTACAAACTACAGTTTACGGTTCAAAAAATAAAGGGCTGTGTAAAATTGAAATGTGCCTTTGAGCTTTCTAACTTGGGTACAACAGATTTTCCAGAGAATTTTTACACCAGCACACGTTTGTGTGTGTGTGTGTGTGTGGCATTTTTCGGTCTCGAGAAACCGTGTATCTGCCCGCCAAAAGTTCTGCGTCAGCTGCTGATGGTGGTGCAGAAATTGTTATGGCTGTACAGGCCCACACGGAAGTTACGGAAGTGAAATTCTCGATTATAATGAATGCTTGTGAAGACGCTCGCCTTTGTTGCAGCCTTCGGTGTAAAAGATCGTCTTCAGAGTGAACGATCTTTAGCGACGTCTTCACACCTCTCAATGTCATATATATATATATATATATATATATATATATATAGACACACACACGCACATATATATATATACACACACGCACACACACACAAGCATATATATATATATATATATATCATCATCAATACTAAAATGGGACGCCTGATTTAACAATGGCATTAATCGAATTGTCCCTCTCAGTGTCTGGTCAACCTATATGGGTGACCGCTGGAGAATACCAGGTTCTGTAAGCTTCGATGTGCGAGTGTGGTATTGAATATTGGTTTGGAATTGCCAAGTTCCAATTCCCGTTAGGTTCGTTATATTCACTTACGCACAAATACATTGGAGAAAGGTATGAATCCACCTTTTATCCCACCAGCATTGAGTTAATTAGTAAGATTTGTATCACGAAACTATTATTATCTAAAAAAAAAATCTTACTATCTAAAAATATTTTCTGGCTTTAAATAACCTGTAAAGGTTTGATAAGCCGTAGAAAACGAATCAATCAATCAACCATTGCTGACACAAGCGACCAGATCTGAAAAGAACACAACGCTATTTACATTATTCGGACTATCGCCCTCATCTTTGTTGCCATATTTATCAGGTTTCGGCCGCTGTACGCTCTGGCCTTCTTGAGGTAGTTGGAATGTCGAACTGGACCCTTTATTTCGCTCGCCAGGGTAGACTGTTCTAGTTCCACGTGCTATGTCCAATGGATGTCAGTTATCAGTTATCTCCTGTTAATTCCCCTCTCCAAAGTTTTCCACTGCCTTAAGTAGGTATTGAACTCGCAACTCTTTACGTCTTGTCACTCGATCTAACCAACGCCTTTATCCACTATGCCATGAGTCCTTAAGAATACAACGCGTATCAGATTAAATAACCGCAATAAATTTAAACGTTTTCCAACCGTTCAACCTGAATGACTTTGTCTTCTGACCTTTTAGTTGTCTGAGAATTGCCTCTCTGTATAGGCTAAATAAATCCGGTGAGAAGACGCATTTTTGTCTCATACTCCTTTCTATTTTTTGCGTACTTGTTGAATTCATTTTCTATCCGCATGCGGGCTCTTTGCCCCCCGTAAATGTTCCAGACTCTTTTAACATCTTTCGCAAATAAATCAAGTTTGTTTTTTCTAGCAGTTTGAGCGAATTAAAAACAATATAATTTCATTGAAAGTAAATCAAATCGTATCATGCCTGCCAAGATATGTGCTATTGTTGTAATGGAATGTCCCACACTCCCTATCGCCTATGTGGACTGACTATATCAGTAGATATATATATAGTGAGCACATGATATACCTGGGGACTTGCTTCGACAAGTATTTGGAGATTCGTCTCCAGCTAAGCTAGTCGAACTCTCTGCCTTTGTGCGTAGAGGAACCCAGACGAGGCTATGCCAAAGGGCAGAGTCTCGTCTGGGGTGGTAGACAGCTACCCGACCCCAGTTTTACGGTGTCTACGGGGAAATTTTGCCCGATCCTACGGTATCGGTTTTTCCCAGCATTAAAAAAAGGCTTTGTGCCACATCCTACCTTGCGGGGAAATAAGTTAAATAAACTTGCTTCGGCGATTAGTTGGAAAGTCGTCTCCATCTGTGCTAGTCGAACATTCTGCCTTTTGACAGAGAGGGACCCAGACAAGGCTATTCCAAAGCGCAGAGTCTCGTCTGGGAGTGGTAGACAGCTACCCGGCGCCGTTTTTACGGGGTCTACAGGGAATTTTTGGCCAAGCCTACGGTCACGGTTTTGCCCCGCATTAAAAACGGCTTTGTGCCACATCTTGCCTTGCGGGGTGATAAGTTAAATAACCTTGCTTTGGGAATTACTAGCCTGCCACCCGATTTTCAGTGTTTCAGTAGTGAATTCTCTTTTACAATAAACCTCTCTTCTTTCATTTACGGGCGTGTTGCTGTTCCTTCACTCGAGTACCACCTTTGTCTGTGATCTCTTTAAGTATACAACAGTTATTACCTTGTACTTGCCAATAATCAAACTCAGGATATCAATGCTGGAGTCCTCCAAGGCTCTTTCACAGTCCTACTCTCTTTATATTTTTCATTAACGATCTACCAAGGAACACTCTCAGATCATTAGTAAGCATCAATGCAGATGATACAACTGTTTATGGACGCGCTTACAAAGATGATCCGAGTCTTACAGTTGATCTTTCATCTCACCTAGTTCTAACAGCTCAATGGCGAAATAACTGGCTTGTTACTTTCAATGCCTCTAAAACTAAACTGGATTTGTTTCATCACCACCTCTCAAACGTCGAGTTTTCTTCAGTCATGGTGAACAGTTGCATTCTCAATGAGGTTCTCTACTTTGAACGTCTATTGGGCCCCAGCTTCACTTTACACCTTAAGCGGAACACAATCCGCTTCTAAAGAAGGGAATAAAAATGGTCGGCTCATTCTATTTTGTCAGGAAATATCTAACTCCTTTTACTCTGCTTACATATTAGACCAGAAACGGCCATTATAGGTTCGCCTATCGTCCAATTCACACACTGCCTCGGTCTTTTGAATAGGAGCTGAGGTTTATCCCCTGTGCGTATTCAGTTTCCTGTTTGAGTTTCCGGTTCATTCTCATGATTTTTCATTCTCTTTCACTTCCAGTAGCTCCCTTGCATCTTAGGGAAGTTACCGCCTTCCTTAGGAAAATCGAGTTAAAAAAATAAAATCGGGCTCGAACAGCAAAATCCTCATTTTCCAGGCTTGACATTCAAATTTGTTTACGCAGTCTAGGGGGTGATAAGATTTTTTCCATTCAACAACATTTTCCCCCACAGATGCAACGTTGCAAGCCAGACGCTACGCAATCACTATTTCCATTGCAAATGTTCACATGAGCGCTTCATTCTTTATTTCCATCGGTCCAGACCTTTACTGTTATGACACGTCTTGCTACTTCCACGGAGTCGAATCATCCTCATTTTTTCTTTGTTCAGCATAAAAGAAGGTAGTTCCAGCCTGACAACATTTTCCCCCAAAGACTGTGACCTTGTGAAACAGACCTGGGGATTTCCCTGAACACTACAATCTTAATCAAGTCAAAGGTCATTCATTATCTATCAAGTCAAAGGTCAATCATTATCTATCCTCCTTCTCCTGATAACCTTTATTTCCTAACATATTCTTTTCTAATTGCGTGCAAATACGAAAAGGGATGAATCCATCTCTTCTCTTCGCAGCTATGTGTAAATAGCGAGACAAACTGAGTCCTATAGCTTTGGCTGGTAACCGGTCTAGAAGAAGGAAACTCTGAATTGAAAACCTCCAACTTATGGGTTAAATAGCCTCACCAACACGCAATTGACCTAGCGTGGAGAGTATGGCTGCACGCCTGAAGAAATGTTCAATCGAGAAGGGGTTCCTCCAAAAATGGCGAGCTTTCATCACTGGTACCTTCTCTCTCTCTCTCTCTCTCTCTCTCTCTCTCTCTCTCTCTCTCTCTCTCTCTCTCTCTTCAATTATATCTAACTTAATTTATCGTTGTTTCAACTGTAACCCTTGAGCGGCCTTCTGTTTAGTGAATATGATATGTCTGATTTGATTTTAAAATGTGTTGCTAACGTCTTTACCGGCTGAGCCATACATTCAAACAGGTAAATCTTCTGCTGCTGCTAAGACTGTTCATTGTCTGCAGCCGACCCAACAAATATATAACTGGAGCAGACGACGAACATCTCTTGAATTGACGGCGGTGTTAGAAGAGAGGCTATTCGCTTATATTAGATTGCTTTCCGACATTACGAACGCAAGAACAATGAAATGTGTGAAGCAACAGAGATGGTTGGAACGGGGAAAATGGGCGGGAACTAAAAAAAAGTAAATAAAAAAAAAAAAATGAAAATACCTACTAAAAGAAAATAAGAAACACTTTTATGTTTATAAGTTGTTAACCAATTTGTCTGTAGACTTGCTTGACATGAGTATGATAGAATGTAAACAAGCTGTTAATCGATCCCGTTCCTCTTCCCCATGACGCCATTTTCGTTTTCTTTCTTTCTTTCTTTTTCGAAAAATCTGAAGGGAAAAGAATTTCCCTTCAGATTTTTCGTCTTCATTCTTCTCCTATTGATGATTGTGTTTATTTCTTTTTTGTCTTTCTTCGTTCATTCAATAAACCTTACTTTTTCCTCCTCGCCTAAGTTTTTTTTAATTAATTTCTTAATTTATTTATCTATTGTTTTTCCCTAATATTTCTTCCTCCTCCTCCTCCTCCTCCTCCTCCTCCTCCTCCTCCTCCTGCTCCTCCTCTTCCTTTTCTTCTTCTTCTCTATAACTTTCTTTTATTTCTTTCATTCAAACATTTTCTCTTTTCTTTTATACGGCATTCATTTCTTTCTATCATTCGATTTCGTTTTTATTTTCTTTCCTTCATTTTATTCTTCTTCCTTTCCTAATTTTTTCTTTTCTTGTCTTTTTCTCTAATACTTTCTTTCTTGCATCCCACTTTATTCTTTATTGTATCGTTCTTTCACGATTTCTTTATTCAGTGAATTTTTCTTTCTTTCTTCCCTGTCTTTATTTTACTCATTTCAATAGATTTGCTTTCTTCTTTTTTTTCTTTGTCTTTATTTTTCTCATTTCAATATATCTTCTTTCTTTCTCTCTTTCTTTCTTTCTTTCTTTCTTCCCTGTCTTTATTTTACTCATTTCAATAGATTTGCTTTCTTCTTTTTTTCTTTGTCTTTATTTTTCTCATTTCAATATATCTTCTTTCTTTCTTTCTTTCTTTCTTTCTTTCTTTCTTTCTTTCAATTGCCTTTCTTACTTTCTTCTCTTTGTCATTTTCCATTTATACCGTATTTGTTCGTTTTCTTTCTTTCGCCGTTATCCCCCCAACCCCACCCCGCTATTTTTCCTTTTCGCTTGATGGGCAATATAGCTATGTATTCCTTACCAGGATGGGCAAGATGGTTGTGTATTCCGTGTCCAAGCCAACATGATAAAGAAAAAAAAAAGGATTTTAAATGCTGATTCTCAAGGTTAGAGGCCTACCTCATTCGAAAGAGAGATGCAACACAATTTTCTTTCTAAATATCTATCATTCCCTTATTTTTACTCCTTTTTTCTCTTTTAATTGCTTTGCTTTAATCTCCTCTTAAGATTATTAGCTTCTCTGCCTCCATGAAGCTATCGATGTATCAAATGCTACAACTATATCTCAGTTACCATCGCTTAAATTTTTTCATGAACCTCCAACTTTCATTTACTCTCCTTCTCTCTCTCTCTCGCTCTCTCTTTCCCCTTTCACTCTCTCTAGTTCTTTTCTTCTACGTATTGTGAGACGTGGAGATATGTTGTGCTGTTAGGGGTTTGCATAGAAATATTTGTATATTTTATTAAATTTTTATTTTCTGTATAGTTTGTCTGTCTGTTTGATTGTCTGTCTCCCTCTCTCTATCTCTCTGTTTCCAATTTCTACCGCTTTATCTTGACAACAACCGCCTTTCTTTTTTTTATTCACGCACATTCTTCTATTTAAATTGATATTTATACAGACGTGTATACGAGCGTAACTTATTATTATCATTATCATTATTCGGTGCAGCTTGTGGTCCTGTGCTAAACCTTGTGCCAAACATAGTAAATAGCAATTATTATTATTATTATTATTATTATTATTATTATTATTATTATTATTATTATATAAATCTAACACAGTATTTGAAGGTTAAGAACGCGGAAAATGGAATCGGAGTTTTAACTCCGGTTAAAAGAATTGGCATTCACTTCGCACTTGGGAAACGTCTGAATCAATCTTTCCACCATTTTTTTATAGACTACTAGTAGTAGAGCCCGGCGTTGCCCGGGGGATGTAACAGTAAGAGATAGATCAAGTATCGACCATCATAAAGACTGAAATATAAAATTGACAAAGATTATTGTTTAAGGTTGACGGACACGCATGTCTTAATTAGTTTTATTTTTTTATTCTTTTTTTTTTTTACGAATCGGTCAAACCCAACCGCAAACAAAAACATTGTTTTCAATCGTTATGAGTCTCTACAGATTGAATAGAATTTTATTATAAACAATTGTCTTGTAAATGGAATTTTTAAAGCATTCTGAATGTAAAAATAAAGAAAAAAGTGTGCAAGACAATAAGAAACACTACCTGCCAAAAAAAGTGAAGTTTTGTTGA
Source organism: Acanthosepion lycidas (assembly GCA_963932145.1). Classification (NCBI taxonomy): domain Eukaryota; kingdom Metazoa; phylum Mollusca; class Cephalopoda; order Sepiida; family Sepiidae; genus Acanthosepion; species Acanthosepion lycidas. The sequence continues at coordinate 86,453,278 of OZ010574.1, forward strand.
AATCGGTTGAAAAATGTAGGAAATCCGATCCCATATATAAACGAACACACACACACACACACACACACACACACACACACACACACACACACACACACAACCTGGGTTTTATAATAAGTATAACTCGATAACTCGATATTAATAAGTATAACTCGATATGAGTTGTCCCCCTTCATTAATCCCTCTTAATCGTGTTTTCAAATTGATTTTGTGCAAAAACAATTGTGTTTTTTCAATTTTGGGCGCTGTCAGAACCACCGCAAGGTAATTTTACGTAGTCCTGTGAAGTTTTGTTGAAATCGGTTGAAAAATGTAGGAAATCCGATCCAATATATAAACGTACACACACACACACACACACACACAATCTACGTTTTATAATAAGTAAGATTTTAGGATGTGGATTGTCCACAACTTCCGGTTCTTTGTTTCTTTAACCAATTTTTATCCATCTTTGTTCTGTTATCCATTCACTCAAACTCTGTAAGTCGCTTACTCGCTGTTTCCGCCATTTCTCTTACATTCAATATGTCTTCCAAGACTTTCTTTCATCAGTTATGTCTTTCTGGTCGTGAACATCAGATTTTTTTGTTGTTAAAACTTAATTATTCACACGTTCTGCCCATGATATTCTCTTTTATCAATCTTCTTCTATGCGCCGTGTCCGTCCAGAGCGTGGGCGATCACGGCTCTCCACAACTTTTTATTACTTGTAGCTCTTAGTAACGTAGGTCTTTTTGCTTCTGTCCCCATTTCCGCTATCCATTCACACTAGCTGGTCAGGTAGGTAGCCAGCTGTCTTCTGTCCCTTTTGCTTTCGATATGTCCTGTGAGTATCAAATTCTCCACGCCCTCTGTTCTCATTATGTGTCCCAAAAATTTTAGTTACCTCTTTCTCATTCTGAGTATGAGTGTATTTTTTGTTTAACTAATCTAGGAGAAGGAAAAAAAATGGATTTATAGTCATGCAGAAAACAACGGGAAATCACTTTTATCTTTCACCAAAGCAACCATGCACAGTTTACATATATTAGAGATAAAAGGAAAGTGTGGAGAGGCATAATCGCTTTCGTTCTGAAGGAACCTGATGCTTAAAGAGGGAGATAGAAATGTAAATATCAAATGACGTAAGCGATTTTATCAAAATCAAAACAAAATCGTGTTTTTTTCCTTTTCATTGAAATTGTAAAATTTACGCAGAAATTCTCCGAAATTTTCACCTGTGTAAATATTTCAGAAGCCCTTCCCATTTTGGATATCTGTGGATATTGAATTTACTCACCAGCAGTAAACGGGGTCAAGTGACAGCAAGTCTTTTGACAATACCGACACTTCTTTCAGTGTCCTAGTTGCTTTTATCAATGCTCTCGTTTGGATAGTTTCAATTCTTTCTTCGATAATTTAGTCTTACGACCCTATCACGTTGAAATACCGCTTCTCTTACAATCACCAAAGTTAAGCAACGTCGAGCCTGATTAATACCTAGATGTGTGACCGCTTGAGAATACCAGGTGCTGTAAATATGGATGTGCGGGTGGTGTACTGGATAAAGGCTCGGAATTGGAAATCAGAGGGCCGAGTTCCAATTCCAGTCTGGTTCGTTATATTCATTTACACGCAGATAACCTTGGGGAAGGTATGAATCCATCTCTTCTCCACACACCCCCAGCAGAGGGTTAATTAGTAGGACGTGCATCAGAATTTTTTTTTTAGAAGGAACTGGAAACCCAATAACAGTATAACTTTTAGAGTTTAGACAGAGACATTAAAAATATAGAGTTGAAGTAGAATTTATAAAAAAAAAAAAATCAACGAAAACTCAATCCTAAACAGTAAACAAGGGATAAACCTATACTCCGGTTCAAAAGACCGAAGAGGAGTGCGAACCGGGTGATAGGCAAACCTATCTACTCCTATTAAATTGTCTTGCGACAAGCTGGTTACCCTGAAGTTTAAATGTCAGATGAAAAATTATTAATCGATTGCTTCTTCGTGAAAAATGATTTTAATACCTTTTTCCATGATTATTTGAAACATCTTCATTTGATTCCTTTTTTTTTTTTAAATTTCAGTGCAAGTATTGTGGAAAAGCATTTGCGTCTCACGCCGCGCACGACAGCCATGTCAGACGTACGCACTCGCGCGACAAGCCGTTGACTTGTAAATTGTGCGGTCTTGAATTCCAGCACCAATTTGACCTGAAGCTGCATTACCGGAGCCATTCTGAGAGTGAGCCAATCTGTAAGTATTTTTCTTCCTAGCAGCAGGACAGTGACTTCTATCTTTCCTCTCACCGTTGATTTTTACTTAACGATAAATCAACCCTTGTTGGCTTACTTAATATCAAATTTAAGTCTAAAAGTATTTAGTTTTAATCCGACACTTCAAACGGCATTACAGAGGACACTTCTTATTTGAAATAGACGTCTCATTTTTATTTATTAAACAGTTTGCATTACGTCTGTCGACCTGCGCAAGGATCGAACCTGCGTCTCCCTTTGGAAGGAGGAAACATTTTCTTTACTTGGATTTCTCAAATGCACAGACCAATAGTCGTAATACACATTGTTTAATCAATAAAAATGAGGTGACTACTTTAAATAAGAAGTGTTCACTATAATAAGGTTTGAAGTAATTAAATATATATTATAGTACCAAAATCACTATGAATTCATAGATAGATATACATGCATAGGTCCTCTTTACACCAGTGTCAAAAAGGTAGACATAGGTCCGGTTTACACGAGAATCACAAAGGTTTATTTTTTATTCAAAAAGTTGACATGGGCCCGTTTTACACCAATGTCAAAAATATATACATGTCCGCTTTACATCAGTTTCAAAAGTTTTACACAGGTTCGGTTTAAAATAGAACCCAAATGAGTTTGGTTTAAATTACAGTAAAAAAAAAAAAGGATAGTTTATAAGTCTCCAAGTATCCACCAGGAACTTTGCTCTTTTAATTAAGATGTTGGCTTTCCACACTTCTTCAAACGAAAGCTTAAGATGCTAACCTTCATCAATAGTGAAAAGAACGGCAAATTTTCCTGAAAAATTGTTTTAATAGAAAGATTTTATAAATTTTAACCGACATCAGCACTAACTGTTCGGTCAATGAATTCCAACTGTTTCCTTATAAGGAAACGGCTAGTATTACCATTACTATTACTACCACTGCAGGCGATGCTGTCCTCATTCTTAAAATAAACTTCTGTTATACTAAGATAAACTTCGTACATGATAGCAATGAATAAGAATTTGTTAAAAATCAACTCAGAACAAAATTCGTCGAGGATGAAAATTTGTGAAATTTCCAGATCTTCTCCAAATTCCTTTTGGTTACGAATTTTGGTTCAGAAAAGTAACAGAAAACCCACTAGAGTTTATTGTCAGTGGACACTCTTAACAATATATGATATGCAAATGATGCCGTGTTAATGGTAAGCTGAGAAAGTAACTCTTAGATAAAGCAATAAAGGAGAGCGAAAAAGATAGGAGAAGCTATGAACTGTAAGAAGACGGAATTCATGGTCGACAGCAAGAGGGACAGCCCAAGGTGTGAGCTACGAAGAGAAAACGTGAAAATTAAGCAGATACAGAAATGTAAACAATTTAGGTTGTATCATAACAGACAACTTCCAATGGGTTGTTAACTGGGGCAAGAATTGGCTGGTCAACTTTAACGCCTCAAAAACTAAACTGTTCTCTATTAATCACCATAGAGATCATTCCCTGCCCTCCATTAGAATGTCTGACGCTCAACTTCTCGAGAGCAACTCTCTGCGGCTTCTCGGTCTCACGTTGACTGCTGACCTGAGATGGAACAAATACATTGAGTCAATTGCTTCGTCCACCGCAAGAAAAGTTGGCTCCTTGTGCCGCGCCCGGAAATTTTTCTCCCCGGAATCGATCCTTCAAATCTACAAATCAACCATTCGCCCTTGCATGGAGTGTTGCTGCCATATTCGGTCTGGAGCCCCCACTGTTTGCCTCGGGGTTCTTGATAAGATCCAGAGACGGCTATGCAATATAATTGGCCCAGATCTAACATCTCGTCTGCAGTCGCTCTCTCACAGACGCGCCGTCGCCTCTCTGTCTTTTTTACAAATACTTTCATGATAATTGCTCCGATGAGCTGCTTTCGCTGGTTCCCAGACTTCGCGAATTCAAGCGTCCTACGAGGCTGGCATCCCGCTCTCACCCTTTCACTGTCGAAACTACTAAATGTAGCCGTCTCTTCTACTCCAATAGCTTCATGTCTCGCAGCTCTCGCCTGTATAACTCCCTTCCCTATTCCAGTTTCCCCAAGAGCTTCAATCTCCAACTACTCAAATGTAATGTCAATCGACATCTTCAGTTGCCTTGATCTATCCACTATCCCTCTCCTCAGCCTTTCCTCTATCACTCTTATCTGCTCTCGCTCCAAATCCTCTGTAACCCCTTGCGTGGTAGTGGCTTCCCGCCTTGCTAGGGCTAAAAATGCTTAAAAAAAAATAGAAAATTTGATACAGAGATCCGAATTCGCCTTACAATACTAGCACAAGATACCCAACGGAAACTAAACAAAGTAGGAAAATTTCATGAAAAATAACACTGAAATTCTATGTAACATATATCCCCTTATATGACAGAGATTAATGGACAGTTAGCTCACATGTGAAGATGTTACTTGAAACCGCAGAAATGTGGTTCTGCAGGAGGATGCTGAGAATATCAAGGACTGAAAATTTGGAAACAAGGAAGTTTTAAGTAAGATGTAAAAAAAAGAACACATGATATGGAATCAAATAAAGACAGTTGAAATTTCTGGGGTGCATAAATGAAAAAGGAAGACTTGGAGAATTTAACACTCAAAGGACATATAAGAAGGCAACAGGGACAGAGGAAAACGGCGAATAATCTAGCTAACGAGCTTATTTAAATGGATGGCAGTGCAAGGAATGGGAGGAATGGTGAGAAGACAAACTTTACGTAGAGCTACGAAGGACAGGAAGCTGTGGAGAAACATGTTCACCCACACTCCGAAGGAACACGATACATAAAATAGAATACATATTTGTTTGCGTATATTCGCTTAAAGTGTGTGTTTTTTTCGCCTGTATGTGAATATGGTGTGTGCAGAGAAAGACAAATACATTGGGTGCTGAATAATGATGATATGGATTTATATGAATAATCTTTTGCGTATGCGAAAATACTGGAAGCGTTTATATCAACATACCATTAAAAATACTGAGTCAAAAAAAAATCAAGAAGTTTTGAATTGCGTGAAATAAGTTTAAAGAAAAGGTGGAAGCAGTATTAAGCGAATTTGAATGCTGAATATTTAAAATAACGCTTCTTTAACTTTTTTCAATATATTCCTCCAAACATATGCACCTATGCCGTTGATTACTCAGAGTATAAGAAATAGATGAGCTCTTAAATTGTTATTTGTACTTCGTTTTTATTTACAAATGTCAAGGGTGAAATTGTGCATCTACGCCATTGATAACGGCAATCCACTGCATGATGTCCTTTTTACAATTAATGGCAATAATGACGGATGTATAGACCCAGAGTGTTGTGCTAAAACGTAATAATAATAATACGAATAAAAAATAGGTATAAAATACTAGTAATAATGAAGCGTGTATCAACCCAGATTGTTATGCTAAAAATTAACAATAATAATAATAATAAAGGAGATGAATACTGTGATAAAATGCAAAAATAAATAGATGAAAATTCATTAATAATTGTTTGTAACCAAGTAAATGGTTAAGAATTAACAAAACAAAAGTTTGCAGAGAAATCGTGAATTGAACAGTAATACTATAAAATAGTATTTACGACTTGGGAGTTTGTGTCAGTTGACCAACGTTCACTCTATACTACTGTTGATATTTAACAGCCGCCCCCCACCCCCAACGAGGGATATATGAGGCACAAGGCCGAGTTTAACGTGGGTTATCCGAGCCCGTAGATACGGCCAAAAAATCCCCGTCGAACTCGTATAAACGGGTTCGGGTCTGTCCACCTCCCCGGACGAAACTCTGCCCTTCGGCACTGCCTCATCCGGGTTTTTCTCTGCTCAAAAGCAGGGAGTTCGACAGCAGCTCCGAACTGTCAGAACCTCGGTAGAACAATCTATACTACTGTTATATTTAACAGTCCCCCCCACGAGGAATGTATGTGGCACAAGGCCGAGTTTAACGTGGATTTCTCCGAGCCCGTAGGCTCGGCCAAAAATATTCCCTTTGAACCCACCTAGACTGGTTCAGTGACTATTTACCTCCCCGGACGAAACTTTGCGCTGCGGCAAAGCCTCGTCCGGGTTCCTCTCTGCCGAGACAGAGAGTTCGACAGTTGAACAATCTATGCAACTGTTATATTTAACAGTCCCCCCACAAGGAATGTATGTGACAAACGGCCGAGTTTAACGTGGGTTTCTCCGAGCCCGTAGGCTCGGCCAAAAATATTCCCTTTGAACCCGCCTAGACGGGTTCGGGGACTGTCTACCTCCCGGACGAAACTTTGACCTGCGGCAAAGCCTCGTCCGAGTTCCTCTCCGCCGAGGCGGAGAGTTTGACAATGGAACAATCTATGCGACTGTTCCCTCGAGGCTTACTTTCCTACTAATTTTATAGTAAGTGGAAGAGTCTACAATAGACTCATTAGAGGGAGGACACCACAACAATAATAAGGATAATGCTTTGTTATTATTTGCCTTTGTATTCGTCCTTGTATATTGAATGATTACAATTCTGTAATCCACTTAATTATTGAGCCATCCGTGACCAATATAATTAAAAGGATATCCAGCAGAGACAAAATTCCAAGTTTTGTCACGATGAAATGAAGCAATAATAAAATAATAATAATAATAATAAGTATAATAATAATAATAACCATAATAATAATAATTAATAATAATAATTAATAAATAATAATTAATAAATAATAAATAAATAATAATTAATAATAATAATAAACATAATAATAATAAGCATAATAATAATAATAAGCATAATAATAATAATTAATAATAATAATTAATAAATAAATAATAATTAATAATAATAAACATAATAATAATAATAATAAGCATAATAATAATAATTAATAATAATAATTAATAAATAATAAATAAATAATAATTAATAATAAACATAATAATAATAATAAGCATAATAATAATAATAAGCATAATAATGATTAATAATAATAATTAATAAATAATAATTAATAAATAATAAATAATAATTAGTAATAATAATAAACATAATAATAATAATAAGCATAATAATAATAATAAGCATAATAATAATAATAATAATAAACATAATAATAATAATTAATAATAATAATTAATAAATAATAAATAAATAATAATTAATAATAATAAACATAATAATAATAATAATAAAAGCTTCTCACTTGATATCGCATGCATCATCCCAAAGCTGATGTTGATCGTCTGTATGTGCCCAGATCCGAAGGAGGCAGAGGATTAGTTCAACTAGAACTGTCCTACAAAACTACAACAATTGGCCTCCAAAGATACTTGGAAACTAGTGAAGACTGGATGATGGTATGCGTCAAGGAACATGAAAGTAGTAAGCGTCTTTACTCCGTAATGAAAGAAGCCAACAAATTCAAACTGGAGCTTCAAATTGGCGTAGAGATGCAACTACAGCACAATACACCGGCTGAAACTGCAAAATACTTGAAAAAGACAGCAAAGACGAATGCAACCGACCAGATACAGAAGCGATGGCAATATAAACCGCTTCATGGCCAATACTCTGCCTGTATCAAACAAGCTGTGTAGACAAAACCCGTACCCATCAGTGGCTACGCCGTGCAGGGTTGAAAGCGGAAACTGAAGGTTTTATCCTTGCTGCGCAGGACCAATGCTTGCTAACTAGGAATTATCAAGCACATATACTAAAATATTGTGTCAGCCCAAAATGCAGATTCTGTGATCAATATCCAGAAACGATTGATCATCTTGTATCAGGTTGCACGATGTTGGCGCCCACTGAATATAAAACCCGACATGACAGAGTGGGCCAATATCTGCACTGGAAAATCTGCAACTTAAACTGAAAGAAACTGGTACCAACACCACCCAGACCCGGTTACGGAGATAGGACCTGTTACAATTCTATGGGACTACACAATTCACACTGACAGAACAATCAAGGCCAACCGCCCAGATATTGTTATTAAAGACCACAAACAAAAACGGTGCCTCCTTATTGATATGGCAGTCCCTGCTGACTGCAATGTATCTTTGAAGATATTCAAAAAGCTGTCAAAATACAAGGACCTTGAAATAGAGGTCTCGAAAATGTGGCATATGGGAACATCAACAATCCCTGTTGTAGTTGGAGCCCTAGGACTGGTTGGAAAAGATTGCAGTAGACTAATTGCAGGGATTCCTGGAAGCCCATGCCTCAAGGAGATACAAAAAATTGTTCTGACAAGTACAGCCCACACTTTACGAAGGGCTCTATCTATGTAATTTTTATTTTATTTATTTTTTTGTCAGTGAAAAGTGTCATGATGCCATTTCTAACCTTAGGTCCCTGGGTGGGACCCGGAAAGAAATGTGTAAACGCCAGAAAGCAAAGAAAATAAAAATGATAATAATAATAAGCATAATAATAATAATAATAATAAGCAATAATAAAAATAAAATAATAAAATAGAATAAAGTTCATAATGAAATAACAATCCTAAAAGAAGTGTGTGGGAGCGTAACGTACATTAGCAAGAAAAATAGAATCGTCGAACCGAGTTCAAGTTCCCATCTAGTCTACTGTATTCACTTTTGCACAAATACCCATGTCTCCTTACACTAGCTCTGGGTTAAATAGCAAAGTAGAGTGAGATTGTTAGCCTCGAGTGGCAGCCAGTCTAGGAGAAGAAAAGCTCTGAATTCAAAACCGCAGGCATCGGACAGCTATTGCATTGTCTTTCCAGACATCATGGTAATTCACAGACAATAATGAAACGGAGAATGTGGAGAGGCATGATCGTCTCCGCCCTGAGGAGACAGAGCGTTTAAAATGTTTAAATATTTTAAATTCAAGTTTTACTATTTTAAGAGAAACATCAACCGAAATATGATTTTAACAAGCACAGAATCAATTAACTAAACACCCAACCTCCAGTCCAATACTCTAAAGCTACCATCATATTTTGTCTTTTCGTTTTAATGACGTTATTATAAGGAGAATAGCAGCCTACTGTCTGCTGTTAGTTTGTTTTTTTTTTTCCTATCTTTTCCTCTTTTAAAAGAAAAAGCGATTTGTATTCCCGTGAGCAGAATCTCTTTACAAAGCAATCAGCAAAACAAGACAAAAAAAAAAAAAAGATCGTGAATAGAATTTTTTAATGAAATCAAATAAAAAAAATAAAAAAAAGTTCCCGCCCAGTTTTAGTGTATAACAAATATGGCCGTGCGCAAGATACCAGTTCTGTAAGTGAAAGTCGAATGATTGAGAGAGAATGCATACTTGGAGAAGAATCATCATTCGTTCAGCGTTGTCGACAAGGGGGTGAGGTTGCCCGATAGGTCGCTGAAGCTCCTCCCAACCGCCATTCGTGTTAAGCCCCTATCCATCTTCGCGTTACATCGACACAGATGACACCCGCTCGTATTCGACTGACAAATACAATTTTGTTCGACCGCGACTTGGACGTCGTTAGCTCCCCTTTTATGACCGGTGATAAATGCGCCACTAGGCGGCGCTACTGAAGACTGCACCGATAACAAGACAAGAGAGTGAGTAAAAGGAAGTGAAACAAAAAAAAAACTGTATTTACTTTTGCTGTTCGTTCTACCATTTTTTTTTTATTGTTTTTCGCTTTCGTTTTTGGGGCGAAAATCGAATGAAGAAATATTGAGATAATTTGTGTCAGTGTAATATGGATAGAGAAAAACATTTTATTGTTTGCTAGGGTTTTATGATTGATCCCATGTATAGGGGGTCGGTAGGGGGTGGGGCGACTATTTTATACTGCGACGCCAACTAGTTTTTCTTCTCTTTCTACTCATATCCCGAGAGCCTCACTCTCGCTCTTCCTTTCTCTCCGTCTGCCTCCCTTTTCCTCCTCACTCTCCCTCCTCTCTCTTCTCTCCACTCTCCTCCTCCCCTTCTCTCTCTCTTCTCTCCTCTCTCTCTCTCTCTCTCAGTATTTCCGGTTTCTCTGCCTGTTTCTCCCTTTCTCAGACATGTCATCTTTATTTTGTTATCCTTTTTCATTTTAATCTTTCTTTCTCTCTCTTTTGGATGGAGTAAAATTAATAAAACTTAAATTCTCTCCCTCTCTCCCTCCCTCCCTCTCTCCCTCCCTCTCTCTCTCTCTCGCTCTCTCTCTTTCCCAAAGACACACACACACACACACACACCTTTACACTTTACTTATATTTCCTCTTGCACTTACTCACTCTACTAATCCCTTAATATTTCACTCACTCTGTCTCTCTTTCTCTCTTTCCATATCGCATTCTCTCTCATTCTTTCTATTTTTTTCTCTTTTTCACCCTTTAACGCATTCCTGTCTTTCCTCTTCCCGTTCTATTTTTCTTTCCTCGTTTCCTTCTATTATTCCACTCCTTCAATTCCATCTTTTCTTCTCCATTCCTTCTTGCTTCACTTCTCTTTCTTTCTCGTTCGCTCAACGAGAGAAAAGCGAAAAAAAAAAAGTTGTTTTTTTTTCTCTCACGTTTCTCCTTTCTTATCTGTTCTTTCTCATTTCAGTTTCTTTATTTCTTTTCCACCATTATTCCTCCTCCTCCTCCTCCTCCTTCTTCTTCTTCTTCTTCTTTCTCTTCTTCCTCTTCCTCTTCTTCTACTCCTACTTCTATTTCTTCTTCTTCTCCTTCTACTATTACTACTACTACTTCTACTACTTCTATTTCTTCTTCCTCCTCTTCTTCTTCTTCTTCCTTTTCTTCCTCTTCCTCTTCTTTTTCTCCTACTACTACTACTTCTATTTCTTCTTCTTCTTCTTCTTCTTCTTCTTCTTCTTCTTCTGCTACTACTACTACTTCTACTACTTCTATTTCTTCTTCCTCCTCTTCTTCTTCTTCTTCCTCTTCTTCTTCCACTTCTTCTTCTTCCTCTTCTTCTTCTTCTTCTACTACTACTACTTCTATTTCTTCTTCTTCTTCTTCTTCTTCTTCTTCTACTACTACTAATACTACTACTACTACTACTACTTCTTCCTCTTCCTCTTCTTCTTCTTCTTTTTCTTCTATGGATTCTTTTCTTCTTTTTCTTTCTTCTCATACTTCTTTCTTTTTCCTTTCATTCTCTATATTTCTGTTCCTTTCTATCCATCCGTCTTTTTTCTATCTTCTTAATCACCTGCCCTTCATTATTTTTTTCTGTTTAAACATCATTTCTTTCTTTCTTTCTTTCATTCTTTCTTCTAATATTTCTTTCTATTTTTCTACTTAGACATCTTTCTTTTCATAATTCTCTCTCTCTCTCTCTCTCTCTCTCTCTCTCTCTCTCTCTCTCTCTCTCTCTCTGCTTGTTTTTGCTCCAGTTTTTGGTGCATTATAATCTTTATATTTATGCTACCCTTTTTATTCTTGAAACTTTTTTTTTTTCATTTCTGATTCCAATTGGACATTTCCATCCGTCTACACAGATATTCATTCTTTTCTTTTTCCGTCTTTGGTCAATGAGTCAATCTTTCTTTTCCATTTCTCGTCTTCTCCCTCTTTCATCTTTATCTATCACGTATCACTCTTCTCTTTTTCGCTTTCTTCTTTTCTTGCCCTTTCTTATTCTTGTGTCTTTTTCTCATTTGTATAACATTTGCCTCTCTCTCTCTCTCTCTCTCTCTCTCTCTCTCTCTCTCTCTCTCTTCCTTTTCTTTCTTGAGTAATACTTGCCTTCTTTCTTTTTTTCTTTCTTTTTCTTGAGTAAAATTTACACCCTTTCTATATTCACCTTCTTATCTTATTCTTTTCTTTCTTGCATTCTTTCTTTTCCCCAAATCGCCTTCCTTTCTTCATTCCTTCATCTCTACCTCCCTCTCTCCCTCTTTCTCTCTGCCTTTCTCACTCTGAGCGTGTATGCGAGTGCGTGTGTGTGGGTGTGTCTCATGACTTCCCATGTCTCTGTCATCATTACTTTCTCTACATTTACTCTCCTATTCTACCCTCTCTACCAAAAGATCTCTTAGCCATTTTTATAATTTCTTTATATATTTCCTTCTTCTTTCCTATCTTTTTTTTTCTTTTTTTTTTTTTTTTCCTTTCTTTCAGTCTGACTCTTTAATAGAAATGATTTGTGAACTGCTAGCCTCACCAGCTGTCAGCTTTATACGGCCGATATCTGTTCGCTGAAGCTACGCGCAAATGATCTTCGCCTGAGGTTTTTGTAGAAAAATGACAGCGTCTTTGCCACTTTTTGCAGATCGTCAGGCCCCTCCATTCCATCAGCGAACAAAAAAAAAAAAAAAAAGAAATGGCGGAGAAGGCGATTGATTACTGAATGAGTAGAAACAAACTCCACGAAAAAAGGGGAAAATACCTTTTCTTTGGTGTTATGCGCTTTCAACAAGGTTTTTAACACGATCTAAAAAAAAAACAGATATGAATAGATTTTAGACTGATAGGGAGACAGCATGAGATAGATCTATAAATAGATAAAAAATAAACTTAGTTAAATAAGAACGGATTGAGATAGATAGATAGATAGATAGATAGATAGATAGATACGATCAGACTGAGATAGATAGATAGATAGATAGATAGATAGATAGATAGATAGATAGATAGATAGATACGATCAGACTGAGATAGATAGATAGATAGATAGATAGATAGATAGGCATTCACAAATACATGCCCTACTTCGAGGTAGGTAGATATTTAGATATGAACGGATCGTCAAGTAGATATGAATATACAGTGATAGATAGATAGATAGATAGATAGATAGATAGATAGATAGATAGATAGATAGATAGATAGATAGATATTAGGTTGGTGCAAAAGTAATGTCGTTTTCTCACATATGTTACTATGTGAGAAAACGTGATAGATAGATAGATAGATATTAGGTTGGTACAAAAATAATGTCGTTTTCTCACATATGTTACTATGTGAGAAAACGTGATAGATAGATAGATAGATAGATAGATAGATAGATAAACTTTCCGAAATAAAGAGAAAGCGTGAGATGAACAGAATGTGATATAGATAGATAGATAGATAGATAGATAGATAGATAGATAGATAGATAGATAGATGACGTTTTTTTGTAATATTCCTATGTCAAGTGTCAGTGTAGTTTGTGACGGCGTCTTTAACCCCGTTTATTTTACTTTACTGTACGCGCATGCTCGCTTATGCGCATATGAGAGAGCTATAAAAACGCGTGCGTTTGCGCGCGATAGATGGTGAGAAAGTATGCACCTGAGAATGTTTGTACATGCGCATGAGAAAGAGAGAGAGAAAGAAAGAAAGGAACAGAAATATAGAGAAAGAAAGAAAAAAAGAAAGAAGTATAAGAAGAAAGAAAAAGAAGAAAAGAATCCATAGAAGAAGAAGAGGCGAATCAATGTGTGTGTGTTGTGTGGATTTGTATGCATGAATTATTTCTTTGAATATCTTCATTATAAATTAATCCCCTATTGCAATAAACAAAAATCATAGCACTTAGCCGCTTATACTGCTTTCTAATCCCCTATTATCATTATTTATGATACTATATCCTTTCAGGATTTGGGCGGTCATAGCTCCCAACAGCTTATTCTCCCATGTAGCGTTAAGCCATCTTCGATTACTTGTCCTTCTCTGTCATCCATTCGTACAAATATATTAGATAAGTAGCTTGCTATTTCCTTTTAGTTCTCCTTCCCTCAGTATGTCCTGTCCGTATTAAATTTTCCAAACCGTCCTTCCTCATTATGCGTCCTAGAAATGTCTGCTCTCTCTCATTTTAAGTAGAAGCGCCTTTCTTGTTCCCATTTTCTTTGCCACTTCCTCGTTGCTTTCGCGTTCTGTCCATGGCATGTTCAGCTTTCGTCTGTATAATCACATCTCCATTTATCTTAAGTTTTCTCGTCATCTATAAAGGGGATTTCACAGCGCTCACATGAGGATAGATACGGCATAAAAGTTGAATATACATCCGTTTGTTTATAACGAAATATTCCTGTTTTCACATATTGCAAAATTTCTGAACGACATCTTTTGCTATTCCGATCCGCCTTTGAATCACTTTTACAATTTCAGTGTCGTCTGTTTTTTTTTTTTTGTTTTTTTTTTGTTGTTTCTTTTTTGATTTTTTTTTTTTTTTTGAGTGATGGTGGGAAGGCAACACAACAAATATAGTTAATTATTTGTAGCTGATTAATTCTGATGTCTCCAATTCGAAGCTTGCATCTTTGGCTGCCTCTATAACTGATCACCATGTTTTCTGTCTTCCCTAAAAATCAACATTCTTGAATTGAAAATCAACATCCTCAACCAAGTCTTCCAAGAAGGAGAATCCAATATTACGGGTTACAGGAGTCACGATTACGTACATTACCTGTATACAACCTGTATACAACCGCTTTCTAAGATCAATGGTTGTTGTGGTGTCTCTCCCTCTTAAGATTCTATGTTAGACTCTTCCGCCTACTATAAGATTAGTTGAAGAGAAGGTTTTGGGGAACTGTGAACAGATTGAGCGCTAGTTCATTCAATACATCCTCACTAGTCGTGTAATACTCTTCTGGTGTACTTACTGTTTAATATACGATATATCTGCAAACCAGGTTTTGTTATAACTGAACTATTTACTTGGTCACAACAATGTTTAAAGCGAGCGAGTGAAACCTTTAGCTCTTGGCGAAGACCATCATTCTTTGAATATTGGGAACTGGTGCTACAGAATCACAAAGAACTGTACCAAATAACAGAAATCACATCACTTGAGGACTTTCAACAGCAGTAACTACTAAAATGGATATCACACGTAATTCGAAGAAAAAATTTCCCTAGTTAGACTTTTTTATCGGGATCCATAAATAAGTTCTGTTCTTGTTTATCAACATAATCAAGAAGTCGAGATTGCACGCTAACTCAAGTAAAAGGTTATGAAGGAAACGACCATCAGTACTGGAAAGAGCGATGACAGCTACTGGAGATGAGAAACCTGTACCAGCGTGGTAGTTCCGATCACAGCAGACGCTACTTTGTGCCTGTTCGCAATAATTGTAAACGTCTCCTCAGACATGACGAAATGAGGTACCGTACAACCTCTAACAAGTTTTGCTCACGTGACTACTTGTGGATCTGTAATCGTGCGTTAAATAAAAGTCTTCTATCCCTACTCTCTTCACTCAATTTGAGGTGTTAACAACTTCTGCTGATAAAACGGAGTGTTTTGCTCGTAGATTCCCTTCAAATTCTACTCTTGACACAACTCGTATGTATTTTCCCGATTTTCCACTTCGAGCTGAGTCTCTATTGAATGATCTGCATATAACTGGTCTCTGCGATCATTCCTAGACTGGATTCGCACAAAGCATGCGTACTTGATGGTATCCGTACAATAGTCCTTAAGAAATGTGCACCTGAACTGTCTCCTGATCTCTCTAAACTCTACAATAAATGTTTTGCTGCTTCTTGCTTTCCTGCTTGTTGAAAAGCCTCTTCTGTATTTCCAGTCTTTAAGAATTCAAATGAACCGTTTGATCCTCCTAATTATCGAACTTCTCTTTCTATTCAGCAAAGTACTACAGGTTAATTCAATTTTCCGTATCAAATTGAATGAAAGTTGTCTTGAACAGGCATTCTTCTAGATCAGTGGTTTTCAACCTTTTTGCCGGAACGGAATCACAAGGAAACATTCCAGTGGCTCGAGGAACCCCTGCAATAAATTGTCTTATGCGAAAAAAAAAAAAAGCTTTCAATTATTAAAATAAAATAAAAATACTCATCTTCAGATTTATTTACAAAAAAAATACAAAGACAAATTGTAAAAATATTGTATATGTACATATGCAATTTTAATCTTGCTTCTACGGTTATTACACATGTATTAAAAAACTTCCGTTTAAATGGATTACATTTATTTTAAGTTTGGGACCTTTTTTTTTTATTCATACTATGCTGTTATTGATTTAGTGGAGGTACCTAAACATAGATATCTGCACAGGAGAATTAAAAATTACTGTCAATCATAGTACTTGTGTAACTTCTTGCGGAACCCCTGGGCTTTACTGGTTGAACGCTAGGGTTCCGCGGAATCCTGGTTGAAAGCCACTGTTCTAGATCTTTTTGCATTAATTCAGGTGGCCCCCAGAGCTCCACCCTTGAACCTACGTTGTTCATAATTTTCATCAACGTCTTTCCTGATAGCGGCAGTTCTGTACTCAGAATATATGCTCATGACGCGACTATTTACTCCTGTCTTAATAGTAAGTCTGATGGGTTCAATAAATGACATACAATCTGTTTTTAACTGGGGAAAGGAATGAATTGTAAATTTTGACGACATCACGGAAGTCTAAGAGAATCATTTTGCCTTCTATTATCGTGAATGCTGAGAGTGACTCTGCGCTTTCCTGGGCAAACATTCTCGGTTAACAGGAAACGGAAAGATTATATTGAATCACTTGCTAGGTCTGCTGCTAGGAATATCGGTTTACGGTTTCCGTGCAAGAAAACTTTTCTCACCAGAATCTATTTTACACATTTATAAGTCTACCATTGGATATTGCCGTCACATCTGTCCTGGAGCTTCTGCTATATATTTAGAGGTTCTTGATAAAATATAAAGAGGACTCTGCAATGTCATTGGTACTGGTCTGGCATCTCAGCTGCAGTCACTTTCCCACCGCCGTAATGTACCTTCCCTGTGCCTTTTCTATAAATACTTTCATGGTAAATATTCTGATGAACATTCCTCTATTGGACCTAGACTCAATGAATTTAAGCCCATTACCAGATTGGTGGCAAATTCTCATCATTTGATTGGCTAGATGAAACTGGGAGTTCTAAGCTAATAGTTTATTTTCTCGCATTTCTCGCTTGTTGAACTTGCATTTGGCGTCATGTATGAGATTAAGGTGTACGGGACAAAACTGCAGATAGCGATTCCGAAAAATATTTTTTCGGACGTTAAGAGACGGAGGCGCTAGGATAGGGTATGTGAGGTTCCAAAGGGAGAGAACTGAGGATAAAGCTCTCTAGCTATGCTTTTTTTTTTTTTATCATGTGAAGCCATCAATAAGTTCTGTTCTTGTTTATCAACCGTATTCTTCAGAAAAAGTCAAATGCAATCACACTTTATTCAATTGTATATGCACCCCTCATTTGCAATGATTTATTACCACTTATCAGGGCATCTCTTTGCTATCTCTTCAGTAAATTTCCGACGGTTTTGACGTGGAAAAAGTTTTCAGCGTATTCTTTCACTTGGTTTCATTAGAAAAGATTTTCATTAAATAAGGTTTTCATTTGTGAAGGTTTTCATTAGAAAAGGTTTTCATTATTCAAGGATTTCATTTGAGGTTTTCATTAGATAAGGTTTTCATTAAAGAAAGTTTTCATTTGAAAAGGTTTTCATTAGGAAAGATTTTGATTAAATAAGGTTTTCATTTGTGAAGGTTTTCATTTATGAAGGTTTTCATTAGAAAAGGTTTTCACTATTGAAGGATTTCATTAGAAAAGGTTTTCATTAGATAAGGTTTTCATTAAAGAAGGTTTTCATTAGATAAGGTTTTCATTAAAGAAGGTTTTCATTAGATAAGGTTTTCATTAGAAAAGATTTTCATTAAATAAGGTTTTCATTTGTAAAGGTTTTCATGAGAGAAGTTTTTCATTAGAAAAGGTTTTCATTTGTGAAGGTTTTCATTAGAAAAGGTTTTCATTATTGAAGGATTTCATTTGAGGTTTTCATTAGATAAGGTTTTCATTAAAGAAAGTTTTAATTTGAGAAGGATTTCATTAGAAAAGATTTTGATTAAATAAGGTTTTCATTTGTAAAGGTTTTCATGAGAGAAGTTTTTCATTAGAAAAGGTTTTCATTTGTGAAGGTTTTCATTAGAAAAGGTTTTCATTATTGAAGGATTTCATTAGAGGTTTTCATTAGATAAGGTTTTCATTAAAGAAAGTTTTAATTTGAGAAGGATTTCATTAGAAAAGATTTTGATTAAATAAGGTTTTCATTTGTAAAGGTTTTCATGAGAGAAGTTTTTCATTAGAAAAGGTTTTCATTTGTGAAGGTTTTCATTAGAAAAGGTTTTCATTATTGAAGGATTTCATTAGAGGTTTTCATTAGATAAGGTTTTCATTAAAGAAAGTTTTAATTTGAGAAGGTTTTCATTAGAAAAGATTTTGATTAAATAAGGTTTTCATTTGTAAAGGTTTTCATGAGAGAAGTTTTTCATTAGAAAAGGTTTTCATTTGTGAAGGTTTTCATTAGAAAAGGTTTTCATTATTGAAGGATTTCATTAGAGGTTTTCATTAGATAAGGTTTTCATTAAAGAAAGTTTTAATTTGAGAAGGTTTTCATTAGAAAAGATTTTGATTAAATAAGGTTTTCATTTGTGAAGGTTTTCATGAAAGAAGTTTTTCATTAGAAAAAGTTTTCATTTATGAAGGTTTTCATTAGAAAAGGTTTTCATTATTGAAGGATTTCATTAGAAAAGGTTTTCATTAGATAAGGTTTTCATTAAAGAAAGTTTTCATTAGATAAGGTTTTCATTAGAAAAGATTTTGATTAAATAAGGTTTTCATTTGTGAAGGTTTTCATGAGAGAAGGTTTTCATTTGTGAAGGTTTTCATTACAGGGTTTCATTAGATAACGTTTTTATTAAAGGTTTTCATTAGAGAAGGTTTTCATTTGGGAAGGTTTTCATTACAGGTTTTCATTAGATAACGTTTTTATTAAAGGTTTTCATTAGAGAAGGTTTTCATTTGGGAAGGTTTTCATTAGATAAGGTTTTCATTTGAGGTTTTCATTAGAAAAGATTTTGATTAGATAAGGTTTTCATTTGTGAAGGTTTTCATTAGAGAAGGTTTTCATTTGAGAAAGTTTTTATTAGATAAGTTTTTCCCCATGAAAGCGTTTTGCTACTTTCTTACAATGTATTAGGTTGGTGCAAAAATAATTTCGTTTTCTAACATATGTTACTATGTGAGAAAACGAAATTATTTTTGCACCAACCTAATAATAGTCAGTTGGTACAATCTCAGATGAAGATGGCAGGTGGGGTAGAACATGCCAACCTATTTCAAAAATATTTCCTGATATTCATGTTGTATGCGGCCTTGTGTTGTCATGGAGGAGAACACCATTTTTCGTTTCACCCACTGTGTACGCTGCCACTTCATTGTAAAAACTAAGGTATATTAGTGTACACCAAACTTATGAACTTCCGCACATAACTAATAGTTAGAATGATACCCTCGTTATTTCAATTGGTTCCCCAAAACTGAAAATGCTTTTGACGCAACATAGTAACATTAAATGACTAGACCATTTCCGGAGAAATCATTTCTAAAGTGATTTCTAAAGTTTTAACCATTATGTCAATACCTTTTTGTTTTCAATTTCAGGTTCTGATGTCATGTGGAGCGACCCGAATGCCGCCAGTTCCCCCGTCGATGTTGTACAAACATCCTGAGGCCAGTTGCCGTGTATGGGAGCGCTACAATAATAATTAATAAACAATTGTTTTGTTTTTTTAAGAAACGGCCTACATTCTGCTATTTTTATGAAATGAACTTTAGGTGATACGAGTATTCTCTATTATAACAAGTGGACAAAACTCCACTTGTGAACTGTGATATCGAAAGGACGATTCAACCACATCACGAAAAATAATTCCAAATCACCGAATACCTTTACAAAAAAAGTTGTCCACAAAAAAAAAAAAAACATTGTTCATGTTTTGTTTTTGCTATCTTTTGGGGGTACAACATTTTAATGAAACTATAAAAACAGACATATTAAAAGCAACATAATGGAATAAAAGAGAGCAAGAAAAAAGAAAAACAATATATACCGTATTTTACGGCATATAAGACGCACAGGTGTATAAGACGCACCCCAATTTCAGCAGGGTAAATCAAGAAAAAAAAACAGTAATTAGTAAAATTAATAAAATTATTAGTAAATATTATAGCCTAGGTTATATTTATGAGATATTATTTTGGTTAAACAAGCCATAATTACAATTAAACCAAAAATAATAGGAAAAAAGAACACGGGCCTATAAAAACTTTATTATTGGGTTGGTGCAAAAATAATGTCGTTTTCTCACATATGTTACTATGTGAGGAAACGACATTATTTTTGCACCAACCTAATATATCCGAAGGCAAGAAAACAAAATAAAAATCAAGCAATTATTACAATTGAGCAGAATAGCACAATTGCCATTAGAATGCAGTCAAAATTTTTTCCTTATATGATCTGTACAACCTGCATCTTGTAAACGTCTTACTGGAATAATTAGGATATAAAAATTCTGATTGTATTTTTACCAATGCAGCCGGAAGTTATTGCAAGAAAAATATTAATGAAACAAATATATTTTACAAATATATAATTTGAATTTATCGCATATAATTTTAATTAAACAAAGTTCTAATATTAAACATAATGAAATTAATATAACGAATATTATCAATGATAACACTTTTAATCTGCATAATAGCCTTTTAAATAATGACAATATGTATATGAAAGTTACTCTAAAGTCTAAGCTAATAGGAGTTGCCTGGTAGCTAATTTCGGTCGACTATCGCGAATTTTAAAACTTCATATGACGCGGGGGAATTTTAAAAGATATTTTTAGTGAAAAAAAAGTACACCTTATATGCTATCAAATACAGTAATTATAATGAAACAGATGAGGGGTAATAAGAAAAGGACATTTTAAAATAATCTGTTCTCGTGAAACAAGAAAAGCAAAAATAGTTGATTGTCGTTCCTGATTCGTTCTGAAGCGATTCTAATTTAATCACTGCGTAAACTCCTTTTATAAAATGTTAGCATTGCTTTTAATATATCTGTTATTATAAGTTTATTATGATTTTTTGAAGAAGGACCTCATTTTAACACCATAGAAATTTTTTTTTTTATCTAAAATCTGTTGATAAAAAAAGCAGAATAAATTCTAATTTTCGTATCCCTTTCACACGCTAGACAATTTGAGAATTGATACTATCATCTTTCTCGCTCTTCCTCTCTCTCTCTCTCTCTCTCTCTCTCTCTATATATATATATATATATATATATATATATATATATATATGATTCACGTATTTCTTAGTGAATTAAAGTTATTTATGTACACATCATTTTTTCGTTTTTTTTTTTCCTTGGTTGTTTTTTTTATCTTTTCAGAGGAAAAAAATGTTATTTTTATAATAATGTCACATTTTTTAAATAATTCTATAAATGGCGTAAAAATAAAAAAATAAAATTATAAAACATAAAATGTGCATAGTATAGCGGTTAAGTATAAACAGAATCGTGTTTTTTTTTACCTTTTCATAAAAAATACCTTTGGGACGATTCATATATAAAATATATATATATATATATATATATATATATATATATATATATATATATATATATATATATATATATATATCTGCGAATGTCACTGTGTCAGACTGTGTCAACTTTGCTTCTAGAGGCCGTAGCCCAATATATGATACCAGGCCGAGTCCGTGAGCAAATTAACAAACATTCTGGGCCGGATTCAGACTCGATATCATGAAATTTTGGATGCCATTGTTTTCATCTTCACTACGATTGTTTTCGGATTACGCCATCTTCACTTCTACTGATAAAAAACAATTAAAGAGACACAACTTTCTAAATTTCAATGCCTCATATTCAAATGAAAATATTACTCTTCTAAAATTACAGTGTTTCAAAATAAAATTATCCATGTTTTCAACTTCACTCCTAGAGGCCGTAATCCAACATATCATACCATTTTGGAATCAGGCCGACTCCATGAAATAAAAATAATTTTTTTATACGGAAAGTAAGGACCTACTTCAACAAACTATCTTTAAATTAAGTGGCATCAGAAGAATTATCGTTAAACTTTTAAAAGGTAAGCTTAAATATTAATGCAATACTTAAATGCAGTGATCAATTTTGAGTTCTTCGGCAGTTTATTGTTGACTAATGTATCTACTCCTCTCAAACTATGTGATGAAAGCCCAATCAACCCCCGCCCCGCAGGAGCTGGCTTAAATGCCGCCCGATAAAGCGGCTGTTAAGCCAGTGTATATATATATATTAGGTTGGTGCAAAAATAATGTCGTTTTCTCACATATGTTACTATGTGAGAAAACGACATTATTTTTGCACCAACCTAATATATATATATGTGTGTGTGTGTGTGTGTGTGTGTGTGTGTGTGTGTGTGTGTGTGTGTGTGTGTAAGCAAATATATGGATATAGATCCGAAAGTATGAAGAAAAATATACGGATAAAAACAAACAAAAATCCTAATATGCAATTATGCTGTTTTAATGTTAATATAATGTCAACGTCGGACGTTTCAATCTAACAGACCATCTTCAGGACATATTAATAAAGCATAATTATTATTAGACTATATTTAATTCAACATAAGAGCAAGACCAATCCAAACAGATAACTGAAATCTTTTATAAGATCAGCGTTCCGTTTAAATATAGTCTATATTATCGGAAATACTATCTACCATGCAACAGTCTAGAGAGAAACGGGAACGTTAGAGAAAGAATAGATGGTTGATTGAGTTATGTAGAGAGAGAGATGGAAATACATAAATGATCTGGAGATTCAAGAGAGTTCCTTAGCCAGCGGGTGATGTTCGCGGACATAAACTCCCAGGCCATGCATGTGGACTTTAGAGTCCTTTCTAAGGAGAAGAAGAGAGCCAAGAATCGAGAAATCAGAGGAGGGTATTGATGAGTTAAAATTAGTTTCACAGTGAGCTAAGATGTCCGGAGACTTTTCGAAGAGAAACGATTAGAAGTTGGTACGAATACCACGAATGTTAGAAAAAGAAAAGTTAATGGCTTTAGGTATTTTTTGTTGAACTGGTTTAGGTTTATATCTTTAGTTGTTTATAGTCATGATGTGTTATTTTGGTAAATGAATGGCCTAAGATAGTAGTAACGGTCGGTCATCTTACTTATTATAAAACACAGATTGCGCGTGTGTGTGTGTATGTACGTTTATATATTGGATCGGATTCCCTACATTTTTTAACCGATTTCAACAAAACTTCACAGGACTACGTAAAATTACCTTGCGGTGGTTCTGACATCGCCCAAAATTGGAAAAACACAATTGTTTTTGCACGAAATCAATTTGAAAACACGATTAAGACGCATTAATGAAAGGGGGACAACTCATATCGAGTTATACTTATTAATATCGAGTTATCGAGTTATACTTATAAAACCCAGGTTGGTTGTTGTGTGTGTGTGTGTGTGTGTGTGTGTGTGTGTGTGTGTGTGTGTGTGTGTGTGTGTGTTCATTTATATATGGGATCGGATTTCCTACATTTTTCAACCGATTTCAACAAAACTTCAATTTTTTTTGGCGGGTAGTGTTTCTTATTGTCTTGCACACTTTTTTCTTTATTTTTACATTCAGAATGCTTTAAAAATTCCATTTACAAGACAATTATTTATAATAAAATTCTATTCAATCGGTAGACTCATAACGATTGAAAACAATGTTTTTGTTTGGGTTTGACCAATTCGTAAAAAAAAAAAAAAAAAATTAAGACATGCGTGTCCGTCAACCTTAAACAATAATCTTTGTCAATTTTATTTTTCAGTCTTTATGATGGTCGATACTTGATCTATCTCTTACTGTTACATCCCCGGGCAACACCGGGCTCTACTACTAGTCTAATATAACATGTGCAGAAAGGAAACTGGCGCAGACTATAACATAGTGTAGCCTCGGGGTTTCTCACCGGAGGTGCTTACAGATATACCCTTCCATGCGCGACATGGTACTGCAAGAACAATGATATTATGTAAGTGTTGATTAGAGCAGACTCTCAAGACTCTACGCAAGAGTTCGGGCTCCTAACTGCCAGTCAGGAACAGCAACCAGGAAACTACCAACCCGGTACCCTTAGTATGAAGAGTCGTTGCCACAACCACATATATCACAAAAATTAATGAAAGCAATGCTATTAAGACATGAGGAAAGGGAAGGAACCGGGAACCCCTTCCTAAACAGGAAACAAGGGATGAACCTCTACTCCTGTTCAAGAGAATTTGAAGGAGTATGGACCGGACGATAGCATGGTAAATTTCCATGGTAAAAAAATTACGAGTTTGAGAATTTGATGTACAAAACTTCCTTCAATCTTTTCTCATTCTCCAGCAACGCTCCCTATTTATTATTTGGATCTCGTCCCAGAGAAAATAATGTGAACCCTTCTCCTTCTGTATACATATACATATATATTCTACCATACCAGGCTTATTCTGTGCAAAAGAGGAATTACTGTTCCATGAGTTTTTCAGACTAATGAACTTCAGACTTTTTCATTGAAAACATCACCGTTTCTTTACTGTTTGTTTATCTGTAGAAGGCTGCATAATGGTAATTATGGCCGATTCCCTACAAGGAAACATTCGTAATTCACTGACTGATTAGCTTCTACTGTTCTTGGTTGAAATTCATAAAATCTTTCAATTGAAACAATTTTCCAGAAAAATAGATTTCTCAAATCCAGTAGCTGTTATCGGTCGTTCGATTCCTGATGAGGTTTTCCGTCCTAACATTTTGTTTGGATTTGTGTGGAATGTCAGTATCTTGATTATGCTATTATTTTCTCTTCGAATTAGATGTGATATTCACATTTTAGCTGTTGAAAATTCTCAAGCGATGTCGTTTTTTTATTTACATGGTACAGTTCTTTGTTTGCGATTCTGCAGCGCCAGTTCACAAGGTTCGAAGAAGGATGGTCTTTGCCAAGACCCACAGGCTTCACTCTCTCATATCCATTTTTAAACATTTCATTGATCTTAGAAAGCAGTTGTATACAGCAGATAGTTTAAATATTTCTGAACAGGCTTGGCATCATGCATGATATCTATATGAAATTTCGATCCGGCGAGGCTATTTAAGGAGATGACTCGAGTTTTCTGGTTAATTTTTTGTTTTTTACAGTTGTGTCCACCCAGTACAAGTCCCGGGAGCCACTCGAAATAGAGGGTTACAGAGTAAGAGGCACAGTTTATGTTGATGTGGGGAAGATAACCGTTAATCCTAGACTTGAACACACCAAAATTGTAGTGATCGGGAAAACACCCTCTTGGGAGTTGGTCTTACAGAGCAGCGGGTTCGTTAGTAAAAGCTGCTCGAATTGAATTTACATCTGATCAATAGAATACGAAAGGAATGAGGTGTGGTTCGCTACAATAGGCGTGGCATGGTGGGTTTTAACCGTGAAGGTTAGAACTGGTGGAACTAAGGAATGTAGTTCGTCTGAGCACTTTCCATGGAAACAGCGATAGAACAGTGAGGGGCTTGCGACATTTCGCCTATGAGAAAAGGGTTGTAGAATGGAAAATAATTCATCGCCCACAAGGACGCGAAGCCGCTTTTTGACTCTATCGAGACTGGGAGGTGAAGACGGAGCAAATTTTGTCCATATATGGCTGTCGTACTCCATTTTAGGCCTACTCTGGCTCTTGTAAAGGTGGAGGATAACATAAGGAGTCAGGTACAGAGAACCGGCTATTTTCCAGCATTTTTACCTATGGGTACGAGAGCTCTAGGCGGAGTCTAAGGCCCAACAGGCGCTTGAGGGACGGGAGCTTCCCAGAGGGGAATATCCATTCATCGTGATTGGTGACAGTTCGGGGTTCGATCGGCGATGATGGAACACAACGAGTTTGGTTTTCGAGGTGTTTTAATATAACCAGATTTATCTAATATAACTACCTTTACAAATGAGGCACGGTGGATAGCAGCTTCGACTGAGGAATCGGAGAGCCGAGTTCGAATTCCAGTCGAATCCATTACATTCACTTACGTGCTGATATCCTTGGGAAAAGTATGAATCCTCTTCTTCTCCGCCAAGCTATGGATAAATAGCTGTACACACTTGGATAGCAACGTACTGCGGGAAAAAAATCTGCCTCGTCAGTCATGTATCGAAAGATACATGATCGCCTAAGCGTGTATCACGTGTGACACATAACTGACTCAATATAACCACCACCACCCCACTACCGCCTAACACACACACACATTGAAACTCTTTAGAATTAGCTCAGAGAAGAGACTGCGATTACTGTTTGAAACTATCTCCAGCGGGACTTTCTTCTTTTTTTATGTGCTATGTCCTTTCAAGACGTAAGAGATCATGGCTCTCTACTTTCCTCTATCCTTATGGCTCTCAATAAGTTTCCCCAGACCACGTTCTGCTTAAGCCTGCCAGGTATGCCATGCCTTGCCTTCCCTTATCTCTCCCCCCCCTGTTCGACCTGTGAGTATCAGATTCTCCAGGTCCTCCTTTCTCATTACGTCTCCCAGAAATTTCATGTCTTTTCCTTATGTTAAACATAAGCTTCCGCCTTGTTTGCATCCTCTCCAAGAACTCATCGTTGCTCATACGCTCGGTCCATGGTATCCTTAGCATCCTTCTGTAGCACCACATCTCCGCTGCCTCAAGTCTCTTCTTCATCTTTGAGGAAATCGTCCAACATTCGCTGCCGTATAATTATTTACCCGCTGCCCCACGCAGCAAGATGTGGCACAAGGCCGAGTTTAAAGTGGGGTATCCGAGCCCGTAGGCTCGGGCAAACATTCCCTATAGACCATGTAAAAACGGAGTCGGTTTCCCGAGACGAGACTCCGCCCCTCGACAGAGCCTCTTCTGGGGGATACACTAGGAGGATAGAAGTCATGTAGCAGCTCATTACTCTTTTCTTTGTCACCAAAGAAATCCTCCTGTCTCGCAATACTCTGCTCAGCTCTGGAATGCATTTTCAGCCATCCCAATCCGTCTTCGGATCTCAGCATTGCACCTTCTGTCCTCCCTCAAAACACTTCCCAGATATTTAAACTTCCGCATATGCTTGATTTTAGTGTCCTCGACTCGCTAATCGCACACTTAGATAACGATAATTACTTTTCTCATAATTCAGGTAACGTATTCATCGGAGAAAATGTTGAATTTAAAATGAAAAAAAAAATTAAACTCTTGCAAATTAGGTGCCTAGATGAATGGACAAGTTCTGAACGAATTTTCAAGAGAATTTCGAAAGCGAAAATAATTATTTTTAATTCTGATTTAATTTTTAAAACTATTTAAGAGAAGATGAAGATAAATACATCAAGACTTTAAACATATTGTAAAATTTATTCTTTTGAACAAGTCAATTTGCAATTTGCCAATGCAACGGATCCTCAATGACGTCATTGTTTTAAGAAAATTACTGGAAGCTCGAAGATGGTAGCGTTACCAAAGAAAGGAAACCCAATCTGCCTGCCTTTGACATGCGATAGCCTAGTATTATTTTGAGGGATTGTGCGTTAAATAGATTACAAAGAGGGGAACTTGCTCTTCATCTTTTCCCTTAGTTTCCTTGTGGCAAGCGAGTATCAAAATAGCTTTCAGGCCAGTACCAGTGCCAATCAGACGCAGGGTGGAGTAATGGATAGCGGCTCGGACTGAGGAATCGGAGAGCCGAGTTCGAATTCCAGTCAAATCCATTACATTCACTTATGTGGGAAAGGTATGAAGCCTCTTCTTATCTCGTCAACTATGGGTTCTATAGCCTTCGATGGCAACTGGTCTACCGTAGAAAGAAATGGCAACCTACTACGGGAAAAAATCTGCCTCGTCCAAAGATACATAATCGTCTATGACTGATTCCTTGTATAAAGATACATGATCGCCTATGACTGATTCCTTGTCTATATGCCGAGTTCGAATTCCAGTCGAATCCATTATATTAATTTACGTGCTAATACCCTTGGAAAAGGTGTTAATCCTTTTCTTCTTCTTTTCTGGGTAAATAGCAGGAGAAACCGGATTCTATAGTCTTGGATGGCAACTGGTCTACTGCAGAAAGAAATGGCAACCTACTGCGGGGAAGAAATCTGCCTCCTCAGTCATGTATCGAAAGATACATGAATGACTAAGCGTTTATCACGCATGGCACATAACTGATTGATTCCTTGTATATATGCCGAGTTCGAATTCCAGTCGAATCCATTACATTCACTTACGTGCTAACACCCTTGGGAAAGGTATGAATCCTTTTCTTCTCCCCCCAGCTATCGGTAAATACCAGGACAGACCGGGTTCTATAGTCTTGGATGGCAACCTACTATGGGAAAAAAGTCTGCTTCGTCAGTCATGTATCGAAAGAGCTAAGCATGTATCACGCAGTAATGTCCCATAACGAGCTGTCCAATCAGAGAAAGCGCAGGGAAAGTAGTATTCAAGTCTTCTGAAAGGACAATGGTGTAAAGCTTACACAGCAGAGTGTTAAGATTGGGCAAAGTACTGCGAGACAGGAGGATTTCTTTGGTGACAAGGTAAAGAGTACTGAGCTGCTACGTGACATCTGTCCTCTTATACGGCAGCGAATGTTGGACGATTTCCTCAAAGATGAAGAAGAGACTCGAGGCAGCGGAGATGTGGTGCTACAGAAGGATGCTAAGGATATCATGAACCGAGCGTATGAGCAACGATGAGTTGTTCTTGGAGAGGATGCAAACAAAGAGGAAGCTTATGTTTAACAACCTTAATCGTTAGTGGAGTTGTACAAGATTTACTGCAATCAGAAATTTTTGTTTTTCATCTTTTTTTCCATATTGCTATAGATTAAGCACTCCCGATAGCGAATATTTGATTTTTTTTAAATTAAATTTTATAAAAAAAATAAAAAAAAACAAGTAGGGAGGTCCAGGTTACTATATAAATTGATCTTCCTACGAAAGCTCAAACAAAATATGCTTATACCACTTGATTTCTTAAAATGTAAAAAGAAACAATTTTTTAAATTGAAATTTGTAATCTAGGGGGTCTTTTTTCCTATATTACTATCGATTAAGAACTCCAGGTTACGAATTTCGAAAAAAATATATTTTTAAGAAATCAAATTGTATATCATAACTGCTTTGGCTTCTGTATGGAGGTCAGTTAACAATGAATTTTTTAGTAGTAAATACCGTTTATTAAAAAAAAAAAAATAATTAAAATGTTCGTGATATTCGTGAACTAAAGAAAAAAGAAAGAAAAAAGTGGGGAGAAACTATTAGGTTGGTGCAAAAATAATGACGTAATAATGTCGTTTTTTGACGTTAAAAAATACGTCAAAAAACGACATTATTACGTCATTATTTTTGCACCAACCTAATAAAAGCGTCTATTCTACAACTCTGTCAAATCGTTAATTAACTTTCAAATTTTATATTGGTGAGAGACTAATGCCGACATGAACACAAACAAATAGAGAAAACGACGCTTTGCACCATCGATATGAGACCGTCCGTTGAACCCTGGTGAAGTCCTTCAATACACAAAGATCGATATTCAGTCTTTTATTCAAGAAACAATCATTAGTCATTGTATGAGCATCTAGGTGTAGTCTGATATATTGATTACAGAAAAGCAATATGCTTACGGTATGAACCCAATTAATCAAAGAAAGTACCAACAGAATCGTTAAAAATTTACATTATTTACATGCGTACTATTGTCCTCATCTTTGTTGCTATTATCACGGCGTTGTAAAACAGGCAAAAGGTGAAAAAAAAAAAAAAGTGATATGATTTTACTTATCAATATTCGTGGAATTTCAGCGGGAATATTTGAATGTTCAATGATTTGTTCGAAAAATCGATTTTATCATTTACTCTGCTTTTGTTATCAAGACAACATTTCGGCCAATCCCTTCTGCAGCTTTCTTCAGGCCTATACTGATTGGTTGATTTATTTGTATTTTTTATGGCTTATCAACCTTTTACAGGTAATTTAAAGTCATAAAATATTTTTAGATTGTAAGAATTTTTTGGATATAATAATGATTTACTTATACAAGTCCTACTAATTAACCCATAGCTGGGGGAGTAGAGGTCGATTTATTCGTAAGTGAATGCAACGAACTCGACCGGAATTAGAACTTGGTTCTCCGATCTCAAGTTCCCAGCCGTTATCAATTACTCCAACAGCACATAAAAACTTATAGCATCTGGTATTCCCATTACCCGAGGTACTGACCAGACTCGACGCTGCTTAACCGAAGTTTCAACGCGATATGGCCGTAAGCGCTTCGGGCCTGTAATCAGTACAAATAAGAAGGAAACAGCAAATGATAAATAAAATTCCAACTCGTTTGGTTCATTCCCAACAATGAAAGTCATAAAATCAGTTCCGTTTACCGCAGTCAACTTGACTCATATGCTACGATTTTACACACATAGGTGATCTGTGGTTACTTGCCAAAAGAACAAAGTACATTGCAATAAATGAATATCTAATTTAGGAGAATGACTAACAAACCTATATAGTTATTTACTAAGCTTAACTTTGTTTTGTACCAAAGGTCATAAACAACAGGTACACAGTAAGGATCGTCCTCACTGATTTGTAGTAATTCGATGTCTGCCGGCTCTTTTAAATTTCTCACTCTCCAGCGGTGCTCCGCGTCAAATACCAGGGACTCATTACGGAGAGAGAGAAAGAAAGGGAGATATATTGTCTGACATATATGATTTCTTACGTAGCCTTTTGGACATGCAACGTAAGGAAACTATCTCCAAAAGGGTAAGTAGGAAATCACGTATAGCAGATCATACGAGAAGACAACTTACACGCTTTATCACGCTTGCACGCGATGTTGTATATGCAGACATTTGTCAAATTCTTCTCTCGTAAAGGATCGACTCTAGTATTAGGTTGGTGCAAAAATAATGTCGTTTTCTCACATACTAACATATATGAAAAACGACATTATTTTTGCACCAACCTAATAATAAGGTCGTGAATGCAAAAGCCTCTCTTATGTTTCAACGTCCGTGATTCCATTCAGTAGCCCCTCTTTCATAGGATACGTTTGCGGTTGTTACGTAGATGATGACTCTGGGCTTGAATCTCTTTTTTCCCTCCATAGAAACAATAACAAAAAAATACGGATAGTTGTTATGTTCGAGAGTGCTACTTAATTCCTTTATAGGGGGACAACTCATATCGAGTTATACTTATTAATATCGAGTTATCGTCTTCAAATGTTAATCACCCGTCTTTAGGTTATGAACGAATAAATGACGAAACAGTGACAAAAAAGGGACTTCTTTAGACGAATAATTGCTTTATAGGTCAGTCAGTCACACACACACATACACACACACACACACACACACACACACATATATATATATATATATATATATATATATATAATATCATGAATTACTGGTGTTAATAAAATAATGCTTGATGCAATATAACATACCTATAAATTATATATTAATAAATATACGTTTTTCCTCACCAGTAGCACGACTAGGAATTTCATTCACAACGTAATCTTCAGGTACTCAATTAAGACTGACCGTTGCATAAATTAGATTTTGTTAAATATGTCGGGTTATCGCAATGGGATAATCCATATTTTATATGGGGATTGTTGTTTTAGAAAAATTGAATTTTGTACCTCTATCTATAAAAGGCAGGATGTGTGTGTGTGTGTGTGTGTGTAACGAATGCACAGCCGCAATTTTCAACGGATTTGCACCAAAATTTACATGCACATGCTCCAAGTTAGCGAGAAGGCCAAGACAGACTTGGCATTTCCCAACTCCCATCGATAGTGGAAATAATCGATTTTTTTCATGCTTCTACAGCACTTTTCATGTAGTTAGCGGCCATTTTCTACTGGCCAGAGTGAGAGCCTCTAGCTGGCTCCCACGAATAGGCAGAAAGATTCTATTGGCCAGCGTGAGAGCCAACAGCTGACTGACGCGAATGTTAACTAGCATGCTAGCATGCAACATATATCGATAGCTGCATTCGTCACAAGTGGGAAAAATTTTAATTCTGCATGGCACTTTACTCCAATTGGCTCATTCGCTTGCTTAAACTCAACGTTGATTCTGATTCCGCAGAACTGGGTTGGGTGTGAAAAAGTATTTGTTATTAACATTCTTTTTTCATTCGGTTTTTCCAGTTACGAGTCCTTTTTTAAAGCTGATCGTTTTGTGTTCATTTTGTTTAGTTCTTTTTTCGTAACAGATGTAATGCTTAGTATAGAGCTTAGAAAAAATTCGCAGTGTGAGATAGGCGAGAAGTAAGGCATGTATCAACATCAGCACGGCAAAGGGCACTCCTTTAAAGGCAAGGAAGGGCAAAAATATTTTAAGTCAAGTGATAGCGATTGCTGTATGAGTCGTACGATTTTTGAATCAAGCACGGGCAACGCCGGGCCATGCTGCTAGTATATATATATATATATATATATATATATATATATATATATATATATATATATATATATATATATATATTACAGAAATTAAGAGCTTTTCTAATTAAATAATGTCTTATTGCATTTTCATTTTCCAATTCAGAGTAGAGTTTCTCTAAATATGAGTCTGGATTGACCAAAACATTTGATGATTTGAATTCCTCGTGGACTTGTCCATATAGCTAATATTAAACTATACGAAAAAAAGTTTCTCGAAATTTCATAAAATTAAATAAGTGTGTACAATAGATGTAAAGAAAATATTTTACCAAGATTTTATTAAAAAAAAAAAGAAACATTTCAAAAATAATTTCATTCATTTTTGAATAAGTCGTAAAAATTTAATTACAATCCAACAATTATTTGATTTTTGCAAGAATTTACAATCAATGTGTCACAAAAAGGCGATCAAATTTTCCATACAAATCTATGGTCCCCCGTTGGCGCCAGAAAAAACAAATTATTAACTGGAATTTAAAACGTTCTAAAAAGAATTTTTAAAAATGATTTTTACATATAAAAAATCTTTTGGTCTTTACTTTTATTAGGTTGGTGCAAAAAGATTGACGCAATAATGTCGTTTTTTTTTACTTATTTTTTAACGTCAAAAACTACATTATTACGTCATTATTTTTGCACCAACCTAATAATAATATCATAAAGAGACTGACGATAAAACAACAACAACAACAACAACAATAATAATAATAATAATAATAATAATAATAATAATAACAACAACAACAACAAGATATTAAGGGATTTTTCTGTCCTTACAGAATGAAGCACGAAGACCCGACCTGAAGACTTTGAAGACAAATTATTGATTTTGTTGTTCCATAAGATATAAGAATGGACTTGAGAAATGCCAGGATCTGACTTGGGATTTGAAGAAGCTATGAAACATGACTTGAAATAATTCCTGTAGCACTGGGTTCGCTTGAAACATCTACAAAATTGAAAGAGTGCGTAGGGAAAATAGGAATTGAGACCCTTGGAACTGTTGGCATCTTCAAAACTGCCATCCTTTGTTCTGCAAGGATTCTCTGAAAGTTCTTTAGTTGCGAGGCGTCTTGAAATCACCATCCCTCAGGAACAAAATTTCCATTGACTACGTCAATGTTCGACACCAAAATAATAATAATAATAATAATAATAATAATAATAACTTATTATTGGGACAATGCGAATTATATCAAAAGGAGTAAAAAATTGTGTGGAACAAATTCTTAGAAGACCAAATATTAGGTTGGTGCAAAAATAACGACGTAATAATGTCGTTTTTTGACGTATTTCTAACGTCAAAAAACGACATTATTACGTCATTATTTTTGCACCAACCTAATATATATATCAATTGCAAAAAATTATACTGATAGGTAAGTGACAATTTTTTTTTCTTGCTAGTTGCGTGGCATCTCATCTGATTGTCTCTTGAAGTCTCTGGTTGAAACTTGTAGGGAACACATACTACACAAAGCACAACAACAACAACAACAACAATAACAATAATAATAATAATAAAAACAATAACATGGCAGTCCGTGCAGACTGCAATGTATCTTTGAAGATCTTCGAATAACTATCAAAATACAAAGACCTTGAAATCGAAATCTCAGAAATGTGGTTATTAACAATTCCAGTTGTAGTTGGAGCCCTCGGATTGATTGGAAAAGATTTCAATGGACTCATTGAAGGAATCCCTGGTAGTCTATGCCTTAAAGAAATACAAAAACATGTACTCAAAAGTACAGCCCACACGTTACAAAGAGGTTTATCTATGTAAAATATGTGTGATTTATTTTCCTTTTTTCAAAACTCTTAATGGAAAATGTCATGATGGCATTTCAGATATTAGATCTCTGGTTGGGACCCGGAAAATATAAGTGTACACCAGAAATCAATGGAAATAAAATAATAATAATAATAATAATAATAATAACAACAACAACAACAATAGCAATAATAATAATAATTATAAATCAAAGCATTTCAGAGAGGTTCTTACAGACGTTTTTGCCATATTTTCGCCATAATTTTCCGATTATAGTAAAATCTTACCAAAAAGTTTATTTGAGATATGGCACCCTCCTTCCTATTGGCAAAAATGAACGCACTGACTTAAATCTCGGCCTGCCAAATACCAAGTTGGCACTTGATGTCTGATCGGTATTCAACTAGTAACCCAGAGAAATCAGAAACACAGCTGCGACCCGACATAAAACTATCGCCCCAGACATCGACAGATGGGCGTCGGGCCAAACTGCATACTGGGGAGGGCAGAGATTGACCAACAGGCTACCGTGGTAACGCTTTCATGAGAAGCACGTTGGTCAGTAATGCTTGCTTTTGGTCAGTCGCCAAATGCGGCCAACTTAACAGCTTTCTTTTAATTCCGGTCACTCGACTTTGGCTTCCTGTTCAACCTTTCTCACT
Source organism: Acanthosepion lycidas (assembly GCA_963932145.1). Lineage (NCBI taxonomy): Eukaryota > Metazoa > Mollusca > Cephalopoda > Sepiida > Sepiidae > Acanthosepion > Acanthosepion lycidas. Next base: position 86,488,202 of record OZ010574.1, read on the forward strand.
TGTTCTTGTTTCTTATCTAATTTTCGATCTGGCTATTCTCGCTCCCTTCAATTCCCTATTGTAAACGAGCCTTGTGAACTTTTGGCTTCTGCCGTCTCTTACTTACTTTCTTTCTTTCTTTCTTTCTTTCTTTCTTTCTTTCTTTCTTTCTTTCTTCCCTGTCTTTCTTTCTTAGCCTCCTTCTCCATATATGCTTGTTTCTTTAAGCTCCTACATTTCTTTCTTTCTTTCTTTCTTTCTTTATTTTACTCATTTCAATAGATTTGCTTTCTTCTTTTTTTTCTTTGTCATTATTTTTCTCATTTCAATATATCTTCTTTCTTTCTTTCTGCCTTTCTTTCTTTCTTTCTTTCTTAGCCTCATTCTCCATATATGCTTGTTTCTTTAAGCTTCTACATTTCTTAATTTCTTTCTTTCTTTCTTTCTTTCTTTCTTTCTTTCTTCCTTGTCTTTATTTTACTCATTTCAATAGATTTGCTTTCTTCTTTTTTTCTTTGTCTTTATTTTTCTCATTTCAATATATCTTCTTTCTTTCTTTCTTTCTTTCTTTCTTTCTTTCTTTCTTTCTTTCTTTCTTCCCTGTCTTTATTTTACTCATTTCAATAGATTTGCTTTCTTCTTTTTTTCTTTGTCTTTATTTTTCTCATTTCAATATATCTTCTTTCTTTCTTTCTTTCTTTCTTTCTTTCTTTCTTTCTTTCTTTCTTTCTTTCTTTCTTAGCCTCCTTCTCCATATATGCTTGTTTCTTTAAGCTTCTACATTTCTTTCTTTCTTTCTTTCTTTCTTTCTTTCTTCCCTGTCTTTATTTTACTCATTTCAATAGATTTGCTTTCTTCTTTTTTTCTTTGTCTATTTTTCTCATTTCAATATATCTTCTTTCTTTCTTTCTTTCTTTCTTAGCCTCCTTCTCCATATATCCTTGTTTCTTTAAGCTCCTACATTTCTTTCTTTCTTTCTTTCTTTCTTTCTTCCTTTCTTTCTTTCTTTCTTTCTTTTTGTTTATTTTCCCCATAATTTTACGCCACACTCACTTCCATTGGTATCTTTTCATTTTTCTTCTCTTTTATCTTTTAACTCCTCTTTCCCTCTTTTTTTTTTTCTACTTTGTCTTCCCCCACCTCAGTCTTTATCTTCTCTTCATTTACATAAACGTATGAGTCGAGTACAATCTATCTATCTATCTATCTATCTATCTATCTATCTATCTCAGTCTGTTCCTATCTATCTATCTATCTATCTATCTATCTATCTATCTATCTCAGTCTGTTCATATCTATCTATCTATCTATCTATCTATCTATCTCTTCCATTTATTCAAGCCTGTTTCTATCTATCGCTATCTGTTTATATATATATATATTTACTTGGATTTATGTGAGTTTGTGACCCTGGTTTTCACGCCCTTGCAATCATCAGAAAAACCTATATGTCTGTTCACATCTATCTATCGGTCTATATATATATATATATATATATATATATAAAGAGAGAGAGAGAGAGTTGTATATTTAGGCAGCAATCCTTCCTTTATGCATGTTTCATTAAAAACGACAGACAAGGTACTACGGTTAAGCTTTTTATTTAATTTTTCTTGTGTTTGAACAAGGGCTTTCTTTTCTGGACAAAGGGTGTGTAAGAACTGTCGAAATGTTTTATATTTCCGAGCGCTTTCGGCTATACCTTTAGCCATTATCAAGGATGATTCGATTTTCAGCTTCATTGAGTGTGTGCATTCTGTGTATGTCTTAGTGTGTGGTAGGGATGTTTTTAATTTCCGAATACGGTTAGCACATTGTGGCTTTGTTCGTTGTTAATATTGTTAAGGGTTGGCTTTTTCTTTTTTATTATTAAAGCTTCCATTATTTTTAGTCTTTTTTTGCAGGTGGATGCAGTTAATATATTTGTGTTTTCTACTAGTATGTTCCTAATGGAATCGAGTAAATCTGTGTGTGTGTTTAAATGGGTTCTAACGGAGCTGTGATCAGATAGGTGTAACGTAAGACATCTGGATAAGCATGCTGTTGTGTAACCGATGTAATTATTTATGAGTCCGGTTTGATCAGGAACACAGTTCCTTAAGGAGCATTTGAACTCATAGATAATGTTCGTTCTTTGCAACTTTGACTTAGTAGGTGTGTTGTTATTTTTGAGGATATATATATATATATATATATATATATATATATATATATATATATATATATAGAGAGAGAGAGAGAGAGAGAGAGAGATGAACAGATATATGTTCCATTTACTCAAGCCTGCTTCTTTATATCTATGTCTCTTCATATCTATCTATCTATCTATATATATATATATATATATATATATATATATATATATATATATATATATATATATATACATGTGTGTGTGTGAGCGTGCGTGTGTGTATCTGTTCCATTTATTCAAACCTCTTTCTTTCTATCTATCTATCTCGGTCAATGCATATCTATCTATCTAACTAAACGCTGAAAAAGCTTTCAGTTGAAAAGCTTTCAGTCGCTACCCTTCTTTCAAACGTAGTAATTTAATGGCCAAATATCAGAATACTGATTTTGCGAAGTATGCCGGGCTGATTACATTGCGGCAACCTCTTTCCATGAACACATCGACTGTCCCTCTCTAATTCTCTCTCTTTCTAATTCTCTCTCTTTGTCTCTCTCTCTCTCTCTCTCTCTAATTCTCTATCTCTCTCTTTCTTTCCAACTCTCTCTCTCTCTTTTCGCCCTCTCTCTTGTTAACCATTAATTTCCGTATCTTCTTTCTTTAAACTTTATATATCTAAAAAGCATTCTCTCTCGTCAGGAAATCTTTCTGCTGGCCGACCACTATACCCAACCGACATCCCTTTTCAGGAAACGTATTTCCTTCGCGAAGTTCCTTCATGGAATTACTTAAAGATGCCCTTTCCGACGCTTCTCTTCTCGAAGACGCGCAACTCTGACTTTCGGTCATAAATTCCCATCAAATGTATTAACTTCTTCACTTCGTGCGAAATTTCGCCCACTTGCGGCGGCTGAAATTCCTAACGAAGTCAAAGAGATGAATTTGGTTTTATCGTCTTCCTTATAAAACCGGACGTCGACTCAGAGCCCAGTAGTCAGAGCGCCGGGTGCTTCATGCGAGGTCTAAGATCTTTAACATTTTCACCGACCGAAATGACTTTCCAAAAGAAAGTTAGAATGTGTAGCATGTGATTTATTTAAGATGATGTCAAAATAAACTTTGCGTCCAGTGTCCATTAGAAAAGCCTTGTGCATCAGCGTATTAACCTAAAAGATACCCTCCTAGCTGCCTAGTGCAAATCCACCCCTTCACTAGATGTCAGTGACTGTCCCCAACATACACATACACGTCTGGGATGTGCGTACGTGGGAAAACCAGATGACAGGTAGATATATAACCACCAACCGAGTGAGATGTGAAAGGTGTGAGTTTCTTACATCCTAACGAGAATGTAGAATCCACATCCGGAGAAAACGCTTCTAACCGCAAACACACTCGCTAACAATAAGTTTGGCAGGCAATTTTTAACTTTAGCGCTTGTAAAAATTTAAAAAAAAAAACGTTTGTTGAAAGTTATTGCCACAATGCTGTTATTAATGTATATACTTTTACCTTCTTTGGCAATGTTTGTTGTTTTAAAAAGCGATGATTAGAATTTGAATAAAACCCAAAGATATGAAAATGGCATTATATATTTTATTTATTCTTAAACCAACTATAATGAAATATTATTTACCATTTTATAAAGAAATAAATATGAAAGTAATATTTTTATTCATAAAAATGACTGTGAACAAGAAAATCTGAATAAACACATAACGACCGAGTAACTGTAATTATATATTTTAAAAAAAAAAGAATTTTCCTAGTATTTCTTTCATTTTCTCTCACTACATAAATTCACTAAAATAATTTCAGAGCATCGCTTCCTTTGATAATTTTATATTTTTTTATAAATTTTAATAAAAAGATTCCTTTTCAAAATTATTTCTTTTTAAAAGGTAAACAAAAAATATCTCATTTTTACTTGGTTCATGTATTTTTATAATCTTATAAACATTGCCTAGGGAGTCGAAAGTTTATATATTAGGTTGGTGCAAAAATAATTTCGTTTTCTATCATATGTTACTATGTGAGAAAACGAAATTATTTTTGCACCAACCTAATAGTAATAGCGGTGTCAAGGGAAAAATCGTCCTTTTGAAACACGCTTTATTTACAGGGCCGGCGCGTACTACATTGATGTCTGGAGTTGAATAAACAATAATGTTACGAATGAGAGATTTAGTCTCGTGTTCTTATTAGTAATTTTTTGTTAAGCATTACGCTCCGAGCAAGGCGTGAAGCTACTAGGATGCAGGGGGTTGCAGAAGATTTGGAGCGAGAGCAGATAGGAGTGATAGAAGAAAGGATGAGGGGAGGGATAGTGAATAGATCAAGGTAACTGGAGATGTCGATTGACATTACATTTGAATAGTTGGAGATTATAGCTCTCAGGGAAACAGTAATTGGGAAGGGTGTTCCACAGGCGAGAGGTGCGAGGTATGAAGCTATTGGAGTAGAAGAGACGGCTACATTTAAAAGTTTCTACAGTGAGAGGGTGAGAGCAGGATGCCAGTCACGTAGGGCGCTTGAATTCATGGAGTCTGGGAACCAGTGAAAGCAGCTCATCGGAACAATTACCATGAAAGTATTTGTAGAAAAGAGAGGCGACGGTGCGTCTGTGAGAGAGCAACTGTAGACGAGACGCCAGATCAGGGCCAATTATATTACATATCCGTCTCTGGATCTTATCAAGAGCTCCGAGATGAACAGAAGGTGCCCCAGACCATATATGTCAGCAATACTCCATGCAAGGGCGAATTGTTGATTTGTAGATCTGGAGGATCGATTCCGGGGAGAAAAATTTGCTGGCGCGGCACAGGGAGCCAACTTTCCTCGCGGTGGAAGAAGCAATTGACTCAATGTATTTGTTCCATCTCAGGTCAGCAGTCAACGTAAGACCGAGCAGACGCAGAGAGGTGCTCTCAAGAAGTTGACTATCATTCTAATGGGGAGCAGGGAAGGATCTCTATGGTGATTAATAGAGAGTATTTTAGTTTTTGAGGCGTTAAAGTTGACCAGCCAATTCTTGCCCCAGTTAACAACCGATTGGAGGTCCGTTTCAAGACGAACGGCCAGGTTAGTTTTGTCACCGATACTAGATTTGTTTAATGTGCAACTATTACGTTACAGGCGATTGTGATGCGTCAGTGTTACAAGTGGGAAGGTCTTAGCTGTCTTAATGATCAAGAATTCAAAATTCAAAATTTTGATTTTGTATAAATTCGAATTTTCAAGCTCTCTACTGTAGTCAGCTGCCGGTGAATGACTCTGTCAAATTATTTAGAAGATTTTTTTTCTCTTCGACAGAAGAAACTTTCCTTATTTTTAAATGGAAGCAAACAACATCAATCTAAAGGATAAAGATAGCTTGCACATGTTGGAGATCGGAAACTTCAGGCTTTCTTTTCTCTGATCTGCATCTGACATCTAAATTGGGGAAAAAATGACTTGTAAATTTCAGTGCCTCAAAAACCAAGATATTATCGTTTAATCATCAACAATAAAACCCCGACTTTTCTCTTGCCATAATGAACAACTGAATATTAAAGGACAAACATTTTTCACTGATTTTGATGTCATTTGGGGGGAGGGATTCTCGATCAAATCTGTCCTTTTTTTTTTTTACAATGGGTTAACCGCGATATTATTTTTCTTCTGTGCCCGCCAGCCGTTTACCTTGCTCTTTAATCCGAAACTCATTCAAAAAGATACAACTTAGAACCATAGCAAGATAAACTTCACCTACCCATTGGGGGAAAATAGCACTTAGAAACTCATGGCGAAATTTCAGAATAGAGGCTGCATCTTTTTTTTTTTTTTTTTTTTGCTTTTGTTTTACCTTTTTTGGTTGGACGTGATAAAAAAAAAAGTTGCTATCGGAAGTTGAATAACAGACAAAAGCCCACCGCAAACAAAATAGATTAAATAAAAAAAATTATAAAAATTATTTTTTATATTTAAATTTTCTATAATTATTAATAATTTTTATGATAATTTTAATAATAATTATCTAATAATATTTGTTACTAGACAGATATGATATATAAATTAATAATGATGATTATCTCGTGAATACTGCATTGTTATGAATAAAGGTTACCTCGTAAATACAGTATTTTTTTCATTTACATTTGAATTAGGATTGCTTGGAAGATTTAACTTTAGAACTAATTTAAAATTACGATTAAATTTTCAATAGCATTTTACAGGTATGAAACGATAGAAAAGTGGATCACAGAAATGAAAAGTGAAAGAGTAGATGACGGCATCAGTAGTCAAACTCCCAAGAATTTTTGCAATTTTTTACACCGTTAACTGAATCATTTTCAAAATCTTCTGAATGTGAACAATCACGTAAAAGTGAAACATCTAATGAAGAAGAAATATTTACTGACAAGGAAACACCATCGGGACAGTTACCAACAGACTTAATTTTACTCCTTATCTAATGATATTTCCAAGTGGCCTTTAGTCATTTCCGATAAAGAACGCTGTAATATTGTTGAACGTGACCCTATTCAAGATGAGTTGGATGAATATTCTAGCAATGAATATTAAAGGCGTTTCTCAAAATGTCATTACTATCGGATAATGCCAAATAAGGAAAAAGTGAAACGGTCGTGGTTGGTATATTCTCTAAAAAGTGATCGAATTTATTGCTTTTGTTATAAACTTTTTAGTGGTTTTGAATCTTCAGTGACTTTTATAAAAGGAACAAATGTGTGAGAAAGTCTTTGTAAAAAAATGAAAGAACGTGTACATGGTAAAGCCAACAACAATTCTTGTCTCATTGGCTAGATCTGCGTTTGGGTTTGACAAGCAAAGCGACCATAGATATGCAAGAAATAGAATTACTTCGGAAGAAGGAATTTTGGAGGAGTGTGGTGAAGCGTTTAATCAATCTAACAGTCTTTTTGTTTGAAAGAAATTTGGCTTTTCGTGGAACAAATGAACATTTCGGTTCTCAGACAAATGACAATTTTCTTGGATAGAGTTATACCGGAACATACCTATTCTATTGTTAATAGACTCTCCCAGATATAATAAGTAGTAGTAGTAGCAGTCGCCAGGGGGCTCAGTGAGTTGGTCTGATTTCAGTCTGAAGTCGGACGACCGGCTGACCGGTTGAACTCGCAGCCTTCGGGCGGGGAGGAACCCGAACGAGGCTACGCTGAAGGGCGGAGTCTCTTTTGGGGAGGTAAACCGACACTGAACCCCGTTTATACGGGTTTTAAAAGGGCATATTTTTGGCCGAGCCCACGGGCTCGGAGATCCCACGTTAAACCGGCCTTGTGCCACATGATGCCCTCATCGTGGGGTGACTGAATATCGCTCAGTGAGTTGTCAGTCAGTCAACTCTCTGCATTAGCAGTGAGAAACCCGGACGAAGCTTTGCCGAAGGGCAAGGTTTCGTTCGGGGAGGTAGACAGGACCTGAACCCGTCTAGGCGGGTTCAAAGGCTATATTTTTGGGCGAGCCTACGGGCTCGGAGATACCCACATTAAACCGGCCTTGTGCCACATTCGGTCCTCGTGGGTGGATTGATAAATACCGAGTGAGTCAGTCGATGTCGGACATTGAATTATATCAGCCACCACAACTAGATTTGCTGCGTCATTAACTATTATTTCAAGTTCCTAACGTTTTGTACGTCGAACCTAATTTAGGACCGACTTAGTGAAATACAAGCCTCCACTGTGAAAACTACTCTACAACAGATAGATAGAACTGATTGCAAAATATGGCTGCCCTCAGCGAACTCTTGATTGGGCTGGTAAAATGTAGTTATTATTTGAGTAAAAATACTCAGAATAAGCTTATTAGTCTTTTCTCAAAAATGATTATATCAAAAAACTTTCCGATTTAAAATGTACAAAATATTATTCCGTAATATTAGACTGCAATTTTGACATTTCCTGTTTAAAAAAAATGTCTGTAATTTTAAGATATTTTCACTGTAAGCTTGATGAAGGTATGAATATTTGGGAAACTTTGTTCGGTTTTCTCACTGCAGATGTTACGTCTGGAAAGGCATTGTTTGAGACTTTTTAAAATGATGCTGTTAAAAGGTTTTACATTGATTTATTAGATTGTTGTAGTCAAAGTTATGACAATGGTGCCAATATGGCTGACAAGTCCAAATAGGTTCAGTCAGGGTTATTTGAGATAAATGAAAAGGGTTTATTTGTTCCATGTAATGCGCATGCTCTGAATCTTGTTTTGACGGATATTGCACAGTTATCATTGGTTTATGTTAGGTTCTTTGGGGTAGTTAATCGTTGATACGTTTTATTTTCTGCCTCAACCTTTCGTTGGAAGATACTATTAGAGAATATGCCTATTTCGTTGAAAGCACAGTTTGATACAAGATGGGAATCACAAATCAATGCTGTCAAACCATTGCGTTTTCCCCTTAAAAACATTCGAAATGTTCTAACCAATCTTTAAAAAAAGTCTTTGGAAAAGAGAGACGGCGGAACGGCGACTGAAGCAACATCACTGCTGGTCTGGATTTCTGTTTGGAACATTTCGTTTAGCATTATCATTTGGTACAATTTTCTATTTCAGGTGAATAAAGTAAGTCAATTGTTGTAATCTTCTGATGATACAAACATTATGATTGCAGAGATCTATGCAACTTTCAATTTTCTTCGAGTTTATGGAGAAAATGGTTATTTAGCTTATTCTTTTATTACTAGTTTTATTCTAACTTATTGATGTTTATTATTATTACGACATTAAGTCAACAAAGCCAGTATTATCCCCGAATCCTCCGACCGGGGGAGGAGACCTGGTTAGGGGTCCCGGGCAATACTTCGTGAGCCTCGCTATCTTATAAGCATTTGCTTTTTTTCTACCTAAATTTATAAACTTATAAATTAAGTTTACCACAACTAACTAAAAAATGGTTGCAGAGATCTATGCAACATTCAGTTTTCTTCGCGATAATCATGAAAATGGTTATGCTTCTGCTCTGCTAACAGCGCGTAAAATTTCGGAAGAAAATGATATTGATGAAAATCAGATTAATTAAACTTTAAATCAGCTAATATTCCTCAAATAAAATTTCAGATAGAGTATTTTTTTTTTGTGTATAAAAACCTGCCAGTTTTTGTAAATATGGATGTCCATACATGATATTATCAGAAAAGAATAGCGATAACCAGAGTACATTTAAAACCAAAGTACATAAAATTCAATAAAACACGAAATTTTGGAGAATAATATCCTAAATTTTTAAGATTACTTGATAGTTCAAAATGATATTAAAAAGCTGTTCACATTATATTACTCAAGGAATTTTTACATATATATCCACCACAGAAAAATAAACTTCCAGCTGTCAGCCAAGCTCTCAACACCTTAAATAAACATGCTACTTACTTGTTAAAAATGCATTTCTGCAACATTTTAAACTAAAAGTAAGTACTATTTGTTTCAAATCAGATCAATTAAACTTTAAATCAGCTAATATTCCTCAAATAAAGTTTCAGGAAAATATATTTATTTTTGAAAGATTTTTAATCTTGATTGGATACCTTTGTACTTGACTTTTTTTTATATCTCTTGTAGACCAAGGTTTTTCTTCAATTAATACTCAGTTTTCTCAGCTATCCCAGAATTAAGACTCACTTTTGAATGCAGTAAAGAGTGGAAATCTGAACGAGCAGTGCAAACGATTTCATGAAAAAAATGGTTGAACTAGAAAAATAGCCCCACGAGACTAAGAGATTTGCCTCAATTCTGCAACGCGAAATGGAAACCAGGAACAGAAAACCTGAGCTAAAAACTGTCCGTGATTTTTTAGATTATATTTTTCGGAATCATTTAGTTGATACTTATCCGAACTTGTGCATTACATTGCGTGTGTTGCTTGCTACACAAGTGACTGTTGCAATTGCCAAAAAAAAAGTTTCATCAAACTAAAACTTTAAAAAAATCATCTGCGATTTACAATGAGAAATGAAATGTTATCCGGGTTAGCAATAATTTCCATTGAAAAATGAATGCTCTCGATCCTTCGGCTATGATGGAGTTGTGAATATATTTGCTCATGCTAAGTCTCTAAAAAGCACCATATAAAATTTACTGTTTTTATCCATAATGTTGAATGTTTTAAAATTGTTCAACATTTTTTAGAAAAATCTCAAGTTGATTTAAAAATTGTCGCGAAACATTGTTGATTTATTTAAGATGGAATGATCTATTATGACATGTCTTTAACTTGTATTTACAAACATTGTATTTATTTTCAATTTTTCTAGTTGAATTGTTCACTTATATTGCATATGATCCATTATTGTAGATAATTAGGTTACAATAACATTTGTATTTTATATGAAAGCCGCCTTATGAAAATTGGTATGTAGTAGCGTGAAGGGCGTATCATAGATTCGATAGGGGAGGGCATGAGACCTCTGCACCGGCCCTGACTGTAAGCTCAATACAGGCTCCATGCTTTAAACATATATTGTGTCTCAAGTTCACTTCAACTTGAACATATATATATATAATCCATTGGTGAAGATGTTGAAAAAAGGGTCGGAGCATTCTGTTGCGCTAGAAAGTTTCTGACTCTTTCTGCCAGGTTTTAACTTTCTAGTAATCAGATTAAACCAAAAATTCAGTAATTATACAAAACCCGGACTGGAGTCCAATCCTAACTTTCTATTTTTGATAGAGTTCAAAATGTTTTTTTGTTTTATGGCGGAGGAGAGTGGATCCTTGAATCTGACGCCTTTTTTCCATAGACCCAACGATACGAGCCTTTCTCTATTCTACCGATATATCCATGGAATATGTTCAAATGAGCTCCCTTCCCTAGTCCCACTAATTCAGACATTTACAGCTAGGAGACGCCATGATACTTTGAATCATTCTAATTTCCTCTATATTGCAACAGTCAGGTAAAAATTCCACACAGACAGCTCTTTCTCGACATTTGTTACCTTTTGGAGCAAATTCCCACATGAGTGCTTCCTTGAGTACTTCCGGGGGTCAAAACATTATGAAAGTATATTTTTATAGCACAAATACCAGTAATACATTTTTATAGTAATAAAAATTACTAGCAGTACATTTCAGTAAGGAAAAAGATATTACCAGCATTACATTTTTGAAAAAAAAAAATTAACAGCAATACATTTTTGGTAAAAGAAATTACTAATACTCCCAAGAAAATTAAATTTCAGCATTAAATGACCTAATGGATTGATTTGCCGTAAAACAAAACAAACCAAACTTTGAGCACTACAATCTTCGAGTCTTAACAATTTTTTTTAACTATATTGATTTTGTTGTTAATTTACTTAAATAGTTACACTAATGCATCATTTCAGTTTTGTTTTTTGTTTTTCATAGTGCTTAAATTGTTCATTTATTATCCTAAAATATTTATTTACAAATTTTTTTTTTAAAGAAAAAGCCATTTTTTCTACTTTTTAAAAAATATTTTTCCATTTTTTTTTTGTTTGTTTTAATCTGCTATGAAAGCAAAATAAATGGCCTTGATTGTAATCTCATTTTCTTTATATTTTGAAGATACTGACCAGTTTTTTGATCATTGTTTAGATGAGTGACAAGACCCTACCGGGCAATACAAACGCCACTGAAGTTAAGGTTATCATAATGACTTTTAAATCGGTTTCACGTTCTACATGACCATTATATAAGAATCGATGCACCATAAAATGGCAGATAAAAAAATTTCAAAATCAAGGTGTAATTTCGAATTATGATTTGTATTCTTTCAGTTCTCTCTCCAATTGCAACGAGTGGGTTTCGTGGGAGATCAAGTGACATCTTGTCTCTTCTGTACTCTCTGCAGTGTTCTAGTAAGCGGTTTAGTTGGCTTCGATTCTTCTGCAAGCATTATCGTTCTTAATAGAGTCCTATTCTAGAAGTCTGTTACTGTTATCACGTACTCATTAAAGTGATGACATAGTATACTGGGCATTCTAATCTCGATTGGAAACCAAATTAGAACAAGTTTGAATTAAAAAAGATATGTTAGGTTTCAGCCCCTGCTGAAATATGTTAGGTTAGGCCAGTTTAACGATATTTCAGCCCTTGCATTTAATGGGGAATATAAGTCTCACATGACAAAAATCACAGTGAGTCGTCAAAAAGATAAGCATAGGTTGTGCCCGCACTAGAGTCAAATAGGTGCAGATTGGTACACAATACGCTGGAGTAAAAAAAAGGTGTACATAGGCCCGCTTAACACTGAAGTCAAAAAGGTAGACATAGGCCCGTTTTATACTGGAGTCAAAAAATTACACATACGCCTACTTTATACTTGGGTCAATATGGTAAACATAGGCCCGATTAACTCTGAAGTCAAAAAGGTAGAGACATGTCTGCTTTACACTGCTGGCAACAAGGTATACATAGGGCCGCTTTACACGATGTCAAAAAGGTAGATATAGGCCCGCTTTACACTGGAGTAAAAAATGTAGACATACGCCTGCTTTACACTTGTATCAAGAAGGTAGACATAGGCCCGATTTACACTTGAGTTAAAAATATATATATATAAGTCCGCTTAACACTGAAGTAAAGGGGAAGAGATCAGCCTGTTTTACACTGGTGTCAAAAAGATAGACATAGGCCCACTTTACACGGGTGTCAAAAAACTAGATAATGGTCCGCTATACACTGGTGTCAAAAAATTAGACATAGGCCCGCTTTACACTTGAGTTAAATATATATATATATATAAGTCCGCTTAACACTGAATTAAAGGGGAAGAGATCTGTTTTACATTGGTGTCAAAAAGATAGACATAGCCCCTCTTTACACGGGTGTCAAAAAACTAGATATAGGTCCGCTATACACTGGTGTCAAAAAAGTAAACCTAGGTGGATTTCCCTCGTGTCTGCAAGTATCAATCTGAAGATTTCTTAACACTGCTCAGGAAATTCACTCGGCACATTCTAAGTCCCGCCAACATGGCAAGAATTTGAAGCCGCGAAGAAAGCAATACAAAATTATTCCTCTACTTTACATAAATAACTCATAGTAATTTTGTACATATTAAAATAAACTTTGGAGAAATATGATCATCTATGTTTTGGATAGGCGTCAATTTTTTTATTAGTTAACCAGTTTCCTAATATTCGTGATTTAAATAATGTCTTTTCTGTATTTATTATCAATTTCTCTTGATTATTTAATTACGAATTGGGGACCCCAGAAACGCAAGTGTCTACTTAGAATTTTACGAAGGTCAACTGCGGAGTGGAAGAAAAAGTTTTGATAAAAAAGAATTACATTATTAGAGAGAAAACACTATTGAAAATTTTCGGTAAATAATTTAGAGGCGGATTATTGTTTAAAACCGTGTGAGTCAGTCGAAGCAAGAACTGTCTGTGCCGAAGAGAAAGGCCACTCTGATTTTTAACAGACTGGCGAAGAAAGAGACAGAGGAAATATCTATTCCGACGAATGACAAATGACCCGTTTATTTCGACGATGTCCCCTTAATAGATGCCACCCGTTCCTCTGAGGGTGAATGTGATAGGTTCGAGCGACACCTCAAACGACCTGTGATGCTGTTAAAGTCGTCTTCGTGGAGGGTGTCTGGTGTTCGTGCAGCATATGGACGAAAGATGGGAGTGTGATGGGGTTAGTCGCGGACAAAGGGAAAAGGAAGATGGGTGTTGATGAATTCTGATCACACATCGACGCTGCACTTTACCCGCTATAAATCGCACGCCTAACAAGGACAAGAGGCAGGAGGTAGAGAGACGTGACAGCGGAATGCAAAGGGTCGTTGCTGACTCGGTTGGCGTAACTTTTCAAGCCTACCTGGTGCGCGCACGTACGCACGCGCGAGCGAAACATATTCACATAGGCTTGCAGATACTTTAATGTAAATATGCATTGGACGAGGCTAAATTTGACACAAGGTGAGATAAACGGGCGCCGAGAAACGAATTTGCAATCAATGAATTATAAGCCGAACAAGCTGATCATGCTTCTACTCAACACGCACACACACAAAGACACACACAGACACACACACACAAACATACACACAGATATATATAATTTATTTTAGGATATTAAATTAAAAAAATGTCAAAAACGGATACCTATATATATATATATATATAATTATATATATAGTTAGTTTATAAAAAACTAGGTAATCCGTATGGGTAAACCTAAGGAGGATATAATCCAGAGAGCTCAATGTAAATCCAGAGCAAATAATTTAAATAAAAACAGACCACTTTAAGGTTCCATGTAATAAATTATATCACCACAGCCCTTTTAAAAGGACTGCGGATCATCAGACTTAACTTACATGGAACCTGAAAGTGGTCTGTTTTTATTTTAATTATATATATATATATATATATATATATATATATATATATATATATATATATATACATATATATATATATATATATATATATATACTTATACATATATATATATATATATATATATATAATTATTTATTTAAAAGTATGATTCCAACGGTACAAGAATTCTCATGTTTCAAAACAAGAGCCGAAAACTTCAATATAATTATTTGAATTAAATTGAATTAAAGTACCAAGCTCTGTTCCATCTTCAAGCGAAATTTTTTTGGGAATAACTAATTCCTTAAATTTACGCGTTTTATAATAATAACAAAAATACTAAAGAAGTTTGGATTATTTACCTAACGAGTTCTTTCCTATTTTCTATATATTTTTACACACACACACACACACACATATATATATATATATATATATATATATATATATATATATATATATATATATATTAAGATTTCATAGAAAATATTCGTCCTCTATGAAAGTTTCTCGGACATTCAGGCTGGTAAATGTTTAATACTGTTTATTATAAAAAGAGCATTTACTTAAATATGTGTAAACAGAAAATGTCTTAAAATAATAGTCGGACTTTGTCCAGTTCATAATGTGTGACGTCATATATATATATATATATATATATATATATATATAGATAGATAGATAGATAGATAGATAGATAGATATAGATATATATTCCGAAATTTACTTTTTCCAAGCCGTATATCTTCATTCAAGCATGTTTGGTAATCTAGACATATTATGTCTATTTATTTTTATTTTAATCTATTTGAATTCAATTTCATTTAAAGGAATATTCTTGTCTTGTCTTGTCTAGATTCATGATTTAGAGAAATATTAATTAGCAATACAAGTATACTTCAGCATGAAAACAAAAAGCATAAACTTCAAATACTTAAAGCCGTCTATATAAAAAAATTACAACAGCACTAAATAAGATTAATTATGAATATAGCTATAATGTTTCGAAATATTTATAACGGCAAGGTTTTAAAAATACCAAAATTATGATTTTTTTTAAATTACAATTATAACAGCAATGCTTCACATTATTTACATTATTCGGACTATTGTCCTCATCTTTGTCGCCATATTTATTACAACTTTTCGACCGTTGTACGCTCCGGCCTTCGTCAGGTGGTTGGAATGTCGAACTGAACCATTTATTTCGCTCACTGGGGTTGACTGTTCTAGTTCCACGTGCCATGTTAAATGGATGTTAGTTATCAGTTATCTCCTGACAAAGAACACCATTGGAAAATCCGTAAACTTAATGAATCAGCACATATGCTAGGCCACAAAAATCTCCTGAGCCGACCAAGCATAGAAATGAATATAATATGGGAACCTGTAATAAGGAGTGCCAGAGAAAAGCGATAACAACAAAAAAAATTGCAATATGAGCTCTGGTAAAAACATGGAATGATAACAGCAAAAATTGCAATATGAGCACTGGTAAAAATGGTTGCTGAAGACATTAGGTTTATAATACCCAGAAATTCTTACACAGGTTCCTTCGAGGACACACGGCACAGTGGATAAAGGCGTTGGTTAGATCCAGTGACAGGACACACAGAGTGTGAGTTCAATACCCAGTTAAGACAGTGGAGAACTTTCAGAGATAAATTAATAGGTGATAACTGACATCCATTAAACATGATACGTGGAACTAGAACAGTCTACCCCAGTGAGCGAAATAAAGGGTTCAGTTCGACATTCCAACCACCTGAAGAAGGAGCCGGGGCGTACAACGGCCGAAACGTTCTAATAAATATGGCGACAAACATGAGAACAATAGTCCGAATACTGTACATAATACCTCATCACAGAAATATAGACAGATAACAAAGTTTTAAAATACTTAAATTATAATTTTTTATTTTTACAAATATAAATTAAGTTACTTCCCTTGATAATGTTAACTTTTGAATCAACAAAGTGCGTTTCATGCGCATTTACCAAAAAATCGCACCTATCTATTACATTGCTTTTTGTCTGAAGATGATCTTGGATGAGATTTAAAAGTACGTGGGAAAAATAAAAGGAATGAGAAAAACTACGGTGCCTTTCTTAATGTATTTAATATTTAAATTAATTCGTGAATTTGAAAGGATTAAAATAAAAATAGACACAATGTGTCTAGATTACTCAACCAAACATACTATCGAATCTATGATACCCCCTTCACTCTAGTAACAGGATCGTATCGTTGGGTCTATGGGAAAAAGACGTCAGATTCAAGAATCCCCTTCCCCCTTTAAATTTCTGACAAATCTTAATTCTTCAGTTAATGATTGAATAAACTCATCATTAATTCTACGATAATAAAATATCCGTAGAAATTCCCCTATCGCATTATTAAATATTTGAACTTCAACAAAATATTGCAATGACAATTATAAATATGAATGTTTTTTTTAAGAAGTGGTTAGAAATGAAAAGATTTGAAAATGAATTTTTTTTCTTATTCTACTGAAACAGGCGTTAAATGCTTTCATTCATTTTCTCACTGAAACCGAGTAGCGTCTTTAATATTTCTCACGCGAGAAAAAAACAATAGACCATTATTTATGAGGTATTGGCGGAAGACGTTAAAAACTTTCATCTTTCTTTCGTTCTTTCTTTTTTCGCTGAAACCAAGTAGCGTCTTTGTTATACCTTTTGTCTTTCCACGCGATCAAAACGGAATAGTCTTTAGTTTTAATTTATGAGGCATTGGCAGGACGTAACGCTCGTGTGAACTATGAAACTAAAGAAGGGAGGGACAAGCAAAATTATTATTATTATTCAGAGTAGCATTTGCTAGATTTTATTTTATGCTACTTTAAGGTCGTGAAAGAGTTGGCTGTCTAGTTTGAACTGACAGATAACACTGATGTTTCATAGATACTTCTTTAATACTAAAATGCGCCCTCTAAAGACACTAAATGTAGAGAGTAATTGTTAAAATGAATCAGGTGTATGTTAAGAATGAAAGAGCGGATGATAGAAAGCGAAGATTATGAGGATACGGGAGAAATATAACAAGTGATCCTTGAAGAGGTCAGAACTGGGGTTTTCAAGGAAGCACCCTCGCAGAGTAGAAAATTCTCCATACAGTTGTAACATGGATGAAAAGCGGGTGATTCAACTCTGCGGGCGTAGCATGGCGATTCCTAACCATAAAGGTCTGTAAATGGTGGAACTAAAAAATAGAGTGCATTTGAACATCAGCCATAGAACTAGCAACAGAGTAACGATAGATTAAATTAAATTTAAGATTAGCTCAACCGAATCTTCTCTTCCCAAACATCCCCCATTTGCATTCTTAAGTCAATTGTTAAAATCGCGATTTTTTTTTCATTGAATCAAACAAATTTCAACAGCGCTCACGTCTTTCTGGTGATTTTGCAAAATACACATAGGTAGGGCTTTTTGAAACTCAGGTTCATGGATTCTTATGTGCTGCTAACATCTATTTTTAGTCTGCAGATTGGATCATCTAAGTACAAACGGGTCGTGTTTCACACGAATATTTCCGGAAAATACCGAACCTCCCAAATCTCACCTAACCATTTTGGCGGATGTTTGATGAGAGGAAGTACCGACTCGTGAGAAATCGAAGATAGCTTATTGACTGTATTGCATGACGAACGCTTTCGGAAAAGTGGCGACAGAAACGACACTTAACAAAAAGGGGTCTCTTCCGTGAAGATTCTCTGGTCAAGGTCAATTAGGAATGTAATTATGTCGTATTTGGCTATTGATTTATGTACGCCCGCATGAAATGGCGGCGGCGACGCCTGACAGCGCAGGACACATGCGAGAAAGAGAAAAACAACCTCGGAGGGTGGTAATGAATCAAGGCTTGAAAACACTTAACACCTCTTTGCGTACAGCTCCTGGCCGCGGCACTATAACGTGTTGTAAGCGACTAAAACACGCAATTATTCCACATGGCATACACCACGGGTACACCTGGTCAAGAGATTTCAAATATACGTCGGCGATAAGCCTGGACCGAATGTACACACACACGCACACACACACACACACACACACACACACACACACACACACACACACACACACACACACGTGTGTGTGTGTATATATATTTTTTTTTTTATTTTTTTAGATATAGTTAAAAAAAATTTTTAAACAACATTTAAAATATTTATGACAGTTAGATTTAAGTTAGGAATATCCGAACAGTGACGTTCCATATCACGTGACGTCCGCGTCTCGCGAAGGACGCTACTTGCTAACAAACAGTAATTTTAATTTATTTGTAACAAACAATTATTTCTGATGAAAGATTGAGGACAATTTGAAATATCAAATATATATATATATAAATAAATAAATACTTTCATAAAATAAAACATAATTTATTTAATTTGCAACTTTTTCTATATATACATATTAAGAAAGTATACGTGGCTTCTCATTATGCTATATATATATATAAGCAAATATATGGATATAGATCCGACAGTATGAAGAAAAATATACGGAAAAAAAACAAACAAAAATCCTTATATGCAATTAACATTAAAACAGTATAATTGCATATAAGGATTTTTGTGTTTTTTTTTTCCGTATATTTTTCTTCATATATATATATATATATATATATATATATATATATATATATACACACACAATCAAAATATCTCAACGTTACCATGTTTAAGTATTTTTGATTTAATATATCAAACGTAGCTTTGGTTTGGTTTGGTTTGGTTTGGTTTGGTTTGTTTTACATATCAACCTCAATGAGTTATTTAATGCCGACGAGATTTTTATGGTTGGTAATATTATTTTTTGCGAAAATGCGTTGTTGGTAATATTTTTCCAAAAATGTATTGCTGATAATATTTTTTTTTTCTTCAAAAATGTATTGCTGGTAATAATTCCTCCAAGAAAGTATTGCTGGTATTAAAACCACTTTTGACCACTTTTGGAGGGTTAACTATTTTCCAATAGCTGGGACCCTAACAGTGCCACACCAGAAATCAAGAGGTGCTTCCACACTCCCCAAAAGCTGATCAAAAGCCTTGCTGTCAGATGTAATTTATCGGCTTACCCAGGACGCTCAAACGTAGCCTTTAAACGGATTAATATAATAATAGTAATTAAACAACCATTACTCATAGTAATATTGGTACACCTGCATGGGAGTAAATACAGGATAATGACACAGAAGAACAAGAGAGTTGAGGCCACAGACATGTGGGTCTACAGAAGGATACTGAGAATACCATGGATTGAACATGTAACGAGGAAGTTTTAGGAAAAATGGAAGCAACTCAGAATCCAAAAAGGGACAATTGAAATTTTTAGGGCATAATGAGGAAAGAGGGCTTGGAGAATTTGATACTCACAGGATATATTAAAGGCAACAGAGACAGAGGAAAGCAGCGAATAACCCCCCTGACGAGCTTGTGTTGGCAGAACACAGATTAGAAGAGATAGCAAAATGAAAAATCTTGTTAAGAGGTACAAAAATCGAAAGTTGTGGAGAGCCATGGTCACCGACGTCCTGAAGGGACACGCCACATAGAAGACGAATTTGATGTGCAATTATATTAACGGTTATAGACGCAAATAGTGGATTTATCGAGCCAAGTTCAAATTCTGACTGAATTTATTAGGTTTATTTAGTGGTAATACCCTTGGGAAAGAATCTATATTTTCTTACCCCTAATATGGGTTAAATAATATTGTAGAGACGGTTCTCTAGCCTTGGGTGGCAACCAGTATAATATAAATTCGAAACTACATAGAAAGCAACGGAATATAAGTTGACCACCTTTTCTTAAGGCAACACAAGCATTTTAAAAGAAGCTGTGGTGAGCCATGATTGCATGCATCCTGAAGGGACATGCTCTTTAAAAAAAGAAAAGTAATATTGATCTACCCGATACATCCGAAAGCTTTAAACGTCGGATCATAAATTTATTTTCTAATAAGAAAGAAAGAAAGAAAGAAAGAAAGAAAGAAAGAAAGAAAGAAAGAAAGAAGGTGACAAGGGAAAGAGGAAGAAAGAAAGAATGGTGATCGGTTTCACCATCTTACTTATATAATTCAATGTCATATTTTAAAGGACAATATAAAACACAGTATTGAAAATATCGTACCACCAACGACTCCTTGAGCGCTTCCATCAGCGCTGTCTCCGTATCTAAATCCTTTAACATGAACGCAGTTGTCCTCCAAGGCTCTATCCTGGGTCCTACACTGTTTTCGATCTTCATCAATGATCTTCCTGGTGTTATTAGTTCGCAAGTAGGCATTTATGCATATGACACTACCACTTACTCCTGTTTCAATAGCAAATCCGTCAGAACCAAGTTAATCTGGTCGCTGCTCTTGAAAAGGGCCTCCAATCAGTGGTTAACTGGGGCAGGAAATGGCTTGTAAATTTTAATGCCTCCAAATCTAAACTGGTCTCATTTAACCACCATAGAGAAACTTCCCTGTCTGCCATCAACATGACTGATGCTCGACTCCAGGAGCATCAGCCATCATCTTACTGCGTCTTATTGTCCTCAAGTTTTCAACTGACTTGAAGTGGAACTACTACATTGAATCAATAGCTGTATCTACTACAAGAAAAGTTGGTTCATTGTGACGTGCCAGAAGGTTTTTCTCGTCAGAGTCCATCTTACTCATTTACAAATCTATCATTCGTCTGTGCATTCAATACTGTTGCCATATCTGGTCTGTTGCTCCTGTTCATCTCGAGGTTCTTGACAAAATCCAAAGAAGGATCTGTAATGTAATCGATCCTGATTTGGCATCACGACTTCAGTAACTTACTCAAAGATGTGATATGGCTTTCCTCTGTCTTTTCTACGAATATTTCCACGGCAACTGATCTGATGAACTATCTTCCCTGATGCCCTGACTACATGAATTTAAGCGTGCTACTAGATTGGCATCTAGGTCTTACCCTTTTTCTGTTGATAGAGTTAAATGTAATCGCCACTTCTATTTCAAGAGTTTATTTTCTCGCACTTCCCGACAGTGGAACACCTTTCCGCTTAGTTGCTTCTCTGATAACGACAATCTTCAAAAATGTAAATGCAACGTCAGTCGCCATCTTCTTTTGTCTTGAAACCTGTTTATCTTTTATCCTTTCTTCAATTCCCCTTTACTCAATCTTTTCTCTCGTTTTCACTCTCTGTGCCACTCCCGCTTTTCTTGGAGTGAAATTCTTAAGAAAAAATGCAACGTTACCTTATAATGTTACGGGCACGTTGTGGCAAGTCAGCAAAAAAGGCTTTGTGGTAATTAAAACCGCTCTAATTATCTCCTTTTAAGTAACTCTTCGTACGTACATAGGTATGTCTCAAAATATATAAAAGTTGTCATATTTACACTTCTAATCAAGTGGAATTACAAACTTCGTAGCAGCGTCATTTTGTCAGCTGCAAGTGTGTTTTATTGAATAAAGCGATTATCTTTGACTTAATCAAAAATGTTTCTTGTGTTCACTTTTTCTGTTTTATCGGTTAATTATGCCTTTAAAAAAGAAGAACGTGTGCTTCCGTTTCAATCACACAACAGGAAATGATGTCATAGAAAAAAAACTGCATTATTTCTAGTGATGTGTTTTACAATTCAAATCTGAAGCCACACAAGACTTAAATATTTTTCTTGTAAATAAACAGTCTACTAAATAAATAGCTTTTTTTTTTTTAAATTATTGCTGTCGTTTGTCGATAAAAAAAAAAAAAGAAAAGATAACTCCAGATGCACGCAACCTATTTTAGTGAATTTATGTGGCGAGAAAACGATGCTGAAATGACCAGAAAAAGTAACTTTTTTAAAAATTTGCAATTGCAGCTACTCAGCGTTATTTTTTATTTCAATTTTCTTCATGGATTTTTTTTTTTTAATTTCTGAATAAAATCATTTGTTTTCATAGTTTTTTCTTTATAATATTGTAAATAAATATTGCATTGTAGTTAGTTCAAAAATTTATAAACTTGTAAATATAGAAAATTATTCTTGTAAAAAGCAATCAAATAAAATTCTTTAATTTGAATTAAATTTAAATTGTTTAATTCTTTTTTGTCAATTCTCAAGAATAAAGAGAATGCATAAATCCAGTTTCATTCATTTAGTTTTTATTACAATTCTAAAAATAACTTTTTAAAACACAGTTTCCGAAGGAATACACACTAATAGCGGTATCACCAGAAAAAGCATCTTTATAATATTTTTTTAATCAATTCACCCCAAACAAGGAGATAATTCCACTAAGACACAATAGGCTACTGGGAATAAAAGAAAATGAGAAAACCTTAGAATGAACCGGAAACCTACTCTTAAACATGAAACAAATGATAGACATCTGCTCTTGTTCATAAGATCGGAGAGGTGTGTGAACCGGACGATAGGCGAACCTATCTACTCTCAATGTTTTTTTTTTTTTGTTTTGTTTTGTTTTTTTTTTGTTTTTTGTTTTTGTTTTTAGGAGGTTTGGGATTATTTTTTTAGGGGTGCGTATACGTTAAACTTTGTTGTTCGGTAAACGAAAATTAAAAGAGTTCGTTTTGATTCATACGCACCTCTTCCCAAATTAAATTTCATTTCTATTGAAAACCTATTATTTCTTGCTTCAAATGAAGTTGCATTTTAAGTAGTCATTTTAAGTCATTTTAAGTGGTCAAAGCCCCTTGTAAATACATGAGATCTCATCAAGCTGTGTGCAACTAATTATACTGGACAAAACGCAAGAAAAGAAATTGAACAAATTCCCCTAACAAATAATGTCATTCACAACCCGAATCAGTGGTCAGTCTTTCGATACATGACAGACAAGGTAGATTTTTTTTCTCGCGGTAGGTTGCCATTTCTTTCTGCGGTAAAGCAGTTGCCATCTATAGAACCCGGTTTTTCCTGGTATTTGCCCATAGTTGGGAGGCGAAGAAGAAGATTCATACTTTTCCCAAGGGTATTAGAACGTAAGTGAATGTAATGGATTCGACTGGAATTCGAACGGCATATATACAAGGAATCAGTCAGTTGTGTGCCATGTGTGATACACGCTTAGGCGATCATGTATCTTTCGATACATGACTGACGAGGCAGATTGTTTTTTTCACGCAGTCGGTTGCCATTTCTTTCTGCGGTAGACCAGTTGCCACCCAAGGCTATAGAACCCGATCTGCCCTGCTATTTACCCATTGCTGAGAAGAGAAGAAGAGGATTCATACCTTTCCCAAGGGTATTAGCACGTATGTGAATGTAATGGATTCAACTTGAATTCGAACTCTGCTCTCTGATTCCTCCGTTCGACAATGGTGGGTGACAATATTAAGTTGGAACAAAAGTTCTTAGACTTTTTCAATAGCTGGTGTTTGAACACTTGATTTCGTTTCCCACGTGACTGAAATGTATGACATATACATTATTCCGTTAAGTGGCATTGCAATTGCGATTCGCGCTGTGGATTGTGAATGTTTAATGTTTTCATGTTAAAAGTGAAAATTAGGTAAAACAAGATGACTTTTAGTCATGTGACGCTCTTTCCGATTTCTTACATTCTTACACACACGCATGCACACATACACACACACATGCACGCACATACACACACATATACATGCGTACGCGCGCGCATGCGTACGCGCGCGCATGCGTACGCGCGCGCATGCGCACGCACGCAAAAGAAAACGCAAGTTTATCGAACTTTAGTTCTTTTTTAATGGGAACATTCTTCATCTCTCTCTCTTTCTCTCTCTCTTTCTCTCTCTGCTTTGGATATAATTCTTCTCCCACTAATTCGTTTACATTTCAAACTCTCTTTCTGTAACATTTTCTTCTTAACTTCGCCCTCTCTTTGTTTTAACCTCTCTTTGACATTGTCATAATTTCTCTCTTTCGCTTTGTCGTCACCACTCTCTTATTTTATCTTGACCTATCATTCTCTTTTTCTCTTAACCTCTTTCTTTTTCATTTTGTCTTAACCTCTCTTTCACACTTTATGTTAATCTGCCACACTTTGTTTCAACTTTTCGTTCACGTTGTCTTAACTTTCCTCGTATTCATTCTGTCTTAACCCCCCTCTCTCTCTCTTTCTTTCTCTCTCTCTCTTTTTCTTTCTCTCTCTCTCTCTCTATATATATATATATATATATATATATATATATATCTTTGTCTCAATCCCCTTCAACTCCTCTCTCTCTTTCACACACACACACACACACACACACACACACACACACACACACAGACAGACAGACAGACAGACACACACACGGCCACATCACATTGAAACCCTAATTCCAGTACGATCACCGAAGTTAAGCAGCGTCTAGCCTGGTCAGTATCCTGATGGGTGGCTGCTTGAGAATGACTGGTGCTGTAAGCTTGAATGTGCGGGTGATGTGATGGATAACGGGTTCTGGATTGTTCATCGGAAAGCCAAGTTCCAGTTCCAGTCGGGTTCGTTATATTCACTTACACGTAAATACCCTTGGGAAACGTATGAATCCACTTCTTCTATGGGTTAATTAGTCGTACTTGTATCAGTAAAACATTATTATATCCAAACATATAAATAAATAAATAAAAATTGCGTTCAAAATATTTCGATTTCAGCATTTAATAACCCATAGAGATTGATATGTCACTAAACAAAAACACCTAACAACCAACTCTGTCACGCTAAAGATCGAACCTACGCTAGCCACTACACAATAAAGATCCTGTTCTAACCTAATAGAAAACCAGAGGGAGAGAGAAAAGATTGTTTCGCGCCAATTTGTTAAGAGGAGCAAGCCAACTCTCGGTAAAAATAATCCTTTGTATCATTAACACATCGAATACGAAATCTATCCAGATTGTATCCAGCTATTTAATAACGAAAAATAGCCTTCCTAGAATATCAGCATCCTTGCCCCCTTCAAAATAGTTCTTCTTGGGAGATCACACATTTCATAGCCATCCTTCTGGATTGCCATCAAAGCCAACTCTCGGTAAAAATAATCCTTTGTATCATTAACACATCGAATATGAAATCTATCCAGATTGTATCCAGCTATTTAATAACGAAAAATAGCCTCCCTAGAATATCAGCATCCTTGCCCCCTTCAAAATAGTTCTTCTTGGGAGATCACACATTTCATAGCCATCCTTCTGGATTGCCATCAACTGCCTTCCTCACCCCTTTCAATTGTGGTTTTAGCTTTGAGGAACAGCATAAGACGACAATAGCCAAATCTACACGAAAGACGGCGCTATCAAATCTGAGGGACGCCATTTTTCGAAAAGAAAAACTTGTAAGAAACTTCAAGAATTTACTCATCCCGATACTGTAAATGACGCCTCACTGCCGACTGAATAATCTAAAAGGATAGTCTCTGATTATGCATGCGCAATGTTTCCTTTAATTGGCTGCAAAGGTACATCAAGGGCACACAACC
Organism: Acanthosepion lycidas; assembly: GCA_963932145.1. Taxonomy (NCBI): domain Eukaryota; kingdom Metazoa; phylum Mollusca; class Cephalopoda; order Sepiida; family Sepiidae; genus Acanthosepion; species Acanthosepion lycidas. The sequence continues at coordinate 86,514,091 of OZ010574.1, forward strand.
GGTTCTCAAAATATTCAAAATAGCCGGATACCTTCTAGGAAGATCACACACACACATACACACATTTTCTAAAAATAAGTTACCATGATGAAACAATGCCCCAAACTTAAGAATAACAAAGTTATTGATGATATATATATATATATATATATATATATATATATATAAAAGGTATCCAAAAAAGTTCTGTCCGTTTTTTGATTAGTCATTGAATGAAGTTGAAATATATACGAAATGCGTGTAGCAATTGTTTTCAAATTCGGACAGCCGGAAGTAGGAACATCAGACGTTATAAAAAAACACACGCACCGTGCCCGGCCATCAGTTATAAGCCGAACAGCTGTGAGAAGGATGGAAGTGTCTAGAGATCTCATTTGGGGCTGTTTGCTTTACGACTTCAAAGTGGGCTTATCAGCAGCTGCATCAAGTCGCCGCATATGTCAAGCGTTTGGGGATAGTGCTGTAGATGAACGTACTGCAAGGCGTTGGTTTCGAAAATTCAAGTCGGGAGATTTGTCTCTCCACGCAGTGGACGACCACAGGTCTTGAATGACGGAGTCCTGAAGGCAGCCATTGAAGAGGACAGCAGTCTAACGTGTGGTGAACTTGCAAGACAGTTCAACGGTTAGACTTCACCTGCACCGCCTAGGTAAGACGTGCAAACTGAGCAAGTGGGTTTCCTCAAACGCTGTTGGAGGTCCACAAGGGACAACGAGTGGCAGCCTGCGTATCGCTGCTTTCTCGCCACCGTACCGCATCCTTATTCAATCGAGTGCTTACCAGTGATGAAAAGTGGGTTCTGTACGAAATTCCCAAACGTTCCAGACATTGGTTGTCTCCTCAGGATGCTGTCCCTCACACCATAAGACCACCTATGCACCCACGCAGAATTATGCTTTGTGTCTGGTGGACAGGTCGTCAAGTGGTTCATTATGAACTGCTACCAACGGGCCAAACGGTCACTGGAGACCTATACTCGCAGCAATTGAAACGTGTGCAACAGGCATTGCGCCAGGAGCCAGCACTGATGAATCGCAAAGGTGTGCTTTTCCTCCATGACAACCCCCGGCCGCATGTCGCGCGAGTGGTCAGGGATACCATGCAGCAACTTAGGTGGGAGACTTTGTGCCGTCCACTATATTCACCTGACCTTGCGCCATCCGATTACCACCTCTTCCACTCTCTGGATAATCATCTTCGTGGGAAATCCTTCACCAATGAAGCAGGACTTACGCAAAGCCCTCACGGACTTCTTTGCATCAAAACCCCCCGAGTTCTACCACAAGGGCATTGAACAGCTGGGGACACGTTGGCAGAAGGTGCTGGATGCTGATGGCGATTACTTCGAAGACTAAATATAAGTTACACATACTGTGAAGCGTTTTCTTTTTTTTTCCTTTAAAAACGGACAGAACTTTTTCTGGTTACCTTGCAAATATATATATATATATATTATTTTTACTGTAGGTTTCCCTTTACACAAGGCCCGGGGAGAGTGGTGCTCGCGGTCGTGGGTTATGTTAAAAAGCAGTTTATACGGACAGAAGTGGGAGATAACGGTTTACCTTAGACTTGAACATGTTAAGACTGTCGTGATCGGGAAACATCCTGTTGGGGGTGGGTTCCACAGCGCAGTGGTTCGCGGGAAGAAGCTGATCGAGTGGAACTGACATCACCGATGGAATAGGGGGTGAAATGTGGCCGGTTGGCAACTATGTAAGTGGCGTGGCGGGTCCTAGCCGTGAAGGTTAGACCTGACGGACTCAATGAATGCAGTTCGTTCGAGCACTTTCCATGGGAGTAGCGACGGAGCAATGAGAGACTCGCCACATCCCACCTGTGTGAGAGAGGTTGGTAGGTGGAAAATAATTCGTCACCCTCAAAGACTCGACAACGAATTTGAACTCTGTCAAGACTGGAAAATGAAGACTGGGCATGAAGACGGAAGAACGGACTAAGCATAAGCTACAACACAGAGTGCATTCATCAATCTCTGCTAATGGTAATTGTAATAATTACCGTTTTCTTATAAGGAAACTTCCGACATCCATTGACCAACCAGCTAGTGCCACTATCAGTTGAAGTTTATAAAGCTTTTCTCTTAAAATAATTTTTCCGCAAAATAGGTTTTTCAAGTTTAGTTACAGTTATCAGTTTTACCAGTATTTATGGGGGCTTCTTTTCTCAATTTTTATTCAACGCCAGCATCTTAATTATGTTTTATTTTCTCTTCAAGTTACGTGTACTATCCATTCTAATTGTTGCTGCTGTTGAAAGTCCTCAAGTGATGTAGTTTCTGTTGTTTGGTACAGTTCTTTGTTTGTGATTCTGTAGCACCAGTCCACAA
>OZ010574.1:86526437-86576437 GCA_963932145.1 Acanthosepion lycidas
ATTTGGACCAGAAATGTTGCTAGGCTGAGTGTATTTTTTATTTGATTCTGTTTTTCCGTATATTGTGATGCAATATTATCCCCAAATTTCCTCAGGATTTATCCTGCATTTCTATCAAGGTTTTGTATATGGTTTCTGTTTTTGATAGCACTGAAAAATGCTATTTTTCTTTGACTCAGTAGATCGTTTCTGATGCGGATACACACACACACGCACACACACACACACACATACATACATATATATATATATATATATATATATATATATATATATATATATATATATATATATATATATATATGGCCTCCTTTGTAAATCACTAGCGGGTCTTAAATGCCACTTAAGTTTATCGCACAAAATTTCTTAACTGAATCAATAAGCTGTCAGATCCTCATACGTCGAAACCGACGAGAGAGTCCATTATAGTATAGTATAGAATGCTGGTTCTTTTTCTGGGTGAAAAAGCCTTTGGGGCAGGCAGGTTTTTGTCATAAAGTGCTAGATATCAAAATTTAGGATAGAGCGTTAATAAGAATTAATTTGGAGAAGTTTATCCAGAAGCCCTGAAGCGTGAACATGTTATCTTGATGTGTTTACGAAACTGCATAGTCGGCATGATTGAACCAACACAAGTGATAAACTTCTCTAGATTAATTCTCTCTCTCTCCCCCCTATATATATATATATATATATATATATATATATATGTATATATATATATATATATATATAGAGAGAGAGAGAGAGATAGATAGATAGATAGATAGATAGATAGATAGATAGATAGATACTTATGTATATACATATACGTATATATATATATATATATATATATATATATATATAGATAGATAGATAGATAGATAGATAGATAGATAGATAGATAGGAACATATATATATATATACATATATATATTTGTATCTATAAAAAGAATGTTAAACATAAAAATATATTTAAATAATTGTTGGACTTTGTCCATTTCATAATGTGTGTCGTCATTTGTTTACATTTGATACGCCATGAGCAGTTATGAATGTACGAGGTTCATGGAAGATTGAAGTTTATAAGCAGTAAATTTGACCTTGCCAACCGAACTATCCTTTGTGGCCGAATCGGTTAGGCACGTCAGTCTATATGATGGTTCCGTATAGGATACAGGTTCTCGGACATTCAGGCCGCTAAATGTTATTTAATACTGTTTATTATTTTATTGTATTTATAAAAAAGAATGTTAAACATAAAAATGTATTTAAATATATATATATATATATATATATATATATATATATATATATATTAATATATATATGTACAGATAGATAGATAGATAGATAGATAGATAGATATATGTAAACCAACATAGGTATATATATATATATATATATATATATATATATATATATATATATATATATATATATATATATATATATATATATATATATATATATATATATATATATATATATATATATGCTGCAGTTCAATTTATATTACAATGAATCATTCATACAAAAAATTGCCCCATACTTTCGGCCTTGTGCTCGCTAAGACAATTACGACTGAGTAGTGAGTTCGATCCTCACTGGGTGCCCCTTTAATTTCGGCCTTGTGCCACATCTAAGCTACGCTTGGAAAATCACTATATATATATATGTGGGGGGGAGAGAGACGATATAATCTCGATAGGAAAATTTATCTAAATATGTAGATAAGGAGATTGAAACATATAGTAGCCATATAGATATTTGATAAGCTTAAACGATTTTAACAGAAAGTCGAAAGTATCGAGCACCCCGTGATGATTGTACACATTACTTAACAGCACGAATCAACATCAGCTTAAGTACGCCACTACCCGAAGGCAATGACAGGTATCTAAGCAAGATATAGATGTGAATGGATTGACAGATATGAATAGACAATGAATCACCAACACAAAGATAAATACGCATTAATTTGCCTGTCGCTGCTTCTTATCCACTGTCATTTGGGGATTGACCGGGCCATTGTCTATTTTTTACCTCACCCAACCATTTTGGCGCTGAGAAATGTAAATATCCTTTCGATAAACACATTAATCTGTGCAAACAAAAGACTGACGAGACAACAATGCAATTCCGACATGATATTTTACTACAGACACTGAAAATATCAGACAGCGCGACTTTTTTTATGTGCCGTGTTCCTTGAGGTAATTAGCGATCATGGCTCTCCACAATTCCTGTACATTGTAGCTTTTAATAAATTCTGTCTTTTTGTTATCTCTCCTAAACCTTGTTCAATCGTCTATTTACTCAAGCTCTCTAGATACGTTATGCTTTGCTTTCTTCTGTCTCTCTTGCCTTCATTCTGTCCCGTCAGTATCAAATTTTCCCAGTCTCCTTTCTTTATTAGATGCCCTAGAAATATCAACTCTTTCTGATGTTAAGTAGACAAGTAAGTGTCCTCTTTGTTTCCTTCTTTAAAATTTCGTTGTTGTTCAATGTTCAGTCTATGGTATCCTCAGCATCCTTCTATAGGATAACATTTCTGTTGCTTCAAGTCGCTTCTTCATTTGTGAAGAGATTCCAACATTCACTACTGTTATTACGCAACAGTGCAGTACTCTTTTCTTTGTTTCTTACCAAATTTTCCTGTTTCTTAATACTTTGCTTAGCTTTCGGAATACACTTTTTGCTATCCCAATGCGCCTTCGGATTTTAGCGTCGCACTTCCCATCCTCTGTTAAAACACTTCCCAAATATTTAAATTGTTACATTTGTTTGATTTTGGTATCTCCGATTTGTAATTTGCATTTTGGGCTGTCCCTTTTGCTAACAACATCGCGGCACTGTTTCAACCAAACGGCCGTGACTGCTTTTGAATTGGTTCAGTGATTTGATTTCATATGTAACGTTCAATGTTAGGTGCGTCCTTGCACTAATACGTCAGAAGAATCGAAGCCGTTACGCCGAGAAGACGTGCAAACGTTTATTTTTTTCTCTGCTGGCTGTTGACTTGAAGCAAACATTCATTATTATTCGGTTAAGGAAAGATGATTCAATATACAATTGATCTTTCAACTGACTTTCTCGCTGTAAAAATGCAATTAAATTAAGTAATTTTCATTGAACTCAATCTTTCTAGAACGGCTAATTTATGTTTGAAAAATTATTAATTGAATTTAATTTTCTCGTCTACAGTCACTCTCTCACAGACGCGCCGTCGCCTCTCTCTGTCTTTTCTACAAATACTTTCATGGTAATTGCTCGGAGGAGCTGCTTTCACTGGTTCCCAGACTTCGCGAATTCAAGCGTCCTACGAGGCTGGCATCCCGCTCTCACCCTTTCACTGTAGAAACTTTTAAATGTAGCCGTCTCTTCTACTTCAATAGCTTCATACCTCGCACCTCTCGCCCGTGGAACACCCTTCCCAATTACTGTTTCCCTGAGAGCTATAATCTCCAGCTATTCAAATGTAATGTCAATCGACACCTCCAGTTACCTTGATCTATCCACTATCCCTCTCCTCATCCTTTCTTCTATCATTCCTTTCTGCTCTCGTTCCAAATCTTCTGCAACCCCCCTGCATCCTAGTGGCTTCACGCCTTGCTCGGGGCGTCATGCTTAAAAAATAAAAATAAAAAAATAAGACATTGATGATGTAATGGAAGATAAATTTTGGATGAAGAAAATTGACGTTGAAAGATCTAAAACCGATTCAATTATGCAGAATTAATTTTTTTTTTTTTTTTATTCCAATTAACCAAATTATAACTTTAAAAAAGATATTATTATTATACATTTTATTTTATTTTTTTTATAAAAACTTCCATTGTTCATTAATACAATTTGCTTTGTTCTTTACTTAACATAGTTGAGATGATCATACCATCTAAGCGGACAGATTTTGGGACAACGTATGTAAAATATAAAAGTATAAAATATAAAAAAATATGTCTAGTCTACAATCTTAGTGTTGAGGGGTTCTCCCCTTTTTGCACAAATGGACTCACCCAGGGTATACATATACTACCGCTAGTGAATACCCAGGAGAGCGAACGGGAAAGAGCGACAAACGTAACGAGCAAGAGTCACAGTGAGCAAGCACGTAGACTCAGTAAGAAGTCATACAGTGATACGTCGATACCAAAGACTGTATATATATATATATATATTTGCTACTAACCCGCATTCCTGCAACTACTAACCTGCATTACCAGTTTGTATTATTACATTAATACTTTTATTTTTCTATATTTCTTCATGGCGTTTGTTATTTATTGGTACCGGATTTCATCCCGGAACCCATAACACTTAGTTATGAAGAAAAACGAATATAGCGTGACATGTGTGCACAACCAAGCAACGGACACAGACTTTTACATGTATAGATTTGTAGCTACGAGGTGTAAAGAAGCAACAAAATAAAATGATTAAATAAAAAATGTTTTAAAATAAAAATGGAACTACGTCTTCTAAGAAATTCGAACAATTTAAAATTGTTAATACTATCAGGTACAAACAGGTAATAAAAATTAGAAAGAGGACGTTAATATTTTTAAAAAAAAAACACGATTAAACTAACATTTAAAATTTTATAATAATGGGTATACTAGTTATTAGTGCGGAAAATGAAATCGACGAGCTGAATTCAAATTCAGGGTTGACTGAACTCTTTAGTTTCGACTAGCCACTAATGGCGGAAAAAAAAACCTCAGAATTCAAAACCGTGAAGAAAGCAACGAAAAATCACTTTACTATCTTTTTTCAAAAAAAAAAAAAATGGCGGTTTACAAATAATAACAAAACGGAATCTGTGGAGAGCCATGGTCCTTCTGGAGACGTGGCATTTTTAAATAATAATGATCAAATCATATAATAATTATCAATGTTTATTTATTTACATATTTCCCATGTATTTATTCTATATTTCTTGTCCCATCTGTAGTGAGATAAGGAAGTAGATCATTTTATTAAATCTATGAGATGATTACTTCCCTTAGCCGTTTTAATAATCCATACATTTATCTACATTTAGACAAAATTAATTCCCGGGCAAAATAAAACGTTTAATTAATCAGTTTCTTTACCCACAACGATTTTAGTTTTATTTGTTCAAGCCTTTCATGTGAGGCACTCAGATACCTTTGTCTATTAAGTGATCGTTTTGCCTCAAATTAGTCTTGGAATGGGTTTTGTCGTCCCTGTTTTTGTCGTTCAGATGCATAATCTTTTTCTTCCGAGAGATATTTCAATTTCATTGTTATATTAAAAGCATAATTTTTAGCATGAAAATATATTGAACAAAAAGCGATTTATATAATACCAGAAGGAATCACTGAATCATAGATACCATTAAACGGTTCATTGGCCTCTATTTTATTTGTAAATTCTTAATCTCCGCTTTATTGAATCTCAGTTGTTTCAAGACTTTTGTTTCATTTCATCTTAGTATTAAAACCTTTTAACAATTAACGTTATTTTTACGGCACGGGTTAAACATAATAATAACAATAATAATAATAATAATACATCATTTAAGAAATTCTTAGAAATAACCTTTAAAAACATTTCTATCCAGTTCAATTTGTAAAAGAGTGCTAACATGTCTGAAAATAATTCCCAGAGTCAGAGGAATTTTCAACTCGTTGGCATAATGGAATTTAAACTCTGTAAAAATAACACGAAATTTGAGATTCTGGAAGACCGTCAGTATGGCGAGGTGGTTTTGTCTTGGGATGATCATTTCAACAAAAGATCTCTATGGTTTGATTGCTTTTGTTTTCTTGTGTTTCGATCTGTTTAAAATGCCAGTCCCATCGATTTGTAAGGATTTCGTGACTCTGCATAAAAAAGGGCTCAGTTTGAATACCAACCATTTTAATGTTTAATTTACCGTCTTGTAATCTGAGCCTGCATATCGTTTCACCTTCGGGACGGCCATTCTGTTATCTGTTTGAAGACTATTTTTGTGTGAATGTTTGGTAAAATAGAAGGAAGGCTTTTGTGCGACGAAAACAAAATCACTTATGTTACAGTTATGAATGACGTTTATCATCCATTGACGCTTAAATAATGACCTTACAGCGCTAATGGTAATATTAGCCGTTTCCTCATGAGGAAAGATCCAGCATTCATCGATCGATAAGCCAGTGCTACTTTCGTTTGAAATTCATAAAATCTTTCTATTAAAAGATTTTTTCTGGAAAATAGTTTTCTCAAATCTACTGTTATCGCTCTTTCCATTACTGATGTCGGCTTTTTTCCTAACCTTTTGTTTAAAGTAGTGTAGAACATAAACATCTCGATTATGCCATTATATTGTGACACTATTAAGAAGGCGCTGGTAAATTGGAAAAAAGGCTTTAAAACATAAACTGGAAAACAAGAAAATGTACGCTGTTTTTCGATAGACTGAAAGTATACTGATAACAAGACCCCGGGGTTGAGATGGCGACGACGGCTAGTGTAAAAGCCATCTGTTTTGGTCAAATTACTATTAAGTGATGGTATTTTCTTAAGTGTTCAATCGACCCCGCGCGGAAGAATAGATTATATTTTAACGACCTCAAGTGCCAACAAGGGAACGAGATAAAGCGTCAGTGGGACACTCGTTGGTACTGGGAAGGCCACCCACGAAGGTGAACAGCAAATCTCAAGGCAAAAGTTGATAAGAGTTGGATTTTAAGACCAAAATATGTTTCCAAAGGAAAACAGGAATGGAATTGTAATTATATTTCTTTTTCGTCTGCCTAAAACGCGATAAAATTTATTAAAACAAAGGAATTGTCTTTTTTGTCACTTGTTGACCAAAGAGCTGGCGAGGAGAAGCGACAGGTGACAAATCCCAGATGCAACAGACCCCACAAGGACGCGATAAGAATTCCCGCTGATGGAAATTTTGGATGATAATTGAATTTAGCAATTTGGGTTAGACCACGCCTAGCCTCTGGGAACGGATCTGATCAGGAGACAAAAAGAGAGGTAAAGACTCAGGTAGAATTTTCAAGGAAGTTGAAAGAATTGCCTGCATCCTTCGGTGGTGATGGTCAGAGGCACCCATGCGAGATGGAAAGAGTTGGGCAGATTGATATTCTGCCACCAGTACTCTTCGGGGGAAGGATTTCCATCAAATTTGGTCAGGCGATCAATTTTCCAAACATGCTCCGCGCCGGGTTTGCGTGAGTATCCATAAATACAGACGAGGCGAAAGACGAGAAGAAGGAACCAGACATCTTGAGGTGCTGTTTGCGAGAGAGATGCGTGCCATTTGGTGCAAGACCTGCTTTTCCAAACTCCAAACAAATTCTGCAGAAAGAACTTAGACCTCGGCCTTGTCCCAGGCTACCAAATACAACTTAATGGTCGACACGAAGAAATGACTGAGTAAAAGAAATCAGACTTCAGCCTTGTGTCAGTTTATCGAGCGTAGCTAAACATAGTATCACGGGGTATTAAAGGAGAAGCTGAAAATCTACATGTTGTTAATTTATTCAGTAGAGCGTTTCATTGTATGAACCTTTGATACAAAGTTGCTGTGTTATACAGCTGTCTCATACTTTGTTCCTTGTGACGTCATCTTGCCAAAGCTCCTGGATCAGCGACGTTGAGTATATGTCTCGGCCTTCGCCCGCTCTGTGATCTAAAACAATCGCAACTTGGGAAGGGTGAGATTTTAGTTGTTGCTGACGTTGAAAATCATCAGTTGATGTGGTTTGTGTTATTTGATACAGTACTTTGTGATTCTGTAGCACCAGTTCATATGAAAGTCTAAACCTGATGATACTACGATTCATCTATAGGGAAGGTGATGGTCCCAGTTTTGGGGGGTGAAAAAGGCATTATGTTTATTTTCAAAAGGACCACACAATCACTGGAGAGTACTATGCCAATTTACTGAGAGAGTTAGAAAAGGCTATCACGATCAAACGCCCAGGAAAACTGACGAAAGGGGTTTTGTTTCATCAGGACAATGCTCCAGCACACAAGTAGTTGGTTTCAATGGCAGTTGTGCATGACTATAGCTTTGAAATGGTTAATAACTCTCGCTATTCTCCTGAAATGGTTAATAACTCTCGCTATTACTTGTTCCCCAACATGAAAAAACTCTTGGTTGGGAACGACTATTGGAGAGATGATAACGTCATATATGTTGATCTTGAGTTTTTTACCAACAGGGTGAAAAGTTTTCTTTGAACAGTTTACATGGAAATAAACAATGCATTTATTCATAAGTTGAAACTGATCTAGCATCACCCCTTCATAGTAAGCCTATGAACTTTTCAGCCTATCCTCATATTTAAGTATATTAGTTATTTTCTACTTTTTTATGCTCCATGTACCTTCAGGACGTGGGGGATCATGGCTCTCCGTAACTTCCTATTTTTGATGTTCTAAGTAACTTCTAACACTTTAACATGCTTCTTTGTCCTTATAAACGCGTTAGTGCATGATCATGGCCCTCCACAGCTTCTCGTCTTTTGTTGCTCAAAGTAACTTTTCACTCTTAACCATTCCTCTTTGTTATTGTTCTATCAGCATTCACGTAGTCTCGTTACTTTTTGTTTCCTTCTGCTTCTCTTTTGAACAGTCGAGTCTCCGGGTCTTCTTTCTTTGTTATGCGTCGAAGAAATCTCAAGAGCCCATTTCTGATTACACAGTGGGCTATCATAAGTTTTTAGCCACCCTTGATTACAGCCATTTTGGTTTGGTTAATAACGTCACTTCTTTTTTTTTCAGACGATTCCGTGTTAGTATCAGGCTATTCCCATCTATGAACAATAGTTGACTTATATTTTGCAAAGAAAGTTCGTGGAAGTAAGGAAATTAGTGAATTTCAACAAGGGCAACTAATAGGGTGGCTTCAGTGTGTCAAATAGAGAAATTGCTAGGTTTTTCCAGGTTAAAATGTTATTTTATTTCAAAACAATAAGAAATAATCTGCGGGTTCAAAAATCCATTTAAAAAGTACTGCTTACGTTTCCGGTACGAAAATAAAGCTAACATCTCTCTCTCTCTCTCTCTCTCTCTCTCTCTCTCTCTCTATATATATATATATATATATATATATATATATATATATATATATTGTTAAGATGACTGACACGGTATTGCGATTAAGCTTTTTATTTAATATTTCTGGTGTTCATAAAAGTTTTTTTTTTCTGGATACAAAGTGTGTAATAGTTGTCCAGACGTTCTGCATGTCCGAGCGCTTTCGGCTATAGCCATCATCAAGAACGATTTTATTTTTTTACAATTAACTTAATGAATGGGTTGTTTAATGTATGTATCTAGAGTTGTAGGATTATTTTATTTTCCAAACACGATCACAATGTGCTGACCGTGTTCATGGTTAATGTTATTGAGTATCGGCCTTTTCTTTTTTGTCATTAATGCTTATATTAGTTTTAATCTTTTTTGCATGTGGATGAGGCTTTTATGATTGTATTTTCTACTAAAGTATGTTTTAGAGTGAGTCTGGTATGTTTTTGTGTGTGTTTAAATGAGTCCTAGTTGAACTATGGTCGGATATGAGCAAAGTCGTATGGATAGGCCTGTAGTAGTGTGACCGATGTAATTATTTATGAGTTTGGTTTGATCAGAAACGCAATTCCTTAAGGGGCATTTAAACTCATATATAATTTTGGTTCTTTGTAGTTTTTATTTTGCAGGTGTACTGTCTGAAAAATTTTGTAAGAGATAATTCATTAGAAAAAGACATTTTCACGAACACAAAGAAAATTAAATAAAAAGCTTTATCGCAGTACTTTGTCAGTCGCCTTTAATGAAACATGTATAAAAGAGGGAGTGGTGCCTAATTATACAACACGCACAGACACATGCACACGCACGCACACACACACACATATATGTATATATATATTGTGTATGTGTATGTATGTGTGTATGTGTGCAAATGAGTTTACTAATTCCTCGTAGTAAGACAGTATATGTATGGAGGGGAAATATACGCACGCATATATACACGCATGCTGACAGAAACACACGAAAATGGAAACAGATCCAAGAACACATAGGGGTCAGTAAAACATTAAAAGATAAAATGCCGATAAGTAATTCATCATTTCGCTTGGACCAACCTTGTTTTATGACCCTTTGCGAAGAACTCTTCATTGCCAATTCAAGAAAGAAATTCGGATTACTAACACAAAACAGAATGTCTCATATCGAGAATATTTAACATTGAAAAAACATAAGGAAAAAATTAATTATTTTTAATATGTGGAAATCTCCGCTTTTACCTGAAGACGGTCGCGAGACCAGAAACGCGTGTAGTAAAATTATGGAAAATAAAGCATAATATTTTTTTCTAAAAAAATCCACATTACAACCAAAAACGTTTGCGGCACCTCTCTTCTTTTTAATATACATACTTTTCCCTCGTTGGAACCACTACAACCTCTTTCTTTTATATATATATATATATATATATATATATATATATATATATATATATATATATATATATATATATGTATATGTATATATATATTTGGTTGGCTTGATGTGAGTTTGTGACCCTGGGTTTCACACTTTGACGATCGCAAAAGTGTGAAACCCAGGGTCAGAAACTCACATCAATCCAACCATATATGTTAGCTCTATCTCTGATATTGAGCGCTTTCTAATAAGTACCGCGCATATAATATATAAATAATTATACATATATATATATTTATATACACACACACACACACACACACACATACACACACACACACACACACACACATATATATATATATATATATATATATATATATATATATATATATATATATATATATATATATATGAATTAAAATTAATGAGATCCAAATAATTCATACCTGGCTGAAGTAAATTGTTTGGGTTTGGGTTTGATTAATTGTAATTCGCTTATATGCTCTATAATAAAAATTATATTGAGCTCTCTTTTGTGGATCAGTTTTAATATTTTATATTAATAGGATCTACTTGGATTACTTACCCACGGATTTTTTTACCTGGTATATATATATATATATATATATATATATATATATATATATATATATATATATATATATATATATTCGAAAGGACTCGACAAAATGAGTGCATTACTTAAGTCGGTAATTGAGCCTTGCCTTATTATTACGGTTTTACGAGGCCTACTTTGTTAAAGGCGCACTTCGATTATAGGATGAAAAAAGGTATAAAGGTTCGATTCCTGTGGAGAGGCATATTTTTCTTTCGTAGGACATTTCGATCTAGACCGGTTGACTGTATCAGAAAAAAAAATAAAAAAAAGCACGTGTATCCACTGAAAATATTGTTTATAGCAATAGGGACCACGTGTGTATCAATCCGTGCATACGCGTGTGTGTTGATGAATGCACACTTATATTCATGCGAGTGTTTCAAGTTCGTTGGCATTGAATCTGGAGACGCCATTTAAACACCTCACATGCCGATTTTCGCGCCCCCAAGGGGTGACAGAAGAGGTAGGGAAAAGGACATAATTACTTGAAACTGCCGCCCACTTCGTTGACTTTTATTTATTCCGCCTTTCTTTTTCGCCGTTCTACCCATGCCAGCATTTCTCGCGAAAATTCTCCTCTCTTTCCGATCGGGATTCTTACCCGCGTTGACCTTTGCCTCGTCCGTTCCGATCTCTTCTCACTTTCTTACGAACCATGGAATCACGAAAGAAAGATAAATATCCTCTTCCCCCCTCCTCTTTTTCTTTGTGCCTCTACTTTCCCTTATTCATCCACATTCTACATCTTTCCTCCCTGAATATCTACGAACGATGTATTACACCTTGCCAAACCATAGCTTCTTGTGTCCAATTGTAAATTGAAAAGCTCCCCACAGGACAGTAAACTCCAAGTAGCCTACGTGTGTTGCGTGCAGATGGCGAGCCTCGTTCTGGCTATCGACCGACAGGACTGCAAGTAGACTCCTGAGAGGGAGAAAGCGACAATCAGTGAAAGAAAGGAAAGAGTGAAAACAACATATTTACCTAGGGTTTATACAACGGGTGGGTGGAAGTGAGAGAGGGGAAAGAAAGGGTGCTGAAGTGAACCTCTGTTCACACCATTAAAGACTCAGATCAACGCTGATGCTGCTGTTACTTCTGAATGAGAAAGCTGTGACCAATAGATCAGCGTTAGAATCATTAGAAGCCATAGATATGCTTGGCTCTTGGCCGAAATAACAATACTTTTCCTCAACTCTTTAAAATGGCACCCAACGGCGTCTTATATTTCGGAGACGGTTGCTAAAGGGGTTAATACAAACACTCCTCTCTCTCTCTCTCTCTCTCTCTCTATTTATATGTCTGTCTATCTCACACATGCTCGTATACATGCACGCACACTCGTACGCATTTTTCGAATACACCCACACACACGTCTGTCCACAGCCAAATGCATAAATACGTATTCCCACATTGTAAAACCACACAGAAACATACGAACGTACATACACGCTTCTCACTCACATACAAACAAAGATATACACATGTGCAAACATACATGCACCAATATTATAAAGAGAAAATATATGGAAGTAAAATGACTAGCGGAATGTAGTGAGCAGGCGAAAGAGAGAGAGAGGGAGAACAAATTCGAGAAAGAAAAAAAGAAAGAGAAGGAAGAGAGCGTACGAGTTACCCTATTTGCAATCATAAGACTATGAACGACTTATAAAACACACGCACACACGTTTGCGTGCAGGGAGGCATGGAAGTTTAGTGCATGACTGGATTAGGCTTAATAAAATTAAGCTTAATGAATATCACGCTGTCAATTGCTCTTTCTCTTTACCTCTCACACACACACAATATATATATATATATATATATATGGGAAAGCAGTATGACGAAGTCGAAAATGCTTTCGGGTGACGCGTTTTGTCCTTTAGGACTTCATCGGGCTAAGTTTTTTGCGTTGATGCGACTACACATGCACACGAACGAGACACGCTGAGTATTTTAAATTTAAAGATTTTTTTTTATTATTAATTTCATTAAAATCGGTCAATTATTTGATTTTTACAAGAATTTCAAAATCAATGTGCTCTCAACGGAAAAAAACGCAAAAAAAAAACAATGTTATTTTCTGCCACCGCGATGACGTAAACAAAAGAAAACTTTAACCAAAATTCCGAACGTGTTAGAAAGGATTAAAAAATTTCAAAAAATAATTAAAAAATACTTTGGTCTTTCATCTTAATAATAACATAAACATTTTGACGATAAAACTTTATTTTCGTTAACTTTGTGGCCTTTTTCATTACGCTATGCTGTTTTCCCGCGAGAAAGCGGAGGTCCCTATTATTAAGTATCCCACACTGTGACAATAGGAGATCTACCAAGAATTCTGTGCAAGTAAGCGCATGGATAAATGGCCAATACTGTCCTAGTTAATTGTATTGAACTTATATCTAACTCGACGTTTGATGAGAAAGAGGCTTTCGTTAATCAGCCTGTTAAGTACTTTGTTGGACGTTGGTCTTCCCTCGATCTTCACATCGTTGCAGTTCTGGGGGATCAATGGGCCATTACCCTACTGTGCTGGCCCAGTGCGTGTTGATAGAGGCGTACGACACCTGGTATTTCCAAGCGGGCGCCCATCTAGTTACTGACCAGATTCAACGTTACTTAACTACGGTGATCAGATGAGAACCAGTGTGTCGACGGAATATGGCCTTAAGTAAGAATCTAAAATAATTCATTTTGTGAAGCTCTTATCGCGTAATTAACACGAACGGCAAAATTTCTCTGTCAAACCTCTTCTCCAAAATCAGGGCTTGAAGGAATCTAAAACAACTTTGATCAATAATTTCCTGAAATTTGCCAACGAAAGATATATGATTATTTCCAAAAATGTGCAGAAATTACATATAAAAATTTCACGAAATGCCTGTTCGACTGAAAACAGTAAGAACAAGAGCAAAAATGAAATAGTTGAATTTTGTTTTTCAGAAAATTCAAACTACCACGGTATAGAACTGTTGTTCTCGACAGTTAATGAAACAATTCGTAATTGTTATTCGTACAAAACAAGACGGAAGACAATATTCAATTTTTTGAGGGAGTTTTACCTTGGCGTGTTTTCTCAAATTTATTTTATTTTATTTTTATTTATTTATTTTATTTTTATTTTATTTTTTTTTTGAAGACACTGAAGGAATGACAGTGATTAGCGATTGGTTTGTATTGTCTGGTGAACAAACAAATTCACTGTCATTATTATTTTTGTAACCATTTCACTCCAAGCAAAACGAAGCCACTAAGAGACAAGGTGAGTGTTAGAGAATATGAGAAAAAAACATTATTAAGGAAAGAGGACAATAAAAGAACATGAATTAAGAAGACAGAAGATAACGATTGGCATTGCATTTAAATTTTTGAAGATCAAAGTTGACTGGAAAGCAAGAAGCCGGAAGAGAGCTCCACAAGTGAGAAGTGCGAGGGAAGAAACTGTTAGCATAGAACTTTGGATTTTAATTTGTCCTATCACATATTACCAACAACAGCCTCCGTCAATTCCTACTGTAGCATTAGTAGCAGCTGATCCCAGAAATCATTCTCACCAAAGTGAGTTCAATTTCCAATAGCCTGCCATCTTAACCTTAGGCTTATCAGTTTACACGAACCCGGATCAGCCTGTGATCTGAGTAAGAAAACATGGACACCCCAAGAGCCCTACATCTTTAACCCAATACAAGGCCCAAGTTTTATTGAATGATTGATTGATTGATTGATTTGTTTTTTACGGTTTACCGACCCTTTGTGGTTTATTTAATGCCGAAACATATTTTGGACTGTAAGAATCATTTTTTGTGAGTAAATATATTTCATTAAGATTTGGGAGAATAACAATGATTTTTATTCCAAATATTAGGCTGGTGCAAAAATAATGACGTAATAATGTCGTTTTTTGACGTTATAAAATACGTCAAAAAACGACATTATTACGTTATTATTTTTGCACCAACCTAATATAAATTCTACTATTTAACCCATACTTGTGAGGAGAAAAGATGGATTCATACTTTTCCCAAGGGTATTTGCGCGTAAGTAAATATAAT
The DNA here is from genome assembly GCA_963932145.1 of Acanthosepion lycidas. Taxonomy (NCBI): domain Eukaryota; kingdom Metazoa; phylum Mollusca; class Cephalopoda; order Sepiida; family Sepiidae; genus Acanthosepion; species Acanthosepion lycidas. The sequence continues at coordinate 86,541,511 of OZ010574.1, forward strand.
GAATCCGAACTAGGCTCAAGAGCCGTTCAAGTTAGAGTGTTACTAAATAAGGTTATTGTAAGGGCATACAGAAATGGAGCATATGGAACTTGTTATGAGGATATATAGGATAGAATACTTCGACTTGAAGATATTAAGATTGTAGTGATCGGCGAAGCATCGTCACAGAATCCTTGGGATCACCGCGTTCCATAATGCAACATTTCTGGAGCAGAACGCTTTTGATCTCTATCGAAACTGAGAAGTAAAGACTGCATAGCTCCAGCTGAAAGTCCACGAAGAAATCAGACTAAAAATAAATATCTATCAATGTCTTTAATAAGATTCTTTAACAAAATCGAAAATATTAGTGAATTTTTACACGTATGTTTTCACTTACGTGCTAATACCCTTCGGAAAGGTATGAGACCCCTTCTTCTCCCTCAAGCTCTGGGTAAATAGCAGGACAGACCGGATTCTATAGCCTTGGATGTCAACTGGTCTACCGCAGAAAGATACAACAACTTACTGCAAGAAAAAATATGCCTCGTCAGTCATATATCGAAAGATACATGATCACCTAATATTTGTCTATATTTCTAAGATGAGTTATTATATACACTGTTTACATTTTTCGGACTATCGTCCTCATCTTTGTTGCCATATTTATCACAACGTTTCGGCCGTTGAAGAAGGCCGGGGCGTACAGCCGAGAAGACGTTGTGATAAATATGACAACAAAGATGAGGACGATAGTGTATGATCGCCTAAGTGTGTACCACGCATAGCACAAAACTGACTGATTCCTTGTATATATGCCGAGTTCGAATTCCAGTCGAATCCATTACATTCACTTACGTGCTAATACCGTTGGGAAAGGTATGAATCCTCGTCTTCTCCCTCCAGCTATGGGTAAATAGCAGGACAGGCTGGGTTCTATAGCCTTGGATGGCAACAAGTCTACCACAGAAAGAAATGGCAACCTACTGCGGAGAAAAATCTACCTCGTCCATCATGTATCGAAAGATACATGATCGCCCAAGCGTGTATCACGCATGGCACATAACTGACTGATGTTAGATATGGTATAAGGCTGCAAGCATTGAGCTCTCCTCTAGTATCGAAGACCAACTCTATTATAATTGATCTAATAAGATAAGCTTACTAACCATTACACTAAGCAGAAGCGCTCAAAATGGAAAATGCCATGAAGTCATGTCAAAATTACTCTATAAATAGATTTCCATTAAACATTACTCTATAAATAGATTTCCATTAAACATTAATCTATAGATTGATTTCCATTAAAAAAAGATTTAAAAATTGTAATCTGTCCTAATAAGCTCTGGTGGGGAGATCCCCAAATTAATAAGTGGACGAGGACATTTATTTGTCGGATGAGGACGTTTATTTGATCACGTATTGGAATTAGATTTAACTGAATTTTGATAAACCGGACTTAATAAACATGTGAGATAGAGATATAGTCAGTGTAGTTATAGGGGTCGACATCACGTGGTGGGAATGTCCCATTTTCTGGAATCTGGGGTATAATACGTAAGTGAACTCGAATCTCACGTCAGCTGTCAATAATTGATAGACGGCATCAATTCGCACTTGTCAATTCGCGCGAGGTTGAGATTGGCTCTCTTTTATCTTAAGAAACATTTTTCTACGAAGAAAGTAAGTAAAAGTTTCTTTTAAATTATTTTAAATAAACTTCAAATTTTCTAAATTTTTTCGAATAAATTTTGAAATACGTATAATTAATTTTTAAACGAATTTTAAACGAAGAATTTAAGTTATTTTTAAAAAATTTTAAAAATGGCTTAAATTGAGTTTTTTTTTTTTTTTTCGTTATTTCGTAAACAAGATTTGTAAGTATGAGTAAAAAATTTCAAAAAATATTCAAAACATACTTTAGTGTTTCTTCTCAATAATGAAATATAGATTTAACACGAAGAATTTTTTTTTTCATTAATTTTCAGATCGTTCTTGTCATACTATCGATTTTCATGAAGTTACCTATCCTTTTCTCTATCACTCCTATCTGATCTTGCTCCAAATCTTCTGTAACCCCTTGCGTCCTAGTGGCTTCCCGCCTTGCTTGGGGTGAAACGCTTAATATATATATATATATATATATATATATATATATATATATATATATATATATATATATATATATATATATATATATATATTGCGATCAAATATAGATCAAAATATCTGTGAAAGTAGACGAACAATTTCCTCCCCGTCCGCTCCTGTCTCTTTGCAAGATGCACTCTCAGTCAGTTCTCCCAGCAGATCTTCTCTCGTAGGATAGAACATCATTATCATATTTTACCTTCCGAAATGCACGCAGCCGCTCTTTTAAAGACATGGCATTATTGTTATATTTGCATAAAAAAAAAAATTCCGTGTGTTGTACAGCCTTTCGAATGCACCTACATGCATATCGTTAAGGCAGTACCCTTATGAGTCCTCTGCATGTGTAACGACAGACACGCATAGACACACATATAAAGAAAGAAAGAAAAGAAAAGAAAGAAAAGAAAGAAAGAAAGAAAGAAAAGACGAATGAAGAATTGTCTGCATTTTTAACTTGCCTGAAATTTAATAAATGGTTTCTTACGTTTTTACGAAAATACAAGTGTTTATTTCCGTTTGTGTTTTGTACTGTTTGGTTATTTATTTCTGTGCTTTGAAATATTTTTGTATGCTTCGATAGTGTCTTTGTATTTTTTGTGTGTATATTTTTAAATTAGCAATGTAAAAAATAAAAATCAGACGTCGTAAAAAATGGAATAGCTTTGAACTGTCGGGGTTCAAAATGTTTGTGGCGTTTCGTTTCCGTCAGCTCCCATCGTCGACAAAAACATTTAAAGAGAGAGAGAAAAAAAAAAAAAAAAAAAGAAAACCTTTGTAAGTAGAAAACTGCTTACACACAAAGAAACCTCCCCAGACCCAACTCAACAACAGCAACAACAAAAAACGCACAAAAGCATTTCAGTGTCAAATATTTCACAGAATATATTTGTTTGCAAATCAACTTAACTGGTATGATCTTTCTTTTGTTTGATTTAGTTACTTCAGTTTCCTTTTGACATTTAACACAAGTAAAGTGTTCAAACGTTTCTTTGCGAGCAAATATATCGATCTATACCGTTTTGTTTCGGGGGATTTTTTTTTCTTCTTTTGTCTTCTTTCCCTGTCCGAATTTCTAGGTTGAGGAGTTATCATTATTTACATCCGGAGTAAGGTCCTCATCTTTCTTATTATTATCACAACGTCCCGGCAGTTGCACTCTCCGGCCTTCTCAAAGTGTTCATGTCAAAAATGACTTCATTTCCAATTTAATAGAAAGCACTTAGAGGAAGCAGAAAAAAAAAGATTTCTTCTCGTTTCTTCATCGCCTTCCATCTTCCTTCATGCTACAATGACTATAAAACTATCCAGCTCCATTTTTCTTAAGAAACGAATGAAAATCTGTCTATAGATATAAATAATACACAGGAACCATGCGTGTAAGTTTCGATTAAACAAGCGAAACTTACAGACAGACGAAACGTCAAAAAGTCTCCCACTTCTCTATCGTTTTTTCCATGGAAAGTGCTTCCCCGTCTGCTCACTACAGTCTTATGCATTTCAAACTATTTTTAAATCATTCTATCCCAAGCAAGGCGGGAAAACTACAGGTACGCAGCAGGGGAAGGGGGGTTACAGAGAGTGAAGGTGGGAGAAAAGACTGGGAATCGAGGAAAGGATAAAAGCTGAACGGGGTTCAGGAAGATAGAAGATGGCGACTTACGTTGCATTTAAACTTTTGAAAATTGTAGTTATCAGGTAACCAAGGGAACGGAAGGGAGTTCCACAGTCGAGAAGTGCAAGAAAATAAACTGTTGGAGTAGCAGTGGTGGTTACATTTAACTAATCCAACAGTAAAAGGGTGGGGCCTACATGCCAGTATAGTAGCACATTTAAACTCTCGTAGACCAGGCACCAGGGGAAAAAAAGCTTCGCAGAGCAGTTGCCATGAAAATATTTGTAGAAAAGACAGAGGGAAGTCACGTCACGTCGGTGAGAAAGAGACTGGAGTCGAGATGCCAGGTCAGGATCGATTATATTGCAGATACTTCTTTGGATTTTGTCAAGAACCTCGAGATGAGTATTATGAGCAACAGTATTCAATGCACGGGCGACTGATAGATTTGTAAATGTGTAAGATAGACACTGACGAGAAAAACCTTCTGGCACGACACAGTGACCCAACGTTCCTTGCAGTAGATGCGCCTATTGGTTCGATGTAGTCGTTGCACTTCAAGTCAGTTGAAAACGGGTGACCAAGAAGCCGTAGTGTGTTGCTTTTCATGAGTCTAGCATCAGCCATGGCGGGTAGGAAAGATTCTCAAAGGTGGCATTAAAATTTACGAGCTATTTCCTGTCTCAGTTAACCACAGCTTGGAAGTCCGTTTCAACAGCAGCGGCCAGGTTAACTTTGTCGGTTCTGGCAGATTTGCTACTGAGACAGGAGTAAATGGTAGATGCCTACTTGGGAACTGACGACACCAGGAAGATCATTGATGAAGATCAGAAACAGCGTAGGACCCAGGATAGGAACGATTTTATTAAATCAAACAATCGTCTAGTAATACCGGAGTCCTGGAGTTTACGGAGAAGACCAGTGTGACAAACTTTCTCAAACATATTCGATATATATATATATATATATATATATATATATATATATATATATATATATTGGCCGTTAGCACATCAGCGGTAGATCTGGCAAAACGTAAACCACATTTTTTGTCAAAGAGTAGGTCGTGAGAGGTAAGGTGCTTAACCACTTCAGCAGTGATTAAATCCTCGAATACTTTGGCGAAAAGCGGTAGGGCATAGGTTAGAGGGGTCATAAGGTTCTCCAGAATTCTTAAAAACGAGAACTACAGAGGATGACCTCCAACAAGCTGGAAAGCAGGAAACAATAGTTGTAGAGTTTGGAGAGGACTGAAACCAGCTCGGAAGCACACTTATTTAGAACGATGGCTGGTATACTGTCACTTGCGCTTGCCTTATGGGAGTCTAATTTAGATATAATATCTGAGACCAGTGACGGAATTATTCGCATATCACTCAGTAGGATCTCTGTCCTATTTGGGAAACACAGGTGTGCGTACTACAAAGGAATCGAGTGTTGAGATGGAAGACAATTTCAGAGCAAAGTATTCAATCTTGTCTGCTGTAGATGTCAAGACTTCGAATTGATTGAATAGAGGAGGGATTGTTGTTCAGCACACTCTTGCAGAGCTACCAATAATCTATGGAACCGAACTTGCGAGATGCTATACGTTGATTCATTTTATCAGCAAACATTAACTTCACTTCTTTGAAGACACGGTTGCACTCGTTACGAGCAGAGACAAAGAGACGTCTGTTGCAATCAAACGTGTCTCTCGAAAAGATGGGCTATAGCGGCCGATTCCTGTGGGCTATAGCGGCCGAGCATGCAGGTGAGAACCAAGGAGATAAATGCGGATTAACTAGGTATTTCCTTGCGAGAATGAAAGCATCGATGCCGGCTTTCACCCAGGAGGAGACCTCAGACGCTCATTTTTGAACAGGATGATTAAAAACTTCATTACAAGAGACGTCACGAAGAAAATCACGGAATGAATTCCATTCTATTTGTTAATAAAAGAAACATATTCTGTTGGTAGGAGGTTCTTGGCGGGAGGGAGAACGGAAGATGTTTAGAGACACTACCGGTTGATCAGAGTTGCCAAGAGGGCAGAGCTGCGTAATAAGAGTCAGGGATAGAAGTAAAAAAAGAGATCGAGAAGAGAAGTGTGTCTGCCAGGGTTACTGTGGAAACGCGTGGTGAAGTCAACTACTTTTCTGAGAGATTGAGAAGTTAAGGGTTTGGATGCGAGCGAAATCAGTGACAGAGTGTTTAAGTCACCTGGGATGGTGAGCATTAAAGTCACCGAACCCGAATATGTTCGCAAGCGGGTATAGAGAGATGGCCATGTCTATATTATCGGAAATACTATCTAGCATGCAACAGTCTTGAAAGGATGGGGAACCGTAGCGAAAGAAGAGATAGCTGAGTGAGTTAAGTAGAGATAGGCGGAGACACATGTAATAATGGTCTGGAGATTCAAGAAAGAGTTCCCTAGCCAGCGGGAGATGATCGTTAACACAAACTCCCAGGCCATGCATGTGAACTTTAGAGACCTTTCTGAGGAGAGGAAGGTAACCAGAAATCAGAGGAGGGAATTGAAGAGTTAAGATTAGTTTCACAAAGAGCTGGGATGTCCGGAGAGGAACGATTCCACACTGCAGAATTTGGTAAGAATACCACGGATGTTGGAGAAAGAAAGGTTAAGGGGTTTAGATGTTTTTTTGTTGAGCCGGTTTAAGCTTATATCTTTGGTTATTTATAGTCGTGATGTGTTATTTTGGTAAGGAATGGTCTAGAGTAGTAATAGCAGTCGGTCGTTAAATGTAATATGAGCAGGAAAGAAATTGGCGCAGACTGCAACATAGTGTAGCCTCGGGGTTGCCTACCGAAGGTGCTTGCAGGGACACCCTTCCATGTGCGCCATGGCACGACAGGAACCCCGATAATATGCGACTGTTGATCAGAGCAGTCTCTCAAGACTCTACGCAAGAGTTCGGCTTCCTAACTACCATTCGGGGGCAGCATCCAGAAAACTACCAACCCGATACCCTCAGCATGAACCGATGTTGCCACCTTCCACACATATCACAAAAAAATTCATCACAGCACCATTATTAAGGGCTGAGAGAAGAGAAGGAACCAGGAACCCTTTCCTAAACAGGAAACAAAGTATGAGCCACTACTCCTGTTCAAGAGAAGGGGAGGTGTATGGCGATAAGGAAGCCTATCTACTCTAAATAGGTACTAAGTTTTAACTTAGTTAAAACCGAGATGTCCATAGAAAATCAACAAAGAAAATACTTCTAAAATAACTTTAGAAGATAATTTTTTTCTAGGTGGATCTCCAGTTAAGTTATAAAAGAATGGACACTAATTACTTATATTTGGAGTCACTATGCGGCCCACAGAACTTATTAGACTGTTATGTAGTGGTTTCACAGTGGAGGCTTGTATTTGTACTAAGTCGGTCCTAAAATAGGTTCGACGTACAAAACGTTAGGAACTTGATATAATAGGTCATGACGCAGATCTAGTTGCGGTGGCTGATACTTCAATATCCGACTAATGGTCCTCCGACATCGACTGACTAACCAACTCCCTCCACGATTGGCGACTGCTACTACTCCTACTTATTATAGGTGGGAGAGTCTATTAACAATAGAATAGGTGTGTTCCAGTATAACATAGGCCATGCAATGTTTAACTGACATTAAGAGGGAGAGGCAGTAAGACGTAGCTGGCGAGAATGTGGGGCAGTCCCAGGATCATCGTAGCAGAGTAAAAGAAAAAAGAAAAGAAAAATAATAGACAAAAACACAATGGCCGTTAAATATTAAGATTAATTGTAGTCAAGATGATGAACGATTCAAACTTGAAATTTAGCTCGAATATAAAAACTTAGAAACACCACGGAAAAGACAACAAAAAGGAATTTTTAAAAAGTTTTAAAAACTATATAAAGGGAAGAAACAAAGAAAGGATACAAAAAACAAAAGAGGAAAGAAAAACAACAGAAAATAAATTAAATGACCAATTTAAACAAAAATTAAAAATGGCAGATTAATCGTATACATTTCGATCTAATGTTAATGGGAAATATCTCACAATCGAAAATTCACTTAATTGTCACTGGGCCTAGTCCTCTCACTCTTCGTCCTGCGTAAGGCGATAAACTTCATCCGACAGCAAGGCCTTGGATCAGGAGGTTTTAAGGAGAGTGGATCCATCTCTTAATTACTGCTATTCCCAGGTCTATTCCGGGGTGGTAACACCTGTTAGGGTCCCAGCTATGGGCAAATAATTAACCTCCAAACTGGGGCCAAACACTATGAAAGTGTGAAAATAGGTTTTAATATCAGCAATACATTCTTGTAAAAATATTACCAGCAATGAATTTTTGAAGAAAAAAATTATTACCAGCAATATATTTAAAAAAAAAAAAAAAAAGAAAAGAAAAAAAGAAAAAATATAACGATGAATGCATTTTTTGAAAAAAATATTACCAGCAATAAAAATCTTGTCGGCATTAAATAACCCATTGAGGTTGGTATGCCGTAAACCAAACCAAACCAAACTTGTCATTCTTCCGGAAAATATTGTTGAAATTCATTGTATGTATTTCTTAATGAGATTCCTACGAAGGAATATGGATGACTCTGATTTGAACAAGAAAAATGGTTTTTAACCCTTACCTGTGCAACTTTAATTTCTAAGTCAACCGCCCTCTTTATTAGCAATAAAACTCGAAATAAAAAAGAAAAGAGAAGGAGCAGTAGGTTGCGGGTGGAATAGACATATACATGCATACATATATATATATATATATATATATATATATATATATATATATATATATATATATATAATAATAATGGACTCTCCCGTCGGTTTCTACGTATGAGGATCTGACAGCTTATTGATTCAGTTATGAAATTTTGTGCAATAATCTTAAGTGGCATTTAAGACCCGCTAGTGATTTACAAAGGAGGCCACATATGGAGCAAGTGTGAGGATTGTGAGATGAGATCACTGTTAGATTGGCTGAGTTTTTAGATCCTGCTCTCGATTCTTGAAGATGATCCAGACAAGTAGATTAAAAATTTCTGAGTTCACTAAAATACGTTGATCTCCATTCTACCCGCTCCAAGGCTAAGCGCTCAAGGGTGTTATGTGGTATATTGACTGCTGACAAGTTGCTTTTCAGCTTGTCTTTGTATTTTAGCCATGGGCGCCCTACATTCCTGTAGCCCTGATCTAACTGGCTGTACATTAGGATCTTGGGTATCCTGTCATCAGACATTCTCAAGATATGACCAGTTCACCGTAACTGAGACTGTATGATAAAAGTCTCGATTCCTCCAATATTGCACCTGTTAAACAGGTCTACGTTAGATGTCCTATGTTGAAGGTTAACTCCACAGATAGCACGCAGACAGCTTTTATGGAAAACATCAAGCTGGCGTATATGGTACCTGTATGGAGTCCATGACTCTGAGCCATACAAAAGGATGGCAAGTACAACAGCTCTGTAAACCCAAATTTTCGTATCCAGTCGAATACCCCGCTCATTCCACAAGCGATGGCGAAGTTTACCGAAAGCACTGGTAGCCTTAGCAATCTGATGCATGATTTCATCATCTAAAGTTCCACTGTAATTGACTAACAAGATAAGTGAAAGACTTTACATAGTTCAAGGGTTTGTCTTCTACTCACAATGGTCTCTCTGGAAATTTGTATATATATATATATATATATATATATATATATATATATATATATAAACTTTCACACTGATCTCTCTCTTTTTTGAGTTTTGTTACGTTCGAACTGTCACTTTGATTGACAAAAAAAGGACAAAACAAAATACTAGAATGCCACTTGCACTCTTCTATTTTCTTGCTTACTCTTTCCCTCCTCTCTCCTCTTCTTCACTGACGTTACATATCCATTAGACTACTATATATATATATATATATATATATATATATATATATATATCCATTATTCTCTCCGGTTTCGATCCCGGCTTGAAGCAATCGAACGTCTAGCCACACTGAAGAGCTGTGATACAGTGAAACAGTCAGTCTGTGGATGACAATGATTATATATATATTCTATACACAAACACTTGCCCAGCTATGCCTATGTAAATATACAAGGTCTAATCAAAAAGTACCGGTTCTGTTGCTATGGTAATGGAGAGTGAAACGGCTTGACTTTGAACTCTGTCGCGCATGCATACGAATTTATAACATTCACACTCACTTCCGTCGTTTATAGCAGTGCTTGGAAGGAAAGTGTGTAGAGTGTGGTCGTCTCATCATACCACAAAGTTTCTTGCAGTGACCATAGCTCGTGAAACAGTTTTTGGTCGGGCACATATCCGACAACCATCATATCCGCCTCTAGTATCGCCCCTAGCAGGTTTTTTCCTTTTCAAAAATCAAATCCCACTTGAAAGGAACAAGACGTGGGAATCCAAGGAAATGCGACGATGCTGCTGCTCGCTATTTTTTTTTTTTTTTTTTTTGAAGGAGTTCCAGTAATTATTCCATCAATGGAAACAACGCTGTATAATGTGTGGCTGCAGAAGTAAACTATTTCGAAGGAGATTAAATATCGAATTGATATACGTTGTAGTTCTATTTTTATAGCACTAGGACGGATACTTTTTGATCAGAACTTGTAAGATGGGTATGATATACATGAATGTGTCTATCAGTGTATTTATCTATATCGTCCTTTTTAATCCGTAGAATCACTTCCGGGTGTGGGTGCCAGGACAGAATCTAGTGTTTGTGTTTGAGAAGCGTTTTGAAACAACACCTGTTTTATTGGACAAATAGGCTGCGCTTCCTGTAGCTGGTTAACCATAATGAAAAACTTTGGTCGACAACCTAAATAATCCAGTATTTACCAGAGACAATACCTACCCGCGGGTGTCAAACTGTTTTGCCAGGTTGTTGATATACACTTGACGTGCCAAAAGGTTAGCATTACGCAAAGTTAATGGCAGGTGTACCTTGACGTTATAGAAAACGCAGACTTATATCATTTATGTCCTGACAAGTAATAAGTCAGTGGGAACACTGCTCATGCGAAGGTAACATTAATAATCGGAGTTCGAACGGGACATGATAGTACATATCAGAGGGATGTCGCCAAATCTGTTAAAGTTACGTCAAGCTAAATGAAGGTTCCATATAGTATACAGGTTCGAATCCTGTCGGAGAACGAATATTTTCTGTGAAAATTTCTCGGACATTCAAGCCGGTAAATGTTGTTTAATACTGTTTATTATAAAAAGAGCATTTTTCTAAAATTGGGGTGACATCTGACATTACCCGATCAACGGTAACACGTGAGTAGTGCGAATATCAGATGGAAGACATTACAGCCCAAGGCATTGTTTAATTACGGTTACTTAATGATCATGACCAGTGCTGTTTCGATAAAATTGTCTGTGATAAGACAAAGATAGGAAGTTGTGGAGAACCATAATAGCCCACTTCTTGAAGGGACACAGAAGAAGAAGAAGAAAAAGATGCAGGAAGTACGTGACGTATATCGAGCAGGTAAATTCAGCGTTCGTTAACTTCCACAGGATACAGGAACAGAATACCCAGAAGGGTGCCTCTGTTGATTCTATGACACTGTATGTAGTACCCTACGTGACTAATTGGACACTAGGTAACTGACAAAGTTTGGTCCGATAAAATCACGGTAACAGTTGTTTAGGGCTGATGTTATGGGTCAGGGATGGTGCCGACTGTAAACCATGGTCGCAAGTTATCAACCAGCCAACGAGCAGGCTAGTGGTGATTCCATAAGGATATGGTGTATTCACATGATATAGACTGGGTCCACTAATCCGATCTGTTGCACGGCTACGAGAACATTTGTCTCCACTGCAATCCAACCGTTCATTGTGCGATATTTGTTTATATATATTAGGTTGGTGCAAAAATAATGACGTAATAATGTCGTTTTTTGACGTTAAAACGTCAAAAAACGACATTATTACGTCATTATTTTTGCACCAACCTAATATATATATATATATATATATATATATATATATATATATATATATATAATGTTTGACGCCATTTGTTTACATTTGGATGCACTTTGAACAGATATGAATGTACGTGAGAGATTCATGGAAGATGGAAGTTTAAAGACAGTAAATTCGACTTTACTAACCGAACGCTCCGTTAATCTGTTAAAGGTACGTCAAGCTAAATGAAGGTTCCGTATAGGATACAGGTTCGAATCCTGTCGGAAAAACGAATATTTTCTGTGAAAATTTCTCGGACATTCAAGCTGGTAAATGTTGTTTAATACTGTTTATTATAAACAGAGCATTTACTTAAATATTTGTATCTATAAAAAGAATGTATAAACATAAAAAATGTCTTAAAAATATATATATGCATATATCTGTGTGTGATAAAAATATAGTTTTAATGTATGTCATATTTATGGATAAAAGTATCAGACATAGAGCGTATGTAAATATAAAAGTGGACACTGATATAAACACCGAGGGGAGCCAGTCTGTTTCAAACTTGAACGCAATTTTGAAGAAATATATATAAATATATATAAAGAAACAGGATTCAATAGCTGCAAAAATTTGCTTTCGCTTTCGAAACATTGAACACTCAGCCTTGAATGTCCCCGACCAGTATTCTGTCCTTAATACTTTTCCCGACTGAATAAATTCACATGCAAATGCCTCTTCACGGACGCAATCCGTTGAAATGGCAGACGCTATTTGAACATTATGTTTCGTATTTGTTCAGACTGCAAATGTTTAAATGAGGTTCTGCGCCTGCGCAATTATATGAGGGTGGAGCGGGAATAAACTAAGTCAACGCTAGGAAAGAGGAAGGAAGAGGTGATGAACAGAGGGAATAAAATTAACTGTATGTAGTAGAAAGAGAGATGTTTAAACAACATGAAATAAACTAAAAAAAAAAAACACTAGGAAAAGTATAAAATTATAGACTAAAAGATAAAAAGAAGGAAAATAAAGAAAATTTTTTAAATAAAACAAAATTTTAGAAAAAAAAAAAAAAACCCTAAAAAATCACCAGATCAACAGATACGAATAAATAGATAAACAAAAGAGGATGGAAAAGAAAAATGAACGAAATAAAGAAAAAGCAAAAAAAAAAAAAAAGAAAGAAACAACGAATGAAACGAAAGAATAAGAAGAGAAAAAAGAAGAAAAGGAACGATAGTAACAAAGAATGAAGAAAAAAATGAAATAAGAAAAAGGTAACACGAATGAACAAAAGAAAGAAGATGGCGAAAAAGCCGAAAGAATGAAAAAGAGAAAGAAAAAAAAAAAAAAAAGAAGAGAAAGAGAAAGAAGGAAAAGAAAAACTGAGGAAGGTAGAAAAGAGCAAAAACAAAAAAAAAAAATTAAGAAACCGAGATAAAAAAAAATAAAGACGCCATTAGGAAAAAAGTGAACGTCTTGAAGAAACAGAATTAAAAGTCTAGGATTAACTGTTATCCATCCTACATATCCTCATAAATTACACATCTTACTTCCTCTTACGTTCATGCAAAAACCTCATTCAGTAACACTCTACCTTGAGTGGCTCTTGGACCTTGTATTTGGTAAAAAAATATTTTAAAAACGCCGGGAACAAATGTTCAAACGTAGGGTGATAAAAAAAAAAAAAAAAAAGAAACAGGAAAAATAAAAACAAAAACGGAAACATCCCGTGAGTTCAAGAAGATACGAGTTTGAATATATCAACACCCTTTTTAAAATTTTATATAGAGTTCACCCAATGCACAGTCCAAGAGCTTCACTAAGTAGGGGGTTATGGAATGATCTGGGCTGATATGAACGTAAGAGGGGAAACTATGAAGTGAAGATTACGTGTGAGTGCGTGTGTGTGGCGGATAGATAACGATAGACTTGGGGTCTGAAATGGGAAATCAAGAACATGCAGACATCCGGCATTTAGACTCTTTAGTTTGGTGTCGCTCAACTAAAAAAACTAATTGTCACTAACGAATGTCTCAAAAGAAGCAAGTTGAACACAAAACTGGATTTTTATGAGACAAAATTATTGCTCTGAAAATTACGACGCACACTTGAAAAACAAAAAAAAATCTGAAATTGTGTTTTCGTAGCAACAGTAATATATGTAGCCAAAATGTTATTACCTTAATTTTTTGTTTTTAGTTCGGTTTTTTCTATTTCGTTGGGGGCAGGGGGTATCTTTGTTTATGCCCGGTCACTCTACTACTGGTGGTACTATGTAACCCAGTACTAACCTCAGCGTCTGGAGCCCCTTCGGTTTGCCTCGAGGTTCTTGATAAGCTCCAGAGGCGGATATGCAATATAATTAGCCCTGTTCTAGCATCTCGTCTACAGTCGCTCTCTCACAGACGCGCCATCGCCTCTCTGTCTTTTTTACAAATAATTTCATGGCAATTGCTTCGAGGAGCTGCATTCGCTGGTTCCCAGACTTCATGAGTTCAAGCGCCCTACGAGGCCGGCATCTCGCTCTCACCCTTTCACTGTAGAAACTTTTAAATGTAGCAGTCTCTTCTACTCCAATACCTCGTACCTCTCGCCTGTGGAACACCCTTCCCTCTTCCAGTTTCCCTGTGAGCTATAATCTCCAGCTATTCAAATGTAATGTCAATCGACATCTCCAGTTGCCTTGATCTATCCACCATCCCTCTCCTCATCCTTTCTTCTATCACTCCTATCTTCTCTTGCTCCAAGTCTTCTGTAACCCTTTGCGTATTAGCGGCTTCCCGCCTTGCTTGGGATGAAACGCTTAAAAAAACAAAACAAAAATAACGGTTTTTCTAGTGAGGAGGGTGACTAAACACCGAGCAGTATTAAAAATAAGACTTGTCAAAGGGTGAATGAACCATTTTGTAGAGTCAACAGCCATCTGACACTATGCGGTAGATTGGAGTCCATAGCTATGTACACAGCCAGTGCGGCATTGCTGGGTATAGCGCTGAAGTCAACGTCCAGAGCGGGGGATTTAATCCGATGGAATAAACAGCCACATGTCTGTGATCAAGGCAAACTTTTAAGTTGGGGGACATCAGGTATGGTTTGAACTGGAGACACGCTATACAGGAATGGATACCTCTTCAACTTTTAACCCAGATATATAGAAGGAACTGGGCAGGTGCTCAGCTGCACAGCGATCCTATGACCACACCCGACATGGGATTGATGATGATCATCATCATCATCTAACGAACTAATGGAATTTTAAAAAAGAAATCTATTTTTGTCTTGTTTGCCGTAGCAGTCTAGTAACTGTCTAGTAAGATCGCGTCCTAAATAAAAGTATCTACGTAAAATAGGTATTTCAGATTTTTATTCTATACGGATGGAACTGCGTCCTTTGACATTCAGCAACGCATGACGAACGCTTACAGAAATCAAAAGGTGAATATGAGCACGGTTAGGGGCCTAGTAATGTATTTCGGCGGTGGTAACAAGCCACGTTACGGACGGTCCAGCACAGCTGCCAAACCATGAAGTATAGAGCGGCTCAAAAATACATCGCCAATGCGAGAAAATAGAGTTTGTTTCTTTATTTTTTGTTACCCTATCCAACAATTTTATTTTACTCTCGATTCTCGATATTTCTAGTGTTGTGGTAAAAGCCAATTACCCTCCTTACTATCGCGAATGGACTGATTCATTCATTATATTAGGTTGGTGCAAAAATAATGACGTAATAATGTCGTTTTTTGACGTTAAAAAATACGTCAAAAAACGACATTATTACGTCATTATTTTTGCACCAACCTAATAAGTAGTCCTGGGTAATTGTCTAGAGGGGGATAATATATTGCAGTGACTTGTCTAGCTGAATATTGAATACTACTATTATGACTGACTTTTAAGCAAAGCTAAAAACCATGAACAAGATTAAGAGTTGATGAGTATTCCAAAAAGGAACTTTGCAAACTATTTTAAAAAGAGGAAGATTGATTTGTTTTTAACAGCTGAGAAAGGTCTGTGTTGTGGTAAGAGCTAATTATGCTCCTTATTAACATGAATGGACTGATCCATTCATTATAAGTAGTCCTGGGTAATTGTCTAGAGGGGAATAATATATTGCAGTGACTTGTCTCGCTGAATATTGAATACTACTATTATGACTGACTCAGTTGAGTTAAGTGCTGTGTCTTGCCAGGCTCCACATCACAATAATCTGTCAAGAAAATAACAGTCATTTTGAATATCTTGAGAATATTTTGCAAGGGTTTGATATAACATGGTTACTTTACAGGGAGAACTTTACTGTATAAGTATGAAAAGATAATCTCCTATGAGTTTGTTCAACCAACAGATAAATGTCTTTGAGTAAGCTTATGCAGCATGTGATTGTTGCCATCACAATAACTTAATGAACAGGTCCTTTAGGTTTCATACAGGAGAGTTTGGTAAAACATTGCATTATGTCAGCTTACAGTCTAGATATGGATTGACTTTTAAGCAAAGCTAAAAACCATGAATAAGATTAAAGAGTTGATGACTATTCCAAAAAAGAACTTTGCAAACTATTTTTAAAAAGGGGAAGATTGATTTGCTTTTAACAGCTGTGAAAGGTCTGTGTTGTTATAAAAGCCAATTACCCTCCTTATTATCATGAATGGTCTGATCCATTCATTATAAGTAGTTCTGGGTAATTGCCAAAGGGGGATGATAATACTATTGCGAGTGCGAGCCGGTTTATCAAGGAGCCTGGTCTCCACGACGAGGAGTTTTGTAGCTATTTGGCTGACTTTCCTCGGCTTTCGCCGACTGAAGCGGCTAGCTGCGAGGGAGAGATAACGGAGGGCGAAGTCTACGCGGTTTTGAAGAAGGTCGGCAGAGGCAAGTCGCCCGGTCTGGATGGTTTGCCCTATGAATTGTACTTGAGGCTGTCACACATCTTTGTCCCGATTTTGACTGTGGTGTTCAACAACTGATTCCGGCAGGGGTCCCTCCCCGACCGATTTTCCAGGGGTGTGATAACGCTGTTGAAAAGGGGCAAGGGTGTTGGGCGGGATTTAGATGACTATAGGCCCATAACTCTGCTAAACACAGAGTTAAAGATTTTGGCCAAGATCCTGACGGAGCGTCTGGACTGATATCCATTCATAATAAGTAGTCCTGGGTAATTGCCTAGAGGAAGATAATACTATTTCAGTCACTTGTCTAGCTTGGTATTTGCCAATAAACTGTATGAAGACATTTACCATTTGAAGTAAAGAAAGACAAAAACATTATGGCCTTTGTAGAATAAAAGGAAAACGGTAAAGAAAGAAAGAAGCAAAAACAAAGATGTTGCAGCATACCTAAGGACGATAATGGGTATGTCTACATTCCCATAAATACAGTAGTAAATACTGTATGTTAGTCTGCAGTCGGAGATTCGTCTCCAGCTGTGCTGGTCAAACACTCTGCCTCCGGGCAGAGAGGATTCCCAGACGAGTCTGTACAGAAGGACAGAGTCTCGTCTCGGGAAACAGCTACCCGACCCCGTTTTATACGGGGTCTACAAGGAATTTTTGGCCGAGCCTACGGGCTCGGATACCCTACATTAAATTCGGCCTTGTGCTACATCTGACCGCGGCGTGTCGGTTGGTAGATGTCCTGCAGTTGGAGATTTATTGTGGAATTCACTTGACTCACTTTTAGCACTTGATTTCTTCTTCTACGCGCTGCTAGCGAATCTTATATGTGTTGTTCTTGTCCTAAGTATTATCGTTCGTTACCAACCTTCGCGTGATTATTCTATTCAGTAACCTTCTCTAGGTTACAACAGAGGGTAAAATGGTAAAGAAAGAAAATAATATAGAAAATTTAAAAGAATCAAAGAACAAATGTGATCAAAAGAAAGAAACAAACAACACAGAAAGAAAGAATGACGGTCAGATCAAGAAATATTACCTTCCTTTCTTTCTTTCTTAAAGAAAGAAAGAAAAATATAAAATAAAAAATAAAGTAAAACAGAAAAAAGAAAAGGAAGGAAAAAGAAAAAGAAATAAAAAAGAAGAAAATAGGAAAGAAAACAAAAGAGAAAATTGAAAAAAAGTGGAAAAGAAAGAAACAAACAGACAATGATGGAATCAGAAGATAATAAAAAAAAGAAAGAAAGAACAAAGAAAGACGTTCAGAAGAAAGAAAGGTTACCTTTAAGAAAGATTGAAAAAAAAGAGAAATAGGAAAAATGGAGCAGGGAGAATAACAGAAAGAAAGAACTGTAAAAGAAAATTGGCCAAAATCGAAACACGAGCGAAGAAAATATAAACAACAACTGAAAACAAATGAGCGGGAAAATGAGGCGGAAATTTAGGAAGAGCTTCCAAGTCCGTCATGAATTGAGAAAACCAAACGAATTAGATTTGTCGGCGCAATAAAGTTAATTGCTCGGCTCGCCTTTCTCTTGCCGATCGACTTTCTCGCATCATCGTCTTCCTCGTCTGCCCATTATGTGTAAAAGCCTTCACAACCCCTGGACTACGTTTACGGATTACGCAGCCTTAAGCCACAGGCGAGAACGGCATCCCTGGATAATTACCACAACTTCGGACCTTTTTATTTTTCCTTTCATTCTGTTAGTTATTTTTTTTAACCTTCCTCCCCAACGAGCTGCATCGGCACGTTGCGGTATTACCGGGGCGTGACCAGAGTTCTGAGCGCTCCTACCCCTTGGGGAGGAAATCGAGCGAGTGAAGGGAGGGATGTCAGGTTGGACAAGAGCGTGGAGGTTGCAACGTTGCAAGGCATCCATGACACAACTTTGGCCCGAGCCAATTATTACAATAGCGCTGAGCCGAAAAACCTCGGCTATTATTCGCAAGATCGAGTGTCACTTGTAAATTATGAAACGGAGAAAGAAATAGTTGCGTTTCGATTTTCACAGATTCCCGTTTAATGTTTTGTGTGAATAATTGTCGTTTAGACCCCCGTCTGCCATCAATAGTCAACATGAACGGTTCTTCACTCGTTACCACTGGCTTACAAACATCTTTCTTTTTATTTCGCTTTTCTTTCTTTCTTTCTTTCTTTTTCGCTCTCACTTTATGTGTGCTTGTATCTGTCACTCTCACATATATTTCTTTTTTTATGCTTCCGTAAGGTTTTTCATTTGTTTTCTTTTTCTCTCCTTTGTCTTCCATACTTATTTCTTTTTTCCGTGATTTCTTACAATTTTTGAAAATTTTCATTTTTTTTCTTTCTTTCTTGCTTCTTTACTATTTTCGGTTCCTTTTTTTTTCCTTTTCTTTTCTTTTTTCTTTCTTTCTTTCTTTCTTTCTTTCTTTCTTTCATTCTTTCTTTCTTTTCCCAATCTAAACATCCTTTTCTATTTTCCTGCCTTCTTTTTTTATTAGTTTTTGCATCTTTCTTTCTTTTTTCCTTTCTTTCTTTCTTTTTTTTTTTTTCAGTCTATATATTAGGTTGGTCCAAAAATAATGACGTTTTTTGACGTATTTTTTTTAACGTCAAAAACGTCATTATTTTTGCACCAAACTAATAGTTTTCCATTTTCCTTTTTCTAGTTTTTACATTTTTCTCGCTTTTTCTTTTTTTTTTTTTAACTCATCTCCGTTTTTCTTTGTTTGTTTGTTTGTTTCTTTCTTTCTTTCTTTCTTTAGTTTTATGCTTCTTTCTCGCTTTCATTTTTAGCTATCTTCTTTTTTCTTTCTTTTTTCTTGTTTTGTTTTTCACCTTTCTTTCTTTCTTTCTTTCTTTCTTTCTTTCTTTCTTTGATCCATTAGTTCTTTATTTATTTTTCCTCTTATGACTAACACTTTCTTTCTTTTTCATTTCATTTTCTTTCCTTCCTGTTTAGCTTTTTCTTCACTTCCGTTTTTTGCGTTAATTTCTCACTTCATTTTAATTTTTTTATCTTTACTTTTTTTCTTTACTTTTTTTTTTTTTTTTTACTTCAATTCATTTACCACATCATTTGTTTTTTTTATTTATTCTCTTTCTTTCGATACTTTTTTTTTTTTTTCTCTCTTTCTGGTGTTTTTTTTACTTTTTTATAAACTTTCATCCCCGTGGCTTTTTGCCTCTCTGTCGTTCGTTTTTCTTGATATTGATCACCATTTTCTTCTTTTCTCTGTTCTTTTCAATCTCTCTATTTCTCTCCCCCCTCCCCCTCTCTCTCTCTCTCTCTCTCTCTCTCATCACTCTCTCGATGCTTTCTTTATCTTTCAATCGTTTCGCTGTAATCCCCACTTCCCGCAACAACAAAAAAAAAGACTTTGAAAACGCGTCGTCACGACCAAATATATATCTATTCCCTAAGACAACACCGGGCACATCCCGTCGATGATCTGAGATGCATGCAGGTCACGTCGAGTGCGACTCACAGTTTCACAGTTATCGGCCTTTGGGGAGCTCTTCGACGTGTAAGTGTGTAATAAGTTCGCAATACGGCCCGTGTGCAAAGCCGGGCCTCCACCTTGGCGTAAAAGCCATAAACCTTATTGCAGATAGCGTTGCTACAAGGATCTGATTACAAGGAAATTGGTACTAACACGACTGCTTGGAATTCGGAAATAACCTTTCGTTTCGCTCTTTCTCTCTTTCTTTTGCCATTATACTTTTTTTAATACCCACACATACGCAATATATGTGGATGGTTGCAGATGGGTGCAAATGGTGTAAAGTTTATTGTCGATAAATTCGAAATCGGCTCGCCGATTTCGAATTCCGATCGGGTTCATTAAGTTTACCTTCGCATAATTAACTTTGGGAAAAATATGGGTCCATTTCTTCTCCTCCTTGCTATGGGATAAATAGCAGGATAGCCTGCGTTTTCTTGCCTTGGTTGACAACCAGTGAAAGAAAATGTTGAATTCAAACCTAAGGAAAGCTGTTTTGTGATTTCATAGCACACTGTTAAACAATTGTGGAGAAACCTGTGGATAACTCTATACAAATCATGTTTGGACAGTCTGGCGGTTCAGTTCTAAAAACATTGAACTTATTAAGCATAAAAGATCGACGGCAAACTCCAATATATATATATATTAACTAGATCCTTTCATATTTACGGGCAAACTTAAGTGTAAAAAATGAGAAACAAAACAATGTGTGGAGAGATTTACACAAATTATATCCAACGTAAAGAAACTAAAAATTATAAACAATACAATAATGCCTAAAGAAAGATAAAAAGATTGCAAAGTTAATTACAGACCGACTTACGACCAGATCCATTACGTTTGTGTGCTTGCCTTCTATACAAGAGAAGCACCGAAAGTAATGCCTTGGATTTAGATAGGTCGTAACCTTTCGTATATATTAAACAAATATTGCTACTTTCCCGCGACTTTATGTGGACGCCCGGTTTGTTATACGGTGGTCTCAAAATCTTCAGGATGTTCAAAGAACAATATACTCAATTCTCCCTCTCAATTCTCCTTTAATCGCCTTCCTAATCCCTCTCTCTCTCTCTCTCTCTCTCTATATATATATATATATATATATATATATATATATATATATATATATATATATGTGTGTGTGTGTGTGTGTGTGTGTGTCTGTGTGTCTGTGTGTGTTATAATTATTTTTTTAAAAATATGTTTCACCGCGACACAGAAATTTCTGTTTCAAAACTGAAACTTCAAGCCCAAATTTAATTATAAAAATTAAACTTAAAATCCAAAGTTTTTAAGTTTAATTTTTATAATTAAATTTGAAATTGAAGCTTCAGTTTTGAAGCATAGAAATTTCTGTGTCGCGATGGAAACATTTTTTTTTTTTTAAATAATTATAATAATATGCTCTACTGTTGTATCGAGCACTGTGTTTTTTTTAAATAAAAATAAATGCTAAGAATTCTGGATTATAAATCTCACTGTTCTTTTCTATTATATATATATATATATATATATATATATATATATATATATATATATATATATATATATATATATATAATTTCTACATATATTATTAATATATTATTTATGCGCTGTACTTATTGGAAAGTGCTCAATATCAATGATAGAGCTAATATACTTAGTTGTATATATATATATATATATATATATATATATATATATATATATATATATATATATATATATATATATATATTCCTATCAATCTCTTTCTACGTATTTCGTTTTCTTCTTTCCCCCACCTACGTTTCTCAGGTTCTTCCCAATTACCTTTTTCAGTCAATATACGAAGTCTATCCGGAAAAGGATCTAATCAGTTAATATACATTAAAAAAGCGCCTTAGTCCTCTTCAAAATACTCCTCTTGGGACCTAACACACTCACTGATCCCAGCGTCTCTTCCACTTTTTAAAACACTCTGCAAAGTCTTCTTTCGGGATCACCATCATCTGCCTCATAGCGTTCTTGTTAATCTCATCCACAATCTGAAACCTCTTCCCTTTCAACAGCGATTTTAGAAAAGCCGGAAGATATAGAGAGCAAACTCTAGACAATACACGGAATGACAAACCCACACATTATGAGGATATGTAGGAAAGATAACGGTTGAGCCTAGACTTGAAGAGCTTAAGATTGTAGCGATAGGGAAAGCATCCTCTTGGGAGTCTGCTTCACAAAGTAGCGGTTCTTGAAAAGAATTTGTCCGAATCAAAATTCCTTCTTATTATTGGAATACTAATGGGAGGATTTACTGATACAAGTTCTACTAATTAACCCATAGTTGGGGAGAAGAAGAGGTGGACCCATACCTTTCCCAAGGGTATTTACCCGTAAATGAATATAACGAACCCGACTGGAATTGAAACTTGGCTCTCCGATGAACAATTCCGAGCCCGTTATCCATCACATCCCCCCGCACATTCAAGCTTAGAGCACCTGGTATTCTCGAACAGCCACCTATCAGGATACTGACCAGGCTCGACGTTGCTTAACTTCGGTGATCGTACGGGAATTGGGATTTCAATGTAATGTGGCTGTGTGTGTGAGAGAGAGCGAGAGGAGTTGATAGGGGGTTGAGACAAAGAGAGAGAGAGACATAGAAAAAGAGAGAAAGGGAGAGAGGGATTAAGATAAAATGAGTGCGAGGTGTGACAGAGAGAATCTGGGAAATACAAACACACACACACACACACACGTATATATTTTTTAGTGAAATTAGAGTAGATTTGAATAGCGAAATTAAATCAGAGCATTTTGTTTACTGAGGGGGAAATCTGATCTAGGGCAGAAGTTGTACCCATTGAATCTGGGTCATCAGAAGACAATGGAAATGGTCGAAATAATTTTTATCGATTAAAAATTGAAATAGAGCTGAGTAAGCTAGAAGGAACTTTGGAATTCACAAGATTTTGGTTGAAGCAGCCAGAACCTCGTGATAATCGCGTGCGAAGTAGTAGGGCCGAGGGTCAGTTATAATCAGCCTGTTTTATCTATATAAATGCGTAGTTATGCTGAAAAAGAGAGACGGGAGAAAATTCTTGAAGAGAGAAGAGAGAATTGGCCCGGGCGAACGTTGGGAGGAGGAACGCCACTATAACTTTAAGCCCCTCACAGAAATCTTCATCCCTCCATCGCAAGAGTCATATATCGTTCTGAGACGATTTAACAAGATAATCACAAACACTCTCTCTGTGTCTAGAATCCAGTGTATGGGTTTTTGGGTTTGTTTGTTTTTTTTTTACTTTTCTTTTCTGTAACCCGTTTCTCTTCTCTACTATTCTTTTCTGCTATATAAATGACATTACCAATTCAAGCAGTGAATCGATGTTTGTCGGCTTTCTGCAGATATTAATTTTTTTTGCTGCATTCTAAATTTCTTAGCGCAGACTCCCCAGCCGTGTCTACATCTTCAGTCAACCGTGAATGGACGGACATCACTTCTGCTTTCTGGATCAAACAAACCACAACGTGGGCAGGAAGCAGAATTAAACCAGCGGACTGGTCGAATAATCTACGGATGCTCAGGAGACCTCTGACCACTCCCTTAAGTTCAGTTAGGACTGAGTAGACATCTCAACCCAGAGAGTAAGACGCCGGAGGTTGAGGGGCTGGGGCGAAAGTGTTAGAGAGGAAGGGTAAAACAAAGTGAAAGAGAAGTTGAAACAAGGTGTAGCAAGCAGATTAACATAAAGTGTGAAAGAGAGGTTAAGACAAAATGAAAAAGAAAGAGGTTAAGAGAAAAAGAGAATGATAGGTCAAGATAAAGTAAGAGAGTGGTGACGACAGAGCGAAAGAGAGAAATTATGACAATGTCAAAGAGAGGTTAAAACAATTCAAAGCCGTTATCCATTGCACCATCTGCACATCCAAGCTTACAATTCCCAAGCGGTCATTCATCTAGATACTAACCAAGCTCGACGTTGCTTAACTTTAGTGATCGTACAAGAACCGGTGTTTCAATGTGATATGGCCGGAAGCTCGCAGAGATTAGAAGACATACTATTAACACACAGACTCAGTCACCAGTGTCTGACAGAGCAAATATACATGTCGCTATTCGTGTTGGATGATCAAATAAAGGCTACTTTCACTATTAGTTTTATGATGCCAACGAACACTCGTCACTTTTGTGATGACAACGAGTACTCGTTATCACTTTCGTAATGCTCGTTGTAGTAGACTTTGTAATCGCAGATACAACTATAGTAACGCCGTTGAACAATGCTGGTGTCAGACGCCTTCGAATATCACTCGCACTAATAGTACTTGCTCGATAATACTAGCTCAGAAGTAACTAACGTAATAGTGATCAGAATAGAGAAATAGTATAGAGTAGAGAATAGCGGTCTGTATAGTAATAGAAGATAGAATAGAAATGGTGATCCGAATAGTAATAGAGGATAGACTAGGAATGGCGATCAGTTAGACGTCACACGAGTTCCTACTTATGCGTTTCCTCTATGGTCACGTGGTCTACTTAATTCAATAATGGGATCGCCTGTGTTTGCTCAGTGGCGATCTAGGTTCAAACTCAAGTGTCGGCAGCGACACTTTATTCCTATATAACATATTGTAATGTCACCTCGTGTCGCTTCTGCTCGGCTGAGGGCCAGTGTGTATAAATGTTCGGAAAATTAGTTATGCCAGGCACAGAACCGTATTCTATTAGAGATGTGATTGATGTGCATTGTAAGATGAATAATCGATTTGGTGAGTGCAGTCAAAGTCGTTGCGAGCAACACATAGGGGAAGACTGGAGTTACGATTCAAGTAACGAGAAAGCTTTCACTATTGCACAAATACTTTCACTGGAAATAAGTGGTCCAGTCCACGTCGAGCATAGTTTAGGTGCCACATTTTAAAATTTATCGCAACATCACAAAAAGATAAAGGAAAACAGCGAATAACCTACCTAATGAGCTTGTGTAAATTCATGGCAGAAATAAAAAATACAAAACTTACTTAAATCTACAAATATCTACTATGTGCTTTCTCTCTAGCCCCTTGTCCTTTGATAATGACTAGGTTGTCGAGCAAACTGTTACTATTATTAGTCATAGTTTGTTCAAGTGTGATCTTCTCTGACCTACACTTGCGTCAAATGCTCAAAGTTACCTATAGAATAAAAGATAGAAAGTGGGACTAGCTAAACCATTTGCAGGATGTGATGGGAATTGTAATGGGAACCCCATTGGCATGTCCTAAATACAATACAAAGTTTAATTAATACCATTGCTAGTTACTTAATCTCGTTTGCCTTCTTTTGCAGCATGTATCAGTGTCCAACCATGCTACAGACATCTTTCGAGTTAGTTAATTCTTTGCTATTTCTGAAAATAATAAGAAATGGGCGCATAGCTTACAGCATGTTCATTAATCCAACAACAAATGACTTAAGAGTTATGTCTTCACAGGTAACTCATTACAGTGGCCTTGTAACAGGCTAGGTGTTATGTTTGGTATATCTCGCTGTGTAGTGGCAGTTGTAGCACAGTTCTCCGCGTTACGTTTAGCAAACGGGTTTTGCTAAACAATGCCCCTATGTTCGCCAGTTGTTCTCTATTTATATTTGTCTATCTAATTTGCATACGATACTACACCTCCTTGGATCGGAGGGATCGTATATTCTTGCTTTTTTCCTTTTATTATTCCTGATTATTTTCGTATTGTATTGTCCTTCCTATTGTCTTTCTTGTTTTCTCTTTAATGGTGATTTCAGTCTCTCTTCATTTTCTTTTTCATACTCGTCTCTCTTTTCATTCTCACTTTCTTCCATTTCCTGCTCTATTCCACTTTTGTAACTTTCTTTCTCTTCTTGTTCTTGATCTTCCATTTCTACGTCATCCAGTTCGTTTCTGCTTCTGAATTGATCTGCATTGGCCAAGTTCTCAAGTATGGCCGTGTTTTGTCTTTTTTTGTATCAGGAATTTTGCTTCTTCTGACTCAACCTCTCTATTCTTTCCATACCGTACCTTTTCTTTTGCTGCAAAGGACATAGTTATGGGGGCTCTGATTTGCCTTCCCATTAATGCCGAAGGAGTCAGTTTTCTTCCCGCACGTGGAATGGATCTGTAACTGAGTAGCATTTTTGGTAGATACGCTTCTATGCTTTCATTAAGTGGGGATAATGCTTTCAATCTCATTTTTACCGTTTGTACCATTCTTTCCACAATGCCATTAGATTGTGAGTGGTAACGTGGTGCCTTGTATGGAGGCATCCAATCTCTTTTAAACACGCACATAAGTTCTCATCGCAAAATTCGGGTGCATTGTCGGTGACTATTGTCTGGGGTACTCCATTCCTTGAGAATATAGTTCTTAGTACTTGCTTTATTGTGGTGGCTTTTCTGTCTTTTACTCTAACAACCTCTGGCCATCCTGAATACGAATCTACTAATATTAAGAACAATCCCCTATTCTTGATATGCGCATGATCCATGTGGACCCTAACCCATGCCCCTGCTTCCTTGGGCCATGTGTGAATTTTCCTTTGCTCCAAGTTTTTTGTTTCCGCACATTTTGGGCATCTCTTAATGCATTCTTTTACATCTTTTGAATACACTGGCCACCAAACTTGTAACTTTAGTCTTTTTGGTGTTGTTATTATGCCACAATGCACGTCATCATGCCCTTCTTTTAATGTCTCTTCTCAGTATTTGTGAAGCTACTATTATATCCCCATTGCATATCATGCCATTTTCTATGGTCAATTTGTGCTTTGTTTCTTTAAAGTAATTTGCTCTGCCATCGAACAATTGTTCCATTATTTTTTATTCTCTCTTCTATTCTGCTTAATATTGGGTCTTGCTTTATTTCTATTTTGAGTCTATTTAGATGAAGAACGCCCGTTTCTACCCAGTGTATTATTTTATCTTCAGCATTTTCCTGTTTTTCTTGTTTCATTCTTGAACTGTAATCTTGATAAAGCATCTACCTGAGGGATACCTTTGCAGCAAAAGAAAAGATATGGTATGGAAAGAATAGAGAGGCTGAGCCAGAAGAAGCAAATTTCCTGATACAAAAAAAAAGACAAAACACGGCTATACTTGAGAACTTTGGCCCACGCAGATCAATTCAGAAGCAGAAACGAACTGGATGACATTCACTTTTACGTATACTATGTCAAAATCGAATGCCATGATTTTTATTGCCCGTCTTAAAATCCTTGATGATGTGAATTTTGGTAATTCTTTTCTCGGGTTAAATATGAATTCCAATGGTTTGTGATCCGATTTTGATAAAAAAAAAATTCATATCAAAAAGTTGCGTTCCCTTTCCTTGCTCCATACAATCGCTAGTGTTTCTTTTTCAATATTCGAGTAGTTCATTTCTGCTAATGTTAAGCTTTTTGATATGTACATCATTAAGTGATAGAATAACAGCAATCGCCTTTTCACTGGCGTCTGTGGTTAACATTACTTCTTTTTGTGGATCAAAAACTTGTATTGTTGGTTTGTTCCTCAGTATCTTCTTTAATGTTTCAAAAGCGATAGAATGCTTTTGTGACCAGTTAAATTTATTGGGTATTTTTTTTTTTTTTTTGCGTAATTTTGCAAATGGCTCTATTATGTCGCTGTATCTTGGTATGTATTTACTACAAAAATGTATTAGCCCCGAAAAGGATTCTAATTCTTTTTTATTTGTCGGAGTAGGTATTTTTGTTATTTTCTTTGTTAATCTATTGTTGGGTGATATGCCTTTTTTCGATATTTGATATCCTAAATATGATATGTCCTTGCAGTTAAAATAACATTTGTCATTGTTTACAGTCATGCCTGCCTTTTTTTAATCTCACTAAAATCTCTGTTTTATATTTTAATTCTTCTTTAGTTCTTGTCCCAACACATATATCGTCCTGGTATATTATTATATTTTCCCTAATAAGCCTATTTCAATTGCTTGTTGAAAAATATGGCTCGAAGTCTCTGCACTAAACGGTAGACGAGTCCATCTTAGTAAACCTATAGAGATGTTTATCTTGGTGATTTCCTTGAATTTCTCAATTTTTATTTGGTTGTATGCTGCCTTGAGATCAATTTTTGCAAAGTGTTCCATTTTTGCTTACTCGTGGCTTGTACACTATTTACATTATTCGAACTATTATCCTCATCTTTGTTGTCATGTTTATCACATTATAAACATGGCAACAAAGATGAGGACAATAGTCCGAATAATGTAAATAGTGTATATAATACCTCATCTCAGAAATATAAACAGATATCGTGACTTGTAGTTTCGAAAAGAGTCTGAACATATCTGGTGATTTACCCCTATCTTGAAATTACAGATCCTTTAAATTTAAACCAGGTTTCTTTATTGCTACTATTAGTGACGTCCAATTGCTACCACCTTGAGTCACTCTTTCTAGTATGACTTGTATCATTTTGTTTAATTTGCCTACTACCGAAGGTAGGATATGAATTGGAAATTTTTCTTAACTCTATACATTTTGGGTGATAATTTTCTTTTAGTCGAATGCTTGCTTTATAGCTTTTCAAAAATCCTATTTCATTTTCTTCTGCTTCCATAGAATTGATTAGTTTTGGTGTATATATTTTTAATACATCAATTCCTACTAATCTGTGATCTTTTTCGCATTCTACAACTGTAATTGGAATTACTTCAAAACTCTTGTCGGTTTTAAAATTGCCTTGAAATGTACTCATTATTTCTATAGCCGTTCCATCAAATTGCTTTAATCGGAATTGTTTTTTTTTTTTTAAACTTAGGTCGCCTAATTTTATTCAGAATCTTTTTTGGTATTAACGTGACTTCACTGCCTGTATCAACTTGCATGTTAAATATTTGGCAATTTATCCTTATTTTTTCTATATATATCGTTTTTGCGTATTCAGTGTAAATATTTTTTCTTCGGAGGAGCTTTGTGCCGTTTGTACTCTTTCTATTTTCATTTCGTATTTGCATACGTTCTGAAAATGATCCCTCTCTTTGGAATTTAATCATATTTTTCCTAGAGCTGGATATTTGTACTTGTCTCTCTCGTGATTTATTTCACAATATCTGCATTTAATTATGGATTTGGTCGTGATCGTCCTGTACGTCTCGAATTCTTCTTTTGGTCGATTAAATTCTCTAATCAACTCTAATTGTTGTAAATCTCGACGCTAGCTTCCGAATTCATGCTACTGTTCTGTTGATATTCCAGTATTTTTTGTTTGTGTTTTTGGTCTCGCAAGCCTTCAATTATTCTCAGAAGGATTAATTCGTCTTCTATAATCATTTCCCAAGCTCCCAACTTTTCAAATTCACAATACTTGGCTCGTTCTTTCAATCTATGTAAGTTTTGTATAGTGGACTCAATGGGTGCTTGTCTTATCTCCCCCCCCCCAACAAAAATGGTTCTTTCAGTAATGACCAATCTTTTCTTTGGTTTTATGTTCTTTTTTATAATTTTAACAATTTCTTAAAATGTCATCCAATGTCTTCTAATTCGCTCGAGTAGCATATTGTCGATATTTTCTTCATAGCTTCGCACCCAGCGGAAGCAAGAAATAAATTCGTTATCTCGTTCTCTCCTCCGTCGGTCTTTGTGCCTCTTATTTAATTTTTTTTTTTTTTTTTTTTTTTTTTTTTTTTTTCACACTTGCAAATGCATCAAGGTTTGTGTTCTGGGTCGTCCAGCAAATTTAACGATCCTATCGGAGACGCCATTGTTATGTTTGGTATATCTCTCTGTATAGTAGTAGTCGTAGCACAATTCTCGGTCTTACGTTTTGCAAACGGGTTTGCTAAGCAATGCCCCTCTGTTCGCCAGTTGTTCTCTATTTATACTTGTCTATCTAATTTTCATACGATACTACACTAGGTTATGTTTAGTTCCGTGGTTCCCAAACGTTTCTTGCTGTCACCACCACACCTTCCATCCCTAGTATCCAGCTCCTACACCAATTTTGCTATTAGGAATACTGTAAATTCAAAACAACTATCTAATAATGTAAAAACACATATGCATTTCATCGGTACAATTAGATGTTACCAGACGAACATCTGTAGCTATATTGCTACACCTACAAACCTAGAGCATCGGTCTTTACAGACACTGTCTGATCTAGCTAGCATGTTGGCACATC
This sequence comes from Acanthosepion lycidas, assembly GCA_963932145.1. Lineage (NCBI taxonomy): Eukaryota > Metazoa > Mollusca > Cephalopoda > Sepiida > Sepiidae > Acanthosepion > Acanthosepion lycidas. The sequence continues at coordinate 86,571,691 of OZ010574.1, forward strand.
CTCTCCTGATATCAGAATGATACAAATGTTTGAACTTTTATCAACAAAATATTACATGGAACTAATGTATATACTTGTGTATAAGCCTACTTCATAGTGCAACCCATAAATTTTTTCATGAATTTTAACCCCGTCAGAAAAATAATTTCCTACGTATATTGCAACTGGTCACAGAAAATGCATGATTTTTAACCTCTTCAAAAAATTACCTGTGTATAGTGCGAGTCCCTAATTTTTGCGTGAAAAATTAACCACAAAAACTCACACTATACTCAAGTATATATGATAGTTATATTTGGAAGAGGGTACCTCAAGGCGGTGTAATGGTTAGCAAGCTTGTCTCGATAGAACCATTACAGCTGAGTAGTGAGTTCGATCCTCACTGGGTGCCCCCTACTTTCGGCCTTGTGACGCATCTAAGCTACGCTTGGAAAAATCACGATAATATTTGGAAGAATAAAGCTGATAAACAAAAGTGGAATTTATTTATGACATCATACTTATTATAAAACCCATATTGTGTGTGTCTGTTCGTTTATATATTGAATCGGATTTCCTACATTTTTCAACCAATTTCAACAAAACTTCACAGGACTGCATAAAATTACCTTGCAGTGGTTCTGACAGCACCAAAAATTGGGAAAACACAATTGTTTTTGCACGAAATCAATTTGAAAACACGATTCTGTTGCCAGAATGAAAGGGGAACAACTCAAATCGAGTTATACTTATTATAAAAACCCAGGTTGTTTGTTGTGTGTGTGTGTGTGTGTGTGTCTCTTTATATATGGGATTGGATTTCCTACATTTTTCAACCGATTTCAACAAAACTTCACTTTTTTTTTTTTGGTAGGTAGTGTTTCTTATTGTCTTGCACACTTTATTCTTTATTTTTACATTCAGAATGCTTTAAAAATTCCATTTACAGGACAACTGTTTATAATAAAATTCTATTCAATCAGTAGACTCATAACGATTGAAAACAATGTTTTTGTTTGGGTTTGACCAATTCGTAAAAAAAAAAAAAAAAAAAAAAAAAAAAAAAACTAATTTAGACATGCGTGTCCGTCAACCTTAAACAATAATCTTTGTCAATTTTATTTTTCAGTCTTCATGATGGTCGATACTTGATCTTTCTCTTACTGTTACATCCCCGGGCAACGCCGGGCTCTACTGCTAGTCTTCATCTAAAAGAATCTTTTTACACTGACTGCCATCATCTTTACCTTCTATATGCATTTCTCTTTCCACCAAGTCAAAATATATCTCACATACATTAGCATAGTGAAAATTCAGAAACTACACACTTGTAACAGATTTTACTGCAGATATCAGAACATGCAGCTGACCATTCTACTCTTTGGAAAATTAGAAAGTGCTGTCTGGAGAAAAGACCCAAGGTACCAGATTTCTATATTTAATGATTTCTGACTACAAACTGGTATAAATCCCCAATCATAGAGAGTGTTATGCACCTTAATAGAATTTATTACCTAAATTTGAATGGAAACAAAAATGATAGTTGCGTTAGTTATTACAAATAACACTTTATTCAAATAGTGATGGTCCCTTCTGCAGAAAGGCTTGATAAATATTCAGTATTTCACATTTTCTTTTTTAAGGGTTTTAACTATTAAACAAAAAATAAATAATTAGTTACTTGTAATTATGATTCTAGCTGATGTATTATTCAGGCATAAAAATTAAAACTTAAAGATTATTCCTTGTAAGCAATGCTGCAGAGAACAAAGCAAGAAAAAGTTTAACAAATTCTGCCTTTTTGTAAGAGCTTTGGTAACTTAAAATAGCAAGGCAGGAGACCACAATATGCTGAGTTCTTATCGTATAGGATCTAAGTTCATCTCTCATGAAATTATTTATTTGTTCCACATTTTGAAGAATAGATCAGATAAGTAATAATAATGTCACAAAAAACAAGAAAAAGATCAAAGTACAAATAAAATATTTCATGTAAGAATAACAAAAACAATTCAAAAATTATAATAATTATTATTAAATTGATTTCTATTTTCAATCTATCTGTCCAATGGACAGTTTGCCTTCGTCTCAAAAAGAAAAACAAAAAAAAAGAAAAGAAAAAAACCTATTCAGAAATACTTTAAAAATCAACAAAGGAGAGTCAATTTTTGTAACATGTAGAGATTTGGTTCAGTCTATAATAGTAAATATTTGCATCAATGAAACAAAGGAATTTTACAAATAATCTAACAGAAACCAGATTATCGTGCACAAAAAAAGACTTTCCCCAAAAGAACCAAAATTAAATTATAAAGAACAATTCTAAACATATTGTAATTGTTTTTTTACAGCTGAACAATGTTAAAAATCCCATGATAGAATCACCTTTTGCCCATGCAAGCAAATCTTTGAGATAAAAAAAAAAAAGAGAATCTGATTAAAAAAAAAAAGAAAAAGGTTGTAAAGTTTTTCAATTTTCAAACTCCTCTTGTAACCACAAGAGTCACAATCAACAAAGCTCCTTAAATTTGATACTAAATAATCATGCAGTCTTGTCGATTTTACAAGTACATTAATAGATTAAGCACTGAGATTATGGCAAAGGGTGAAAGACTTTGCAAAGGCCCAATTTTGAACCAACTGTCAGAAGAAAAAAATAAGATGCAATAGCCATAGCATTCTCAGAGGACTGTATATCATTTCAATATTATATATTTTAAAAGTACACAAATAGACTGGCCACATCCAGTATGAGAGCTTAACAACTCCAACCAGCTATGTTAACAAAACATTTAAGAATCAAAATCTGAACAGTATATAGCAGAGTTCTTAACTTGTATAGAATACAAGTATTGTAGATTTAAATTCCAACAGATTAAGTAAATATTGACACAAGTTACTTTTACAAGTCAATCCATAGCCAACCATTTTTTTTACAAGATGAGTTATGATACTTATTCCAATTCAAAGAAGTAATATTTTGTGGATTTTACAAGAATATATAAATGGTCTGATCAAAATAGGTTTGTATAAGAGATGATCCATATAACAATTTGGAAATTTCAAACCCAACAGGTCATTCACCCACCCCACACAAGTACAGTAATGAAAGGACATTGATCTTTTTACCTATAAAAAAAAAAAAATTACATTGACAAAAAACCAGACAAGCTATTATCTATCATCTTTATTAGAAGTAGGGTTTGAAATGCTCTTTAGCCTAAGAAGGGATTAGAAGGATTGTTTTTGTTTTTTTTTAAATCAGATTTTGGTAAGTGGATCAGGTAGAAACTTTGTCAGCACACCCACATAGAAGAGCACGATGACGTACCATAAAGAAACAGCTTAACAATAGTTTAACTGAGGAATCAATATCTTCCGTATTTTCAACGTGGCATTGTGATTATTATTTTTTTCTTATTTCTACACAGACATGGTTTTCATTAAAAACATATTTATCTCTTATGTATCTCATTTTACCTAAATCAACAGATATACGAAAGGAGCACATAGTACCCTTCCACACCAAATTATTCTAAACTTGTGTGTGTGTGTGTGTGTGTGTTATTTCTGATACTACTTTTAATAACAAAAACTAAAACTAATATATTAGGTTGGTGCAAAAATAATGACGTAATAATGTCGTTTTTTGACGTATAACGTCAAAAAACGACATTATTACGTCATTATTTTTGCACCAACCTAATACAAATATACAGTTGGAAGTCACATTGGTTGACTATTTTCAGTCTCAATAGTTCACTACTGATCTTGTGCCCACTTTATGCAAAGTAGCCAAAACAAACATGTTCCTGGGGATCCTGTTTTGAATGCAGTACTTTCCTTTGCTTTAAAATAGGTAGAGTTAGTAGGAATAAACAGATACTTGTAAAATATGCCAAAGGAATTGATAATGTTTTCTTTTGTTGCCAAACTGTAAATATATGTAGGTACCTATAATTCAAAATTAGTTAGCCATCATATACCATTTGTGTGGAATGAAGAGTAGATATGCTGAGTATCCATCAATGGTGAGTATCAAGGTTTAATGTCCTTTAGAAACACAAATTTCAGTGAGCACTCAGAATCCTCCATAGGTCAGGAGATTGGGGGGGCCATGTCATAACACTCACCTGCTTCTCATCAAAGTATTCCTTCATCAATTTTGATTTGTGACAGGTAGCATTATCCTGCATAACAATGAGCTTGGTGGGGTCGATTTGCACCCTTTCAGCAGAAGGGAGCAGACAAGACTCTAAAATTCTCTTGTACTGCTCGCTCCTGAGGGTCTTTTCAATCCTTGTTATCATGAAGAATATTTATGGAGCATTCTTTTATTTAAAAAATTTGACAACCTAACAATATTTTTCTTTATTTCTGTTTATGAAAACGTATTGGAATTGTGCAAAAATGCTCTGCATATCCAAGTACTTTCACTTATTCTTCTAGCTGAATGTGTAGTTTCTTATGCATGTGTCTAATGTTTTATTTTCCAACATGGCTACAACGTGCTGACCATGTTTGGAAAATAAAACATTCCTATATCTTTAGATACACACATAAAAAAAAAGGACACAAATTCAGTTTAAAATAAAATTCATCCTTGATAATGGCTAATTAGAATAGACGAAAGCACTCAGATATGCAGAACTTTTCAACAGATTTTACACACTTTGTATCCAGAAAAGAAACCACTTGCATGAACACAAGAAAAATTAAAGTTAAATAAGTAGCTTAATCACAGAACTCTGTTCGTCATCTTTAACAA
>OZ010574.1:86578937-86738937 GCA_963932145.1 Acanthosepion lycidas
ATTTGAAGTTAAGAAAAAACATTTTTTGAGGATAGAAGATTTTACAAGAATCAAACAATGTGACAGGTAAGAGGAGTTAAAAGTCAGATGCTTACACTTTATGCTTATAACAAATGTCCTCAAAAAATAAACCAAAAGCATCTCTTGCCAGTAGTGAAACTATAGATTTTATAAATACACAAATGGACAGATTACTGTAGATATTCTATTTGGAAGACAATATGAACATCCTAATAGATATTTGAGCTCAAACTAAACATGTTAGTGTGACATCTTTAGCAAATGACCCCAAATTTCAATAAAAATATCAATTATTATAATACAGTGGCAAGACAAGAAATTAAAAAAAAAAGAAATTGTAGAATAAAAATTCTGTAACAGAAAAGCAAGTTTGTTTTGATTGTCCACCCATTCTTTGTAGTAACTTTGTGTCCAAAATGTTCACATTTTGTAGACTTGACCCCCTACTGAAAACAGGCAGATTTGTTAGCAAGCAAAGATTTTCTCATTTCTTTATAACTCAAAACAAAATGAATTTTGGTGATTGGTGCTGATGAGATTCAGTGTATTCTGTTGAAGATGACCAGAAAATAGGCTGGTCAAAATATTCCAAGCTTTAAACAACAAATGAGTGCACAGTCGAAATAAACTCTTATCATAAGGGGGTGGGGAGTTTATTTCAAAATCATTTTTTAACATAATTACATAGATTTTCATTAGAACTTTTCTTTTTTCTTTAACAGTTAAAAGGAACAAATACTTTAAAGTAACAATATTGCAAAAAGAACTTTGTCAGAGATAATATTTTTAGGTCTTTTCATCACTGCACATAAAGTAAATAAAAATAAATTAAAAAAAAAAAAGGTGACAGATCAAAAAAGAACAAAATAAATGGCTATGCAAAACAAGAAGCAAAAATTAAATATATTTTTTTATACAAATGCATTATTTATTTACTCTCTAAAAAGCAAAGCACAAGTTTTTTTTGCTGACATGTATAATTAGAATCAATAAAAATATTAGAAAATAATTAATTTAATTTTGACAGTTAACAATTTTTGCTGTTATTCAAATTTCAATTTTTAAGATCATTGAGAGTATATTAAAAGTACTTTTTGCAATATGAAACCAGTCATACATTTAAAAAAAAAAAAAAAAATTGTCTTTAGTATTAAAAATGTTTTTATGGAGAGTTTATCTTTTTTCTTCCGATTTTTTTTTTTTTTGGACATCTTAAAATGCCGAAATTGGAAATTGATTCCTCTGTCAAGAAACTGGTCTGTCCTAACAGAGGTTAGCTAAGGAGTCAAAATACAAGTGAACAGCGATCTCACTCTGAAGCAAGTACGGCAGCAAAATTTAAGAAAAAAAAAAATTTTTTTTTTTTTTTTAAAATGAAGCAAATATTTAACAATTAAAAAAAAAAAAAAAAAAAAAAAGTGGGTGGTGTCTGTATCATTTGTCCGTCAGGGTTAGGCTACGGTAGACTGTTTGTCCACAGTCTGATTGAAACGGCCATAGCACAGACATACTGGTCATTGGTCAATTTGTTTATTCTGAGGGCATCAGTGTTGCTATCAAAACTGAGGCAAGTCATCATACTTCAAATTTGCAGGATTTTCTTTTTCCTTTGTTGTTTGTCTATTTTTTGCTTTTCCTTTTAGTTTTTAGGAGTTTCTCCACCCACCCCCCACTCTACCAAGGAAGATAGGTTGGTGGGAAATATGGAGATGGGGATGCCACTTTGCATAGGTGTGGCTAGTGAAAGGGTGTGAGTTGAGAGGTGGGTGAATATACAGTTCTATCCCCATTCTTCTTCTCCAAGTTTCTTATTCTTTACATCCTCTGCCTCCTCTTCTCTTCCTTCCTCTTCATCCTCCTCCTCCTCCTCCTCTTTAACTACTGCTGCTGCCATCTTCCTCTCTTTCTCCTCCCAGTGACATGACTAGAATGAACCCCCCAGACTTAGCACATCGAAGCAAATGTCACACACACGAACTGGCTTGCTGAGGTTGTACTTGACAATTGGCATGTCTCGAGTTGAGCATTTGGCACACAATAATCGACCACAATGGCGACTGAAAATAAAATTAATTAAATAAATAGACAAAGAGAAAATCCATTTTCATTAGCAGTCACACTTGTGTATAAAGTTTTAAAATTACAATTCTTTTATACAAAACTAGCAGCATGGCCCGGCATTGTCTGTGCTTGATTCAAAAATCGTACGACTCATACAGCAATTGCTATCACTAGACTTAAAATATTTTTGCCCTTCCTTGCCTTTAAAGGAGTGCCCTTTGCCGTGCTGATGTTGCGACATGCCTTACTTCTCGCCTATCTCACACTGCAAATTTTTTCTAAGCTCTATACTAAACATTCAATCTGTTACGAAAAATGAACTAAACAAAATGAACATAAAAGGATCAGCTTTAAAAAAGGACTTGTAACTGGAAAAACTGAATGAAAAAAGAATGTTAACAACAAATACTTTTTCACACCCAACCCAGTTCTGCGGAATCAGAATCAACATAGAGTTTAAGCAAGTGAATGAGCCAATTGGAATAAAGTGCCATGCAGATTTAAATTTTTCCCACTTGTGATGAATGCAGCTATCGATTTTTTTTTGCATGCTAGCATGCTAGTTAACATTTATGTCAGTTAGCTGTTGGCTCTCACGCTGGCCAATAGAATCTTCCTGCCTATTCGTGGCAGCCAGCTAGAGGCTCTCACTCTGGATAGTACAAAATGGCCGCAAACTACATGAAAACTGCCGTAGAAGCATGAAAAAAATCAATTATTTCCACTATTGATGGAAGTTGGGAAATGCAACGTCGGTCTTGTCCTTCCCGCTAACTTGGAGCATGTGCATGTAAATTTTGGTGCAAAACCGTCGAAAATTGCAGCTGTGCATTTGTTACACACACACACACATCCTGCCTTTTATAGATAGAGATGGTGGGATTCAACCATTTACAATGTGAATTTCAGGTTGAAATTGCTGCAGAATAGCAAGGACTAGGTGTCACTCCAACTTTCAGATATGGAAATATTCATAAGTTACTACCAGTACCTGTCTTCTTCTATGTGCCGTGTCCCTTCAGGACGTGGGTGATTATGGCTCTCCACAACTTCTTATTTTGTAATTCTTAACAATGTTTGTCTTTACTTTGCCGCCTCCTCCTCCAGATTTCACCATCCATTTACAAATAAGTACACACCCTTCTTCATCAGTACTACCCTCTCTGTGAAAGCATTCTGATCACCTGTACATGTAGCAATGTAAAACTAGCGGATGATGAAGAAAATTAACTTCTGGCAGAAAACATTCAGTTATCTGATGTCAATGTTCTTAGCACAAGCTTATTTTTCATGGAATTAGGAAAAAGAAGCAGTCAAGTTTATATTGTGCCATAATGAGGAAGGAGGACTTGGAAAATCTGATACTCACAGGACAGGCTGAGGGCAAGAGGGACAGAGGAAAACAACACATAAACATACTTGATGAGCTTAAGTAAATGGATAGTGGAATAAGGTTTAGGTAAAATAACAAAAAGACAAAATTAATTAAGAGCTACAAAGGACAGGAAATTGTGGAGAGCCATGAACACTTACATCTTGAGGGGAGACATGGCACAGAAAGAAAAAGATACCATCATAAGTTTTCCATCTTTGATTCAGCTGATAAACTGTCTGTTGCTCACTCTCATCTTCTCCCAAAATAAATAAATAAAAACATCAATATTTACATTAGAACTAGTGTCCTTATCATTGTTATTAGGTTGGTGCAAAAATAATGTCGTTTTCTCACATATGTGAGAAAACGACATTATTTTTGCACCAACCTAATATTATTATTATTATTATTGTGCTTGTCGATCCAGGTAACCTACAGGTAATTTCAAATTGAACCCTTTATTCAATATATGGAGGTAGATTGTTCTTGTTCCACTGTCCATATCTGGTTTTGTTATTTTTAGTACTGCACAGTCACTGTCGGGTTTCCACTGAGTCACTCTGCCCTACCCAGGCCAGGGATTGAACTCACAATTACTGTCACCAATTTCAAAAACCAATATTTTAATTCACTAAGCAATTGTCCTCAATTTAAACAACAAAATCTTAAATCTAGAAAGAATTCTTCTATCATTTGACAAGCTTCTAATTCAGCAAATGAATAGCAAGTTTAATAAACTTTATAATTCCACTGAAATCACTAAGAGCCACTAACAGTCATCAAGAGTCAAGGCAGTGGCAAAGGATCTTATGTCCAAAAGCAATTCCAATGAAATATGGTTTTCTCTTCCTTCGACAAGTCCTGCTATTCAAAATAAGGTTTCATTCATAACCATTAATCAGCACAAAAAAAGTCAATAAGAAGTAAGTTTGAATTCATCAGTTACATTTTACTAAGACTATCATGGCACTGTAAGTCAAACAAAACTTTCCCCTCTTTAAGTGATTATTTTACTTACCAATGATGCTTCCGAGTTTTGATGCCAAATTTGACTCCACATTCTAAGCAATTTTCTCCGTCACACCAGGGTGGCTCTTTAGACAACATGTCTTAAAATTGAAGAGAGGGGAAAAAAATATAAACTATTAATTAGGAGAATTTTAAAGCAGAATTGAAAAACAAAAGGAAAAATCATTTGAAAACTGAAAACTTTTGGGACATTGATATGATGCTGATAACAACCCAATTAGGAAAAAACCTGAACTTTGAAAAAAAAAAATCTCCTTTTAAGAAAGATTTAGCATGAGCAAATAAAATCAATGTTTTCCAACAATTTTTAACATCAACTTGAGTTTTTTTCTTGTTAAAAAGTTTAATAATTTTAACACATTAAACATTATGAATAAAAAAATAATTAATTTCATATAGTGTTTTTAAAATGAACAAAACAAATTTACGGATTTGGAGAAAAAAAAAAAAAAAAAAAAAAAACAGAATATCAAAATCCACCAAAATTTTCCATCCTTTAACAGCCTGTTGTGCTTAGTTTAATTTGTAATGTATATAAAAGTAGGTAGAAAAAAGTAAATGTTGATAAGATAGTGAGGGTCATAAAGCACTGCTTCGCGCCTACAATCAGGCTATTCTCAAACTCATTCGGTGGGGGGGGGACGTCACTGGTAGTATGCACCAGACCCATGTGTGTGTAAAAGATTTTCTGAAAAACTATAAAAGTTAAGACCATATATATTTTGAATCAGCATCACCCAGAAATGGTTTTATATCATTTGTACCTAGAACAATTAGAATTTCACACAAAATCTAATTGTACGGTCAAATTGATACTTTTATTAAGCATTGTTTTATTTTACTTTTTTGGATGCTTTGAGAAAATTATTTCAGTTTTGTCACTCACAAATTGACGTTTGTGTTTCATAACTTAAGATTCATATTTGTTTTATTTATTTTTTGTATATTGGGCTCAACTCAAACTGCTTCAAAAATCAGTGGTGTGAAATGAGTATATATTTCAGTCATTTTTCCCCCACAGTAGGTTGCCATTTCTTTCTGCAGTAGACCAGTTGCCATCCAAGGCTATAGAACCCAGTCTGTCTTGCTATTTACCACTACCTGGGGGTGGAGAAGAAGAGGATTCACACTTTTTCAAAGAGTATTAGCACATAAGTGAATGTAATGGATTCGACTGGAATTAAAACTGAGCATATAGACAAGGAATCAGTCAGTTATGTGCCATGCGTGATACACGCTTAGGCAATCATGTATCTTTTGATACACGACTGACAAGGCAGATTTTTTCCCGCAGTAGATTACCATTTCTTTCTGCAGTAGACCAGTTGCCATCCATGGCTATAGAACCTGGTCTGTCCTACTATTTACCCATAGCTGAGGGGAGAACAAGTGGAGTCATACCTTTCCCAAGGGTATTAGCACGTAAGTGAATCTAATGGATTTGAATGGAATTCGAACTCAGCTCTCCAATTCCTCAATCTGAGCCACTATCCATTACTCTGCTGTGCCTTCTGTATATATTTAATGATTTTAATTGACAAGTACACTATTGTCTAACAATATAGCATTGTTGATAAATATTTGAAATATTGAGCTGTCACAGTTCCTTGGCAGAGTCTGTCATTAAAAGTACCTAACACAAAACAAAATTTTTAATTCATAACTGAATATTGCCAGGTTTACAGATGGTGTGTGTGTGTGTGTGAATGCGTGGTGGTTTAGGGAGACATACATCTATTTTTTGGTACCACAAATAATTAAAAGAGAGTATTTCTAATGCTGATCTTCAAAATAAGGCAAGCTTTAAGATTGGTTGAATGCAATCTTCTTAGCCACCCTGCTCTTTGCTTTTGCTGATCCAACCCATTTTATTCACGCATGCAGTGACAGAACAAAAAAAAAGGTTACAGTTTGTTCTTACCTAGTAAATTGAAGAGTAACTGTTTAGAAGCCACTGTGGCATTAAAGATGCTGCAGCCATGTCTATTGGTTGCTCCTAAGCAGGCATTGGCTTTCACTAATGCTCGACACAAGGTTCCATTCCCATTTATATAAGCTAGTAACATGGCTGGAAAAGGGAAAAAAAATGCAAATGACAAAGACTAAGGCTTAGCAGAATGATTTTGAAAACAGCTTTGCTTGAAGATTGAAAAAACACAATTATGACACATCACTCTGAATATTTAATCATTTTCTGAATTTTTATGATTTTACTCTCATACATATATATATATATATATATATATATATATATATATATATATATATATATATATCAAACTATTTGAATTGTATGTGGCACATGCAGTCTCCAATTATCTTGTCTTTGGATCAACATAGTGCCCACATAGTGTTGCGCAAGCTATGTATAACTATAAACAATCACACGTGCCATTGGGTTTCTGGAGGTTTCCTGGGTAACCACCTCTCCTCTGTTGTGGAGTAAATAGTACATCCCCAGTAACTATAAAATCTAGTCCATTACTATAAAAAGCTCCAGATCAGAGGTAAGACAGATAACCATTTGGGGTCATTCTTCAGAGGTGTTACATCAAGTAATCGAAGCGTATAGAGAATCCTTATGTTATATAAGTAAGAAGGTGTTATAATAACAATAGCCATAGAATAGTGACATTATAATGTCCTACTTAGTGGCCATCCTGTGAAGCCATCATAGCTCAAAATATCTTTTTGAAATATTATTTTAAGAATATTTCCTACCAAAAGTTACATGACATGTCCTGGAGTGTTTTTACCAAAATTTTAGTTGTATTTCAGTCTCTCCCATTTCCTGTTACATGTCACTGTAGGCTTTTCTTAGAAATTCTAAAGAATTTACATGACAAATTTTCCATAATGTCTTACCTATAAAATTCATGGAATGGAGATTTTCAACAAAAACACTTATTCAATGAAAATAACTTCTCTGTTCTTGAGAGCAGTTGATGGGATATAAGAAATATCTTTGTTCTGCTATCCTTATTCTTACTGTAGAAGTAAATCAGATAGCAATTCAAGATAATTTGTAGATGAGAATAAAGACAGTGAAAGTAATGATTGTACTGGAATGAGGAGATATTTTACTCATATTATGGGAGACTTTCATTTTTAGGATACAAAACCCAGACGAGACCATAGTTTTAGTGTTAACACGTGACAAGGTATTTCATAATGGTAATATTAGTCGTTTCCTTGTGAGGAAACATTCAGCATTCATTGCCAAAGCTACTCTCGGTTGAAATTTTTAAAAATCATTCTCTTAAAACAATTCTCAAGGAAAATAGGTTTCTCTAGTCCAGTAACTGTTATTGCTCTTTCCAGTACTGATGGGGGGGGATTCCTTCTCAATATTTTGTTTGGAATAGTATGGAATGTCAACATCATGATTATTTCATTTTTTTTTTTTTTCTCTCTTCAAGTTGCGATATCCATTTAAGTTGTTCATGTTGTTGAAAGATCTCAAGTGATGGGGTTTCTGCTTTTTGGTAAAGTTCTTGTTTGTGATTCTGTAGCACCAGTCCACAAGGTTTGAAGAAGAATGATCCTCACTAAAAAATTACAAGCTTCATTGGCTCAATATATTGATACCAATAAAATGGACATAGTAAAAACAACGTAATGGTAATGATAATATTAGCCATTTCCAGTTGTTGTTGGATTAAATTTAGCAAAAGACATTTTCATACTCTGGCAGTAAATCAGAGATTAATTCAATATCCTGGTCCCAAGTGACTAATGTAATTTTGCAGGTCATCTTTTCACAAGTTGACCCTGAAAAATGAAGGACAACTCATCAAACAATGCAACAAAATATGTTTATTTCTTCTGCTGCTGCTTCAAGTTGTGATAATTACAAAAAGAGAAACATGCCAACCTGTATTTCCCTCAAGATCTGGCTGATCAATTGGATAATCAGGCATTGCCTCGCGAAACAATTCAAAAATTGCGGCTGCATTATCTTTCCCATACTGAGACAGGACATGCAAAGAATTCTGACCTCTGGAAAAAAAAAATTGTTTTTTTTTAAATAAAATAATATAAAAATATGTATATACTGAATATATTATTGAATTAGAAAAATGAAATACCAGGCAACAGAGATTCATAAAATATAGAGAAAAATAATAGAATTTTAGAAATAAAGAAAATGCCAAGACAGGAAAGGAAATTTTATCAATGCTTTCACAATACTGACATTTTTATGGGAAAACAATATATAAATTTTTAAATATCAAGAACAATTATTGAAAAAGTATGACAGAGCGGGAAATGTTTTTGTATGATACGTTTCCTCCATTAAAAAGTAAAAATAAAAAAATTTAAATTTAAAAATCTCAAATGTCCCCATCTTTGTGCACATATGTAGTCACATCAATATAAATATCATTTTAGTCAAATGAAATCCGAAAGGATGAAACATATCACGCAAAAACTTTTTCCACTTTGTCATTGTTTTTCCCTGACATTTTAATGTAAAGCATTTGTAGAGTAATAGTCAGTATGTACAAATTGCAAGCCATTGATTGTTAGTTCAATACTTAAAAAGTGCCTGTTGGAGTTCAGAGGCAATTCATTCTATTACACATTTGGTGTGCATAATTCAATTTTGTGTAAGGTATATTTACTAGGTAAGTAAACTAAGATTTTATCTAATATTATACCAATAGTACCGATGAAAATTTCACAGCTCTCATGTTTGAATTGTTTACTTTCTTTCTTTTTCTCATCAAAATCAAACAGTGTCTCTAATATGTCTTTTCCATCTTTTCTTGTGATAAAAACAGGACAGTCCATTATTTCGTTCTTTTTCTTACCAAAAACAAGAAGCATCTATGTCTCTTCTGTCTTTCCACACAATCAAAATAGAATAGTCCATTATTTATGAGGCATTGGCAGAGCGTAAACATATTAGGTTGGTGCAAAAATAATGTCGTTTTCTCGCATACTAACCTATGTGAGAAAACGACATTATTTTTGCACCAACCTAACAGTTAAGGAGGGACAAGCAGAATAATATAAATAATTAAAAAAGATAATACACAAGATTTTTGTTTTTTCGATGGCTAAGCAAATGTTTTAAAAGACAGTGAATGACAACTGCAAAATGCACCTCTGAAAAAAAAAAAAAAAAAAACAGCAAAAAAAAAAAACAGCAAAATATGTACTTACTTTCCATTTAATGCTTCTGCATTGATATTTGATTCTGTTAAGAGGCACCGAATTGTGTGCAGATTGCTATGCTGTACAGCTATGTGTAAGGCTGAAATGATAAGATGAGAGTTTGTAAGAAAAAAATATATACTTGCTGTCCCTACAGGGACAGCTCAATGGTTAGAGTAAATCAATCATACCTCAACAAACATTATTTAAAAGCCCACTATCAAATGAGGCCAATTCAAATCAATATTTTCTTTTAGTCAAGTGCCAGAATATTTCTTATCTCATTGTACAGCAATTTCATATACATATATATATATATATATATATATATATATATATATATAGAGAGAGAGAGAGAGAGAGAGAGAGAGAGAGAGTTGGTATCAAAAACAAACAGGAAATGTTTATCAATATTTAATAAAAGTGAAACATGTTACATTGATAAACATTTCCTATTTGTTCTTTATCTTATCATATTATATATTATTTTTAGGACTGGTGCAAGGATCTTGTAATCCCCAACTCTTGCCCAAATCTATGACATGCTCTCCCTTCACTCTACTGCATCTAAATTTTCATAAGGTAGTATTCATATAAAATACAAATTTTATTGCAACCTAATTATGTACAATAATGGATCATATGCAATATAGGTGAATAATTCAATTAAAAAAATTGAAAATAAATACAATTTGTCTAAATACAAATTAAAGATATATCATAATAGAGCATTCCATCTTAAATAAATCAATAATATTTTGCGACAATTTTTAACATCAACTTGAGGTCTTTTGAGTTAAAAAGTTATATAATTTAACATCTTGGATAAATAGTAGTGAATTCTATATAGCTTTTTTTAAACTTGGCATGAGCAAAACAAATTCACAGATTTGAACAGGAAAAAAAGATTACATCAAAATCCACAAAAATTTTTCATCTCTTAATAGTCAGTTGTGCTTAGTTTAATTTGTAATGTATATAAATGTAGGTAGGAAAAAAAAATCAGATTCTGATAAAATAGTAAGGGTCACAAAGCACGGCCATGACTCCTAATCAGGCTACCCACAACCAGTTAAACAGAGTGAAATAATTATTGATACAATACTAAAGCTCTTTCCCTGTAAGTAAAAGAAAAAAAAACGATTATTTTTATTTCAATTTTTTTACTTTATTTCACAGTTGGATGGACATTAAATTATTTAGTGATTTTTATCTGTGTGTGTTTTTTTTTTTTATTTTTGTTTATATACTTGGTCACCAACTTTATGATTGTTCAGCCCAACATAGGGGTTGTCCAGAATGAGTAAGGGAATGTATTATTCCAGTGTCTTATTTCAAAACTCATTTAAATTGTGTGTATGTGCTTGTGTGTACATTAAATGGCACCCACACATGAAAGTCACTTATGCCCAACACTGACAGATGTATATACACTGCACAGGTATGTGCAAAGTCAAAGACAGCGTATGACAAGCAGAGTTCTATCATAGAAGATTTCTGTTTCGTAATGCGATTAAAGGGAGATCATCCTCAACAGATGCGTCCAAGTTTTAACACCATCACAAATTTTCTTTTAATGGGCAACCAGAAAATGTGGACTTTGATCCAGTGTAAATAACATTTAATTGAATGGCTAAATATAAAATACATTACTAACAATAATCATGGCAGAACTTAACAACCATTGTCTATGGATATCTTGTCATTCTTATTTCGAATTGTTCAGTCATTTCTCACCTGGGTTCCATTGTCCAAGTACATACTACCTGGACCAGGGATTGAACTCACAATTACTAAGTCACCAAATTCTTAAACCGACACCTTAATTCATGAGGCTAATATTAACAGCAAAGACGAGGACAACAGTCCATATCTAAATAAAATTCTTCGAACCAGAAATTCAGACAGAAACCTAAGTATTTTTGACATTATGATAAAATTAAAAATTACATTATCCACATCCTACCATCACACTCCAATCAATGTGTGTCCTCCTGAGAATTTTAAAACACTTTGAAACTCACCATTATTGGAATTTTCATCAAGAGCATCAATATCTACACCATTTTCTATGAGTGCTGTGCTTATGTTAGCATTGTCATTGGTAGCTGCCAGGTGTAATGCTGTTTCCCCACGTAATGTCCGATCATTGACATTAGCCCCAGCCAACAACTGGAAAAAAAAAATATTTCTGAAAGAACAGTTTTAATAAAATGCCAGCTATCAGTGGGGGGGGGGAGAAAGAGGGGGAAGTTAGTTTGGAGTTGGATGAATAGAACATTTTTTTTTTTTTTAATTCTGTTAATTATATCTTGATTTAATTTTTTTTAATCAACTGTTAACATTCTGTCACTGATGTTTCATCAGGGCCCAACAAAGTGTACTGCAAATTGCATTCAGCTGCATAAAAACTCCAGAAGCTATCAGGTCATTTTTCAATTTATTTTTATGCTAGATTTTGTTAGAAACAGGTTAACTTTGGTCTTTTTAGAATTTTTCATTTTTTTCTTTGTTTATTTTAAAGTGTTAAATTCATTGTTGAATTAAAACAGTGTTTTTAAATAGCTTCATCAGGTCTAGACTTTCATAAGCATGTTGTCCAACTCATCCAGAATTGTCTATTGTCTATATACAACCATTTCTCAAATCAATGACTAAAAATCACTTCAAATGAACAAATTCTTTAAATCTTAAAGACAAACTTTCATCAGACGATAGATTGGGACTAGAAAATCATCAAGAGCTTTATAAAAATAACCAAAATCACATCTCTCGAACCCTTCCAACAACAAAAATAGGTAGCATATGCAACTAGAAGAGAAAAATGATCACATAATCAAGCTGTTAACATTCCACACTACCAAAAACAAAAGCATTGAAAGGAAACTGATTTTTACAAGCATTTATTTTTCTTTCATTTATTCATTGTAAAAAACAGTGAAAATCTGAAATAAAACAATTTTTTTTAAATTTTAAACAAAGTTTTGCTCGAGTCCCTTTTGATTTGCTAAGAAATAAGTGTTGATGTTGTAAACAATATCAATATTTATTTGCAATAAGGTGCAGAGCAATAATATAATACAGATATAATAACAATAATATAATACAGATATAATAACAATAATATAATACAGATATAATAACATAGATAAATTCCCAGATCAATTCTGTGGACAAGACAGATTGGTATAAATAAAATGACAATTGGAAAAAAGATCTTAGATTTTGCCGACGCGTTTCGTCTTCCGACTTTTTCAAGGCAAAAATGAAATCGAAATGTTCTTGTTGTTATAGTTACATTAAAATATCCAAATTTAAAAAGATAGACGCTTCTGTCTAAGCCTTTTTTTCTGGTTAATGTAAATTACATTTATACTAAGAGATTTTTTTTTTCATTTTTGCCTTGAAAAAGTCGGAAGACGAAACGTGTCGGCAAAATCTAAGATCTTTTTTCCAATTGTCATTTTATTTATACCAATCTGTCTTGTCCACAGAATTGATCTGGGAATTTATCTATATTGTTGACATGAAAAAAAAAAAAAAAAAAAAAAAAAAAATCTCTTGGTATAAATGTAATTTACGTTAACCAGAAAAAAAGGCTTAGACAGAAGCGTCTATCTTTTTAAATTTGGATTTTTTAATGTAACTATAACAACAAGAACATTTCGATTTCATTTTTGCCTTGAAAAAGTCGGAAGACGAAACGCGTCGGCAAAATCTAAGATCTTTTTTCCAATTGTCATTTTATTTATACCATATAATAACATACCGTGTACATATTTGTGACCAGAATTTTATAAAAAAAAAATTACAAGTCCTTGTGTCTTACTGATGATCCTTTGGATGAAGCTCATTGCCATATGCACCCTTTTTAAAGAATAGATTATTTCCTTTCAGTTAGTTAGACTGACTCCATGACCAGAAGTGGGGGGCTATTCCCTATTTCATGTTATTCTCTTATCTTTTTTGTATATTAACATTTTCTTTTTATTTATTCATTTAATTTTATTATTGTTAATTTTATACATGAGTAACACATTTTCTACAAAAGCCACAACAATCTTATACATTTCAATCAACAATCTTATACATTTCAATCAACAATAGTACAAATTGTTTGGTCAGTGAATGCCAAATTTTTCCTGTATGGAAACAATTAATCTAACCATTATCATTATTTCTCAAATGATATAAGCTTTGTCAATTTTGTCAGCACAACACCATCAATAAAAAAAAATGCCTAGAAAAAAAAAAAATTTTTTACACTGACAACAATTCAGCCCTTTCTTAGAATTTTTTTTACCATCTGGAATAAAATATGTTCTTGCTAAGCTTTGAAAACCAACTCCTCATTCCTTTTTGCTTTCTTCCAAAAAATCTGAACATGACAAGAGAAATTTGCATTGTGTAAAAGGAATGAACTAATATTTTTGTATGAGAATTTGTTGTTTAGTGGCAAAAAAAAAAAAAAAAATCACCCCCCCACCCACAAAAAAAAACATAGAAACATGGTACATAATTATAACAGGGACATGATTAACAGTTTTGTGTCACACTCACCAAATTGCGAACAATAATCTCTGAGAGTGCCAAAACAGCAAGATGAAGGGGCGTATGTTGGTGAGCATCTTGAACACGAGAATTGACATTGGCATGAACACTGATTAAGAACAATACACTCTCGATATCCCCATTTGTGATGGCTGTATGCAGGAAGTTTCGGCCTTTGTTGTCTGTCTGGGAAAAAAAAAAAAAAAAAAAGAAAGAAAAACACAAATGTCAATATTTTAAAATAAACCAAAAACAGAAAGACGAATCTGTAATCCTTAATAAGTAGAAAGTCCAGAATGCATCTTTTAAATTGGAGAACAGAACATAATATTTTATATATTATAATCAGACAAAAATAAAAATGGTCTCCCTCTAATAGTGGCTTATCCATTTATTGATAATTTGGGGGACAAAAGCAACAAGCCTTATCTTTAATTCTTGGGAACTTTAAAAGACAATATTCCTTAATTTTTGACTAATCTTTCATTTTATATCTGTTCCATTTTATTGAATTTCTCATACTGCTATTCTAAAACATATAAAGGGAGGCTGCCAGTGAGAAGAGAGAGGAGTTAAAATATTGTTAGTCATTACAGATTTGTCCAGGAGGGCTTTCACTAGTAGGCATCATTTAAATAAGCTATATTTCTTCCTTTTCTTAAGCTACATCACACTGCCATGTTTGCTTCTATAAGCTAGCAGTATTGCATATAATAATCAACAATTTCCTTAGATGAAGCCTTGTCATTATTTTTTAGAAGACTTTTCACTTTATTTCTGTTACTCTTCATAACAATTCTCTGATCATTATTATATAAAAATTAAATAAGCAATGAAGATTGAAAATAAAAATTAAGTCTTTATAGACTAAGACATCTAATACTACTCATGCATATAGTGTAGTAGCAATCAGAGAAGTCAAAAATATAGCTCCATGCCTTCTTTTCACAATGTCTATAATTAGAATCATTATGACAATACTTTCATGGAAAGACAGGCTTCTAAGGACAAGGGAAGTGAGTTCAAATCTTGCTGGAGAAATAAAATGAAAGAACGACTAGACAAAGAGTAATAATGAGAATACATCACCTAAGAATCTTAGACAATTTAAGAATACTACTATTAAGTGTAAAGAAGTAAGAGGAATAGGATGAAAGAACAACAAGTCAAAGAATAATAGTCTGGCATACTTATATTGTTGAATTTGAAATTGTCATTAAGTTAAATGCTTTCAGAAAATTATATTGAAAAATAAATATTTTTTGTGTTAAATGATTTTTTTTTATCATCAAATAAGTAGAGAGTTTGTTATTTGCATCTACTTACCTACCATAGTGAGTCTTGATAATTGGAGATAGCTAATTTACATGTTCAGATAAAAAAATAAAGGTTTTAAAAATAACTGTTTTTTTTATTCCTTTCAAATCTGGTCCTTTATGATTTTAATAAGTGTCTTGTTGATATCTTTTATAATTGTTTAGTTGCTCAAATAAAGCTCTGCCCTGAAAGTGGAAACTACCTTAGCATTTAGATCACAGCAGTCAACAGCATTAAAAATTGTTTACATTTTGAAAATCTAACAAATCTAAAATAAAGGTTTTAAAAATAATTTTCTTATTCTTTTCGAATCTGGTCCTTCATGATTTTAATAAGTGTCTTGTTGATATCTGTTATAATTAAATTGTCTTATTTAGAGAGAAAATGTTCCTTGAAATGTTTGCATGAAGCATTTTCCCTAATTGCTACCAGTTTTTTTTATAGAAAATGTAAGCAATGGTAAGATGAAGTAAAACTAGTAATGAAGTGATAATACTATGTCCTTTTTTTTTCATCTTTTCACTCTTAATAAGGCAATAAAGCCCCTAAGATACAGGAGGTTACTGAGAGTGAAAGAATATCCCTTGTGTCAAGTCACTCTATAAGTGCTGCTGGTACCATGAAACCCAGTACTACCTGTCACACAGTCAGGTCAATCAGTGACTAAACCAGTTCTCCCACCAAGCTTTTCTGGTGAGGAGGGTTGCTAGACACTAAACAGAGTGGATGAACCGTTTTACAGAGGGTCAATGGCCATCTAGCACAATGGGGTAGACTAGGCTCCATAGTTATGTATCCAGCCAATGCAATGATGACATGGCATCATTGGACGGAAAGCTTCTTAGATTGGTGGTAACAACCAAGGCAGAGGGTTCCCCTGGTGGAAGCAAAAAATTTGATCAATTTAAATATTTCAATGAAGAAGCAATCAGAAAAAAAAAAAAAGAAATGTTACCTGTTCTGCTGCTGTTGGCTCTCGGTTCAAGATGGCCTGGGCTGCCTTGTTGTTTTTGGTCATCATAGCTACTGCAAATGGGCTGTACCCTTGTCGATTCTTCAAGGACAGGATGAGATTGGGGTGGGCAAGTAACAACGAAATGATCACTGAGTGTTGGTTCTGGATGGCAATATGCAAGGGACAATTGCCATCTGCGTCCTTGAAAGCAAAGGAAAAGTTCAAATGAATTCACAAGCCAAATCAATCACAAACATTGAAAATCAAAGAAAAATATATAAATATAGGTCATCTAAAAGGAATCTTTTTGTCACAGACACTAATTTGGAATCTGCAAGCAACTGAATTTGATTTTTGCTGAGTGCTCCACTAAAGCCTTGAGTTTTAAAAATTTGTCGTCAACTATTTTATTTGTTCCAATTAAGGCTCTTCTCAACAATTATTGCCTCAAGTTCCAACAATAATCACAGAAGGAATTCAATTAAAATAAAGTCTATACTACAATAAATGTGTGGGTAGTGTAATGATTATCAGCGCTGAAAGTGAAATTGACTAGCTGAGTTCAAATTCCAACCTAGTCTGTTATGTTCACTTTCACACAAATAATCTTAGAAAAGGCACAAATCCCCATCATCTTTCCCAGCTTGAGGTCAAATAGCAGAGTAGACTAGGTTTTCTAGCCTTGGTAGCAATCAATCTAAGAGATGGAAACCTGAATTCCAAGGGGAAGTCAGAGGGGAAACAACTTCCTTATCTCCTACAATCAAGCTGCTTCAACAATCACTGCCTCATAATAATCACAAAATTAATTTAACTTATCATTAAATTAATGTCCGACAATCTGCAATAGATTTTTGGGCAGTGTAATGGTTATTAACATGGAAAGTGGAAGCATCGAGCAGAGTTCAAATTTCAGCCATGACTGTTGCATTCACTTTCACATGAACACCATTGAAAAAGTCATGAATCTGTCTCTTCTTAACCCCACGCAGCTATAGGTTAAATAGCAAGGCAGATTGGGCTCTTTAGCTATGGCTGGTAATCAGTCTAAAAGAAGGAAAACTGAATTTCAAACTGTGGAAAAGGCAACAGAAAATGATTTCGCAATCTTTTCCAAGAACGCATAACAATTCAGAGATAAAGAAAAAGAATCTGTAGATAGCCATGATTGCTTAAATCCTGAAGAGACATGGCATTAAAAAATGCTATTTAATTAACATTTCCAAAAATTTTACAATGGAACTTTCACAAAAGTTAATATTTAAAGATATCAAATGTGATCAATGATACCAAGTATGAGACTGATCATTTAAGAGTATATAGTAATGCCGATAAACACATCTGCCAAAGTCATTACACAATATTGCACTTCAGAGGTCAAAGTTTTATTTGTTAGTCAAAAACATTTTGTCACAAAACACGTTTTTTTTAAATGTCATTAGTTAACACTAACACTTTTCAATCACACCAGTAATTAAAACCTAAAAAGAAATTTTCAAATTGTTTTTACATATTAAAGACATTTTAAATATATGCAAGGCTTTATTGTATGCAACAAAGTGATATACTTATTCCATCTTTTTTTTTTTTTTTACCTGAATGTTGACATCAGCTCCATGTTCCATAAGACACTGAACCACCAGTTCCAGGCCCCAGGCACAAGCCAAGTGAAGCGGGGTCTGCCCATCTCTAACAAGAGAAAAAATAAAATGAAAATGATTTTGCTCAAATTAAAACATCTATCTTTCCCTCTCTCTCTCTCTCACACACACACAAAGGTGGATCAATAGCCTGACACACTTATATTGTTGAATTCGAAATTGTCATTAAGTTAAATGCTTTGAGAAAATTATATTGAAAAATAAATATTTTTTGTGTTGAATGATTTTTTTTCATCATCAAATAAGTACAAAGTTTGTTATTTACACCTACTTGCCCATTGTAGTAAGTCTTGATAATTGGAGATAGCTAATTTACATATTCAGATAAAAAAAAAATAAACGTTTTAAAAATAACTGTTTTTTTTATTCCTTTCAAATCTGGTCCTTCATGATTTTAATAAGTGTTTTGTTGATATCTTTTATAACTGTTTAGTTGCTCAAATAAAGCTCTGCCCTGAAAGTGGAAACTACCTCAGCATTTAGATCACAGCAGTCAACAGCATAATAATAATAATAATAATAAGCGTTGTTTACATTTTGTAAGAGTATATTTTGAAAATCTAACAAATCTAAAATTTTCATTTTTGAAATATTTTTTGTTTTGTTCATAAAAATTAAAATAAATTTGTTTTGTTCAATTATCATCGAGTTTCTTCAAAAAAAAAAAAAAAAAAAAAAAAAAGAATCATTAAAAACAAAACAATGATGCCTACATGTTGCATATAAAATAAATTACCGCCACATGGTTTAAACCTATCAAACTGCTTTACTTATGACAATATTAATACTTAATATTTTTTCACAAATTTCTCAAAGCAATAACTGTAGTGAAACGGAGAAAAGGAAAAAAGCTGAGCTGATGTAATACCAAGTATCACTGCAAGTATAAAATGTATTAACTGTATTAAGCTTACAAATTGAACTGAGTCTGTCGAAAATTACTGTAAAAAATGACCTCATGACAAGGTATGCAGAATTAAAAAAAAAAAAATCAAAGAAAAATTCAATCTTACCTGGCCTCTTCACCTCCTTCTCCATTAGGACCAGGCCTCCTGGGACTATTTTTGTCACATGCGCTAAAAAAAAATTCAAACAAAGGATCTTAATGAAAATATATTAGAGTAAAGTAGTTTCCAGCATCAGCTGAAACTATCAATTGCACATTACAAATTTAGTTTTTTTTTTGTTTTTTTTTTGTTTGGATTTTATGGCATATCAACCACTGTGGGTTATTTAATGCCAAATCCAATTTATATGAATTTTAAATGCCTATTTTGTATGGAATAAAAAATGTATAGTTGGCAACATTATTGTTTCAAAAAAAAAAAAAAAAACGTATAGCTGGCAACATTACTTTTTTACAAAAAAAAACGTATAGCTGGCAACATTACTTTTTTACAAAAAAACATATAGCTGGCAACATTATTGTTTCAAAAACTTAGAGCTGGCAACATTATTTTTCTGAAAACATTATCTGAGACCTTGCTGTTGGATGCAGTTTATCGCCGTACCCAGGACGTGGATGTAGTTTATCGTCATACCCAGGACGCGGATGTAGTTTACCATCATACCCAGGACGTTACAAATTTAGGCAATTTTCAAAATTTTATAAAGTGTAAATAACTTTGTCTATTTTCAATCTAAGCAATAATTAGAATCATATTGAAAATATTTTACAAAACTCTTTTGCTGCCCACATCACCAATGAAAAAAAAAAAAAAAAAAAAAAAAAAAAAAACCAACCCTGACCTTCGAATGAGAAAGCAGGCCACTGACTCATTGTTCTCGTCTATTGCCCGGTGCAGCAGGTTCTGGTGACATCCTTCAGGGCCTGGACCCCACATGTCCACATCACAACCATGTTTCACCTAAAAATGTGAGCCAGAAAGAAAAAAAATGCTTTGGGTTATTTTTCATTTAAATTTTTATTATTTTACATGTTTAATGTTTGTCATTTAAAATTATATACTTATACATAAGAAAAAAAAATTATATATATATATATATATATATATATATATATAACACTTCTATTACATTTCACGTTGTGCATTTATATATAAATAATAAAGAGTTAGGAAATCATTTGGCCTTTATCGCCTGAGGATACCAAAAGGTTGAAACCAAGGTAGTATGACTGGCTGACCTCCTAATTTTTAAAATATATATATATATATATATATATATATATATATATATAATTATTAGGTTGGTGCAAAAATAATGTCGTTTTCTCACATATGTTACTATGTATTTTGCACCAACCTAATATTATAATTGTGCTTGTCTCTCCCTTCGATAGTTAGCACGACCATCACTTCCTGTCAATACCTCATAAATATTTTGATCACATGAAAAGAGGGAAAGACATTACTTGATTTCAGTGAGAAAATCAAATAAAGAAGAAAGGAAAAGGGAAGATAGAAGTGGAGAGAGAGAGAATCAGATTAAGTTGATAAGAACAGTTGCTACACTTTAATCTCAGCCAAAAGGCCAATATGTTATGGCGACTGCAATAATTGCACCATTTTTAAGATGCACAATATTGAACGACAGAAACTTATTAAAGGTAATCATCAAAATTACAATTACAATAGATGAAATAAAATAATATCGTCTGCTGAATTATTTTTTAATTATGATTAAGGGTAATGTTCAATTGCTGGGGGTTTGGCTAGAAAAAAAAGAAATAAAGGAAAATAAAAGTGTATAATGTCTCCTGCCAATACCTCATAAATAATGGACTATTCCGTTGCAATCGTGTGGAAAGAGGGGAAAAGACACTACTTCATTTCAGTGAATAAATGAAAGAAAGAAATAAAGAAGGAAAGATAAAAATGTTTAACGGCTGTTTCAGTAAAATAGGAAAAAAGTTGTCGATTTCAAATCTTTTTATTTGTATCCCCTTACTTCTTAAAATAACGACCAGCTTTCATATTTATGATTGTTATTGGAATATTTTGTTTAAGCTCAAATATTTAACGATGTGATATGGATATTTTTTTGTTGTAGAAATAACAATGAGTATATTCAATCATTATCTTAAGAGTTAAGAATTAGGATTCATTAGAAAATTTAAATAGGAAAACCGTGAAGTTTTCACAGGTCTTTCTAGCATATATAATGCAAACTAATCATGTGAGAGACATGAATCAGCTAGTATGATTCATGACATATAAAGATGAACTTACCAAAATATGTGCAATATCTTCCTGTCCGGAGTCAAGAGCCAACCACAAGGGAGAATTGTTATCAACATCAACAATGTTCATGTTAACTCCCTTAGCACATAAGGCTTCCACGATGACAGGTAAGTGACGCTTGATAGCCAGTTGGAGGGGCAGGTCTCCTTCGGGAGTCCTGCAGTAACAGAATACAAGAGAACAGAAGATTTAAAATCTTTTGGGGGGTATTATACTGGTGACAGAATTACTATATAATAAACCTGGGTGCCTGCTATGTAGCAGAATTGTGAGCAAGCTATTCGAATTCAATCTTCACTGGGTGACAGACCTTTTGATTTTATTCCTCCACAATTTTAGTTGGTTGAATTTGTTTAGCGGCATCTCAACCTCTATGGGTTATTTAATGCTGAAATCTAAATCATTTGACCACAGTTGTCTGCCTTCAACGACAGATACAGTTGGTCATTTTGCTATAAAAGCATATTTTTAGCTAATTTTGCTATAAATGTCTAGTAATGGTAATATAGAAATCTATTTTTGTATTTCATAGTGTTTTTGTTTGAGGCTTCACTATTTGCACATAGCTAGGACCCTAACAGATACTATCAGCTCAGGTTAGGTTGGACCTGGGAACAGTGGAAATTAAGAGATGATTCCATGCTCCTCAAAAGCTCTAATTTCCCAATCAGAAGCCTTGATGACGGATCCACAATTTTAGATCTGGCTTGAACTGTTTAATTCTAAGTCTTTGGCTTAACTGAAAGCCTTTAAAGAACAACACAAAACACAAATAATAGAAAAAAAAAAACACAACACAAAAACTACTCTTAATGTCTGAATATATATTAAACTGCTCTTTATGTTGTCTATTATTTTATACTACATAGTGTCATATAGTTTTGATATTTATTAAGATGAGCTTACTTTAGCACAAGGTCACTCAGTGAGGATGGAATATACTACAAAGTAACCGTGACCTGTTATACCTACCTGTTAACTATATATACAACCCATGACAAGAAGATCTATATATTTGCTGATTATCAATATTATGGATATAAATTAATGGAAAAGGTTTTTAGTAATGTTTTTTTTATATTAGGTTGGTGCAAAAATAATGACGTAATAATGTCGTTTTTTGACATTAAAAAATACGTCAAAAAACGACATTATTACGTCATTATTTTGCACCAACCTAATATAATTTTAATCATTAATTTTCCTATGTTCAGTATTGTTAATTTTTAATAAACTATCTGCTAGAGTTTTAACTAAACGTATTTTTAAATTTCAGAATTAAACTTGTAAAATAGATCACTATTAGTTATTTTACAAAACCTAATAGTTTTTAATGAATTATCATTTTCAAGGATTATGATGTTTAAGAATGGTAAAGTATTATGTTTTACATACTCAATATTGAACATATATGTTTTGATGCTGAGAATTTAAATAATTCAAAAAGGTCAGAGAAGGTACATTTTCTTTAAAAATATAAGATATATCAGCTATATACCTACAATATGTATGATGAAGTATTACCTATACTCTATCTAAACAAATTTCTTTGAATAAATTTGCCTTGAAAAAGTTAGCAAGAAGGGTGATCCTATGTCCACTTCATCAATTTGATCATATTTTCTGTTATACAAAAGATGAGGTAAAGATGTGACAAACCTGAATTAATTTTATTTATACTTTGACATTTTCATTTCATCTTTAAAAATCCTTTCTACTGCTAAATATATATCCATCTCATCTAGTGGAATATTGGTGAATAAATTAACTATATTGAAAGAATATAAGTGTCTTGTTATATAAGTGTCTTGTTATTTTTTTCTTTTGCTATTTACTTACACTGACAAGAATGCCAGTTTTATTTTTTTCTTTTGTATTTTTTCAGTTTTCAAATAATGTTTTACGTACAAATCAAAATTTGAGATAAACTGTCCAAAATTCCATTTTTTGGTTCTGTTTGATTCAATTACTTTCAATTATCTCAGTTATTATCAATAACTGGATGTTATCAATATGGCAGACAAGATTTTTGGGGCTACATCCTGACATTTTTGACCAAGGTAGGGGTGGACATAAGACTTCAAATTAATTCAATATGCATATTGTACAAGTGATGCTATGTGTAAAATTATTTTATAACTGCACCAGAAAAGCATGTATCAAATATTTATATATTATTGTTGTTGTTGTTGGTAATGGTACTACCACCACTATATCACCAACTCAATTTTTAGGTAAGTTGTGTTTGTACAAGTTTCAAACACAAATGTGTTTTTTTTTTTTTTTTTCAAGCAAGGTGATAAAGTCACTCTGATGCAAGGAGTTACTGAGAGTGAAAGAAACTGAGAAAAATTTATTGAGAAAAGGAGACAATAAAAGAAGATTCAAGTAAATAGAAGATGACAGTTGACATTTCATGAACAGGATTCAAGGATTCAGAAGAATTTTAGTTCTAGCAGGCAACAGCTACAAAAAATATCATGAAGAGTTTGTATATTTTCCAGGAAAAGTTACTTTTGTGTTTCTTTCTTATTGGCAAGAAAAAGCCTTAATAAAATACTGTCAAAACATTAAAAATTTAATATAAAAATGAAGTTAATAAACATTCAACTAATTTAAGTAAAGTGGAACCTCGGTTGTCGAACGTCTCACATATCAAACAAATTGGTTTTCAAACAGAAAATTCAAGATGAAAATGCCTTAGTTATCAAACAAAATTTTGGTTCTCGAACAACATAGCCGAACTGAGTTAACACAAACAGAATAATTTCTGAGTCGACTGTCGTGTCGTATACATTCGTATGTTGTGCCGTACTTTTCTTTTCTAATTTTATTCTACTGTGACCTTTTTTCTCTACAATGATTTCTATTGGAAAAAAACTGTTTCAGTTTACAAACATTTCAGGTTAAGAATGGCCTTGAGGTACAAATTAAATTTGTGAACCGAAACCAAAAACAAAATAAGAGAACAATAATTCAAAAATGTAAATGTGTGTGTGTGTGTATAACTTTTCACAGAATACACAGATGCTACACTCCAATTCTAAGCGAGAGAGCAAACTTTGATCTTAGATTTGCACAGATACTCTGATCCTAGGTATAAGTGATGGCCCTTGCATAATTAATTCATCATTTTAACAGGTACTGTGCTATTATTATTATCATTAAGGAGGAGGAAGAGGTTTGCTCTGTTCATTCAGCAATTTCAAGTTATTACTTCTTTTATGGAATTTTTTTCTGACGAGAGCGATTCAGGGGAGATAATTTCTCTTTTTCCTACTTCACCAATTATTATTACTGTTCAAATATATGGCCTACTTACAGTACTGACGTGTCCACCTGGTGGTCAAGCAGAAAAAGGGCACTAACAATATCCTGCTTTAAGAGTGCTTGGTGTAAAAGGGTCAAGTTTTCTGTGTTGGTCTCATTGATATTAGCACCAGCAGAAAGTAGGTGGATGGATGTACTGTGAAGGTTATTCCACAAGGCTAGTCCGAGGACACTTTGGCCTTGTGAATCTTTTAGGTTGAAATTGGGGACAATCATCAGGGAATCCTTGCTATTTGCGTATTTGGCTGGAGCAAAGAAATAAAAAAATAGAGAATATAATCAAGCTTAAATGTTCATCAAGGATTAAATTCAAGCAAAAACAAAGATAATCATATTATATCAACTTTTTATTCAATGAAATATTTATCAAGCATTATTAATTTTTGACTAGTATTTTTTCATCTTAATATCAGTTGCCTTTCATTGCAACTGCTCAGCCACTCATAATTCGATGATAAATAAAATAGTTTGAGAATAAAGACTAAGTACTTAGAAAAACTCAATAGAACAAAAGAGACCCTTCACCTTTCCAAGGTAAAAGGCATGTGAGAATTTCTTTATTTTTAATCCACAGGCATAGACTGATGTTCTATGTAGTTGCAATAAAAAGCAACTAATGAAAGAAATATTCAGCTCATAAAAAATTAATAATAGTGATAACCAATTTATAACATTTTTGTAACTGGAATAGCTCAGAAGTCCATATACGCAGCTTTGCTTTAATATCACAAATCTCTTATTAGAATGTACAAGGTGTTTTCTTTAAAGACTTTTATTGAAGGCCAAGTGCAAAATTAGTGATATGCAAAATTAATAAAAGAAATAAAGCTGAACTGTAGTTTATTAGGTTGGTGCAAAAATAATGACGTAATAATGTCGTTTTTTGACGTATTTTTTAACGTCAAAAAACGACATTATTACGTCATTATTTTTGCACCAACCTAATAAAAAAAAAAAGGTTCTCCTTTCTTAACTTCTTAAGAAAAGTTTAAAGGTTAAAAAAAAGATTAGCTCCATTTTAAAGAGAAAAAAACAATAAAATTAATAAAAGAAATAAAGCTGAACTGTTGTCTATTAGGTTGATGCAAAAATAACGACGTAATAATGTCGTTTTTTGACGTATTTTTTAACGTCAAAAAACGACATTATTACGTCATTATTTTTGCACCAACCTAATAATAATAAAAAAAAAAGGTTCTCCTTTCTTAACCCAATAAAATTAATAAAAGAAATAAGAAATAAAAATTAATAATGAATACGTATAGAACTTTTGTTACCTTTGTGCTGTAAGAAAACATCAACAATATCTTCACGTTTACTAAGGATGGCCAAATGCAATGGGGTTTGCTTGGTGACTGGAATTTGTTCCTCATCATCCAAAGTGAGTGTGTTCAGCTGGGCAGATGTTTGAGTATTGGGGTTAGCCCCATTACTGAGAAGCACTTGAACCAGATGAACTAGACCCTTTTCACAGGCAACATGCAAGGCAGTTTCATTCTGAAAACAAGATAAAAATACAGACATGCATCTTTAAAGCCTAGGATTTAGTTTCCTCCAAGACCAAAAGAAAACAAAACATCTGATTATCCTCCATTTGTTATCAACTCATCAAATACATAATACAACATCTGTTCCATAATAATTGTGATGTTTCATGTATGAAATATATATGTAAATGTAATAACTATTATGAAACAGATGTAGTAAGATCTTTAATAGTTTTGAGATTGGCAATTTAGAGAAAATCTCTTTGCCTTAGTACAAGACTACTTAAAGTTGCTTCTCTTTAGCAATAGTTGTAAACATTTACAAATAAATATAGACGGCCTTAAATTGTCTCTAAACTGGTACCAGGTAAATTTTAACTGTAAAGAATTCTTCAAAAGAAATTAAAAACTTCACTTTTCTCAAAAAACAAGATTTTCTTCTGAACAAAAAATTGTGATAAAATAAATTCAATACAGTGATCAGAATGTAGGTCATCATTGTGATTCAAGCACAAGTTTAACAGTGACTTAAACAGTAGGATTGAGTATTACAGACATATGAAGAGACCTTTGTTAGTGACACTGTCAAATTAAATGAGTACAGACTAAAATAAAGGCCATTTGCATTGCCTGAGAAAGTCATTTTGATGAAAATCAAATCAAAAATAGGAGAGATAAATATCTTAAAAATACAAAACACTTCATGTGTATTTGGTTGGTAAATTGAAACATTTCTCAAACAGATTCATAAAAGATCTGCTGCATTATTAATTCTGGTAGTAATGTCAATGGCCAAGACTTATCAAGATCCCAATTGATTTTCTGAGAAATATGAAAAATTAAAGACTGAAAAGTTTTCTTTCATCAATCTGTTATCACAATTTCTCATTGGATTCATAGAGGTGCTGATATTTAAGAAAGTATGTCTGAGTCCCAATAAATAATATAAAAACTTTTAGATGATACTGACTCAGAATACATATGATTTTACAAGTCTGAGTTGTAGAGAAAAATCCTGGGGTAATACAGTTAATAATAAAATGCTGAAAATCCAAAATAAAAGAACTACAACAAACCCTGTTTCTTTTTTTGTTTTTTTTCATCATCCATTCTGCTTGTTGACCATTGTGGTAAACATTAATGTTTTTTATAAATGAACACTCCAATTTGAGAGAGAGAGAGTTTTTTTTTTTTTTTTAAGTTTTAAAAAGCAAACAAATTAAAATAAAACAGATTTGACAGCTTTAAGCTTTTAGAGATACAGGATTACTAATATGGACTTTTCTTTCCTCTAGCAACTAAGCTAAGTATTTGCCAGCTTCAGTTACCCAAAACTTGTAATTACAGCTTGATTTTCAATTTTACAAATGTAATTGATCTAGACAGAAAAAAAAATATAGAAGAAAAAGTTAACTATTGCCACTGACTTTGTGATTAGCAGTATTGACAAGGGCTCCATGCATGGCAAGGAATATACCAGCAGCTTCATTCCCCGAACGAATGGTCTGCATTAATAAAGAATCACCTGCAAATAGAAATATTTATAAAATTAACAAAACAATTTTAATCACAAGTTGTTCATCATATTATAAATAAATATATATGTATAATTGTATAACTATTGAAATTTAATGGATAGTAGCACGGATAAAGGAATTGGAGAGCCGAGTTCGAATTCCAGTTGAATCCATTACATTCATTCACGTGCTAATACCCTTGGGAAAATTATGAGTCCTGTTCTTTTTCCCCCAGCTATGGGTAAAATAGCAGGATAGACCGGGTTCTATAGCCTTGGATGTCAAATGGTCTACTGCACAAAGAAATGGCAACTTACTGCAGGAAAAAAATCTGCCTTGTCAGTCATATATCAAAAGATACATGATCGCTTAAGCGTGTTTCACGCATAGCACATAACTGACTGATTCCTTGTATATATGCCGAGTTCGAATTCCAGTTGACTCCATTACATCCACTCACGTGCTAATACCCTTGGGAAAAGTATGAGTCCTCCTCTTCTCCCCCCACCCCCAGCTATGGGGGAGAGGGGAGAAGATTCATATGGGTAAATAGCCTTGGATGGCAACTGGTCTAACATAGAAAGAAATGGCAATTTACTGCAGGAAAAAAATCTGCCTCGTCAGTCATATACCAAAAGATACATGATCGCCTAAGCGTGTTTCACGCATGGCACATAACTGACTGATTCCTTGTATATATGCCGAGTTCGAATTCCAGTTGAATCCATTACATTCACTCATGTGCTAATACCCTCGGGAAAATTATGAGTCCTGTTCTTTTCCCCCCAGCTATGGGTAAATAGCAGGATAGACTGGGTTCTATAGCCTTGGATGGCAAATGGTCTACTGCAGAAAGAAATGGCAACCTACTGTAGGAAAAAATCAGTCATGTATCACACATGGCACATAACTGACTGACTATTGATATTTATTTTTTACAAATTTCACATATGTAAAGATTGCCATAGGTTGTTAGGATGATATAATTGGGAAAGAGAAGCATCCAGGCATGAAAACACATCGAAAATTGTGAAAATGTTTAACAAAGATCACCAAGAAATCAGAAAGAGAAATTGAAAACCCTGACAAGATTAGAAGAGAAAAATTGGTTTTAAGAATGTCACAAAATGAGATTTTCGTTACGAACAAGAAAATATTTGAAGAAGCTGTTGTTGAAAATGTAAACAGAGAGAAAAAACACAAAATATTGCATATATTGACCAAAGCATGAAAGCAACCAAATTAGCACCTTTAATTAAATATCACTAAAGTTGGCAAAGACATATCTGAAATTTCTCAACAGCAACTTTTAGTGATGAATGTTATATTAAATGGATCTGACAGAGGTTGAGGTCTTCATGGAAATAAAAGACAGGAAGTGATGTTTAATGTTTCAGGCTAATTTTTCAGACATTACAATTACATGACCATTTAAAGTTGGTGAGATAAAGGCAGAGAATTATTATTGGTTTTTGAACAAGATATTTATTGAACGATAGTGATCAGATACAAGAAGCAGTATGCTAAAGAATATATTTATGTTAAGTAATATTTCTTCACATACTCCAAGCCTGACTTGTGCCCAACTTACCAAAAAAGGTTTCAAGGATATCAAATTGATGGAATGTCTCACAGCCTTTCCAAAAGATTGATATCTGGAAAGGCTGGGAGACATTCTATTATTAGAAAATTTGTGGTCTATTTCTAAAAGAAATGTATATGGAAAACAATATTCAAGCAAAGAATTCTGGGAAGCAATAAAAGCTGCTGCCAATAAAGTTGAAATAGCAGAAAAGTTTACAAAATCACTGAATAAAAGACTGATGACGGTTATAGAATTTATAAGAGTTCATTGTGTCAATTAAATGTGTTTCTGATGCAAATATCTCAAATTTATTTACAAATAAAAATTTATGTTGTAGCTAGTTTGTATTGGGTTGGTGCATAATTATCAGGCGTTTTTGTAGGCAAGTTATTTGTTAATAAAAATTGCTGCTTTGCTTACTTTTTTAATAAAAAATATTTTATTTGCAGATTATAAAAATGCGTATTGATAATCATATGCTTCGGAATAATCACTTAAAAATCTTATTGTTAAATTGTTATGTTTCTTTTTCATAATAAATATTGTTTAAAAAATGCCTGATTATTATGCACCAACCCAATTTAAGAAAATGTGACAACCACTTAAGAAACTATTAATATTTCTATTAAAGGATAGACATTATAAATTTCAATTTCTATTAAAGGATAGACATTATAAATTTCAATAAAGGTGCAATTAATTTACAAATTCATGAATTATTCATACATAAAACAAATACAAAAGTTAATGATTAAATGGCGAGAAATCCATCTTCGCAAACAATTCAATAATATACAAAAACCCCGAATCTGTCTATGAATGAAAAGATCCTGTTTTATAAATTGATTGCACCTTTATTGAAATTTAAATAACTGATCCAACTGCAACTTTCGGATAATAAGTGCGACATTACTGTAATTATTGAACAATATAGTTCATGCCACTTTGACGGAAAATTTACCAGTAAAAAAGAATTCTCTTATCACTACATTTGTACATAAACGCAGAACCTTAAAATTTAAATTCAAACTCAGCGTTGCGACTACACGTTCCAAAACAATAACACACATTTCTCATAGCATTTTTCGGATTACAACCTTGTTTTCGTTTGTCCACTTATTACTGAGAGTAAAACAAGAACACAATCTATTTCATACCCGAGGATGTCTGTAGGAACAGACGAAAGCTTGTAAAATAAAAAGATCTAATGCAACGGAAATTTATAAAACAGGATCTTTTCATTCATAGACAGATTCGGGTTTTTTGTATATTATTGAATTGTTCGCGAAGATGGATTTCTCGCCATTTAAATCATTAACCTTTGTATTTGTTTTATGTATGAATAATTCATGAATTTGTAAATTGATTGCACCTTTATTGAAATTATAAGATTTAACTACATTGCTTATATAAATGTATGTATAACTGGAAAACCTTTCCCACTTTACTTGGTTAATATCAATATTGTGAAAACATTGACCTGCATCACAAAATCTGATTGTATATAATTTTTTTGCTACTTTAATATGATCTTCAGTTTAGACATTGGGATTCTTACTGTACTTAACAAATGGACAAAGGAAAGTGCAACAGAAATCTGAAGGTGCATAGGAATAGTAAAAGAGGACTTTCAAAAACCAAGCAAAGTATTAAGAGATAGGAAAATGTCTTTAGAAACAAAAGAAAACAGAGCCAAAATGTTATGTAATATCTAATCTCCTACATAGTAGTTGGCAATCTCCCCACAGATGAAGAAAGGTCTTTAAACAACAGGTTCATATGATTCTACCAATGAATGCTGAGAATATCATAAACTGAAAATCTGAGTAATAAATAAGTTTTAAAGAAACTAAAAACTACAATGAAACTGATGCTAACAATCAAAACAAGATAGTGGAAATTTCTGGGATTCATAATAAGGAAAGAGTGCTTAGGAACTTTAACACTCACAGGATATATTGAAGGCAAGAGAAGCAGGAGGGAAAACAGTGAGTAACATACTTAAGAACTTTGTGTTAATTGATGGTAGAATACAGTCAAAATGATAAAGAAGCGAAAGATACTTAGTATACCAAAAGACAGGAAGTTGTGGAGAGCAACGATTGCCTACATCCTGAAAGGACACAGCATATTATATTACTTCCAGCAAAATGGATAGTCTGTGGGGGGTTCCAGTCCCACAAAAGTCAGTTTCATTTGATTTACTGATTCAGATATTAAGCAGCATATCCAAACATTTGGAGAGGTTTATTAAAAACCCTAACAAGCTCAGTGTGCAGACAGGTACACAGAAATCCTTACCCGATTCCGAATTGACAGTATTTACAGAACTTCCAGCTTTCAAAAGTTTTGCTGCAAAACTCTCTTCCCCAAACCCTTGATCATCCGTAATGTTTTGTTCTTCAGACTATAATAAAGGCAGAGAAAAACAAATAAACAAAATACAAAAGTCAAGAGATAAATGTAATTCTGATATGAAAATAAAAATTCTCCATGAGAAAATGTTTATGAATTTATAAAAAATTTTTATTAGACTGATGCAAATGTTGCCAGAACTATATTTTGCAAAAGGTTAGACAAATCTTTGTCTTTAAAGTTTATTCAGCTATTTGCTACTTTTACAATCAGTCAACACTTGTATGTTGTTTCCAACTGTTATGAAAGTAAGTTCCACAAGAATTTACAAAGTCAAACATCAATGAGTAGCTATACACTTGTCTTTCTCTTATTTGATCCAAAAATTACAAGCACAGACAAGATAATAAGTGTCAATAAAAATTTAAAAAAATATATTTATTTATTAATCCACAATGAAGTAAATCAAGCTTAGATCCTGGCCAACTAGTATTATGCAGCTACACATGTCACATAAAGAAGCTAAACTCTTAACAGGCCGATGTAAACAAAGAAAAAATGTGAAAGACCACTTAGAAAATTCACAATCTAAAAGGGAGGGAACTTTAAAAATTGAATTCTTAGAACGTAAATTAACGTACAATTATGTAGAATTCCCTAGTCATGCTTTCAACACTAAAATGCATATTTACATTTTTTTTTTTACACTAATCCACGAATTATAAACAGCTGTGAGTTACATCATTTTTATGATTTTCAATTGCGAATATAGGCTGTTTGTTTTGATATTTTGTTTAACAAAAATGGTTAACAAATGTGTTGCATTTGACTGTGCTTGTCTATATGTTACTAACAGTGAAAAAAATATTGACATTTTCTTTTCCTGTTGGAAAATCCGACTTTGGATAAAATGGATAAAATTCATTAATCGCATTGATTGATCTCTTACAGAGATTCACAAATTCTATACCAAAATACTAAAACTTATCTATGAATCCATGCATCACAAAAGATTCCTTTCATTTGGGAAATACAGGGCAAATAGTTTTCAAAGAACCTGGTAGTTTCATTTTATCTGTCTGAGAGAAAGACATATATCATTACTAACCTGTAGAGCCAACCATAAAGCCGTGTAACTATCAGAATTCTTCAATTCCAAGCTGAGGCCACCATGTTTTAGGAGCACATCGAACACAGCCACATTCTTACAGGAAATGGCACGATGTAGTGGAGTACTGAAATCAAATATTCCAAAATAAATGTGATGGCAACAAATAAAATAATTATAACTGTAATTTCAGCCTGGATTTATGCACACAATTTCACATAAGGCAGTTAAATTCTATCGCAATGAAACTTACTATGATTAGCCAGTTATTCATCACCACAACTGCCATGTAAATTAGCTGCCAGTACCACCAACTTAGACAAACTTCAAACAGGCTGTTATTAACGTGAGCAACTGTGACTCAATATTCAACATGGTAACAACCATTAAATGTTCAGGAGCATTATGGAGTTGATACTGTGATTTTAAGTCGATTTAATCCTTTTAACACAGATTAGGTATTATCTTACTTATTATAAAATGCAGATTGTGTGTGTGTCTGTACGTTTATATATTGGATCGGATTTCCTACATTTTTCAACCGATTTCAACAAAACTTCACAGGACTACTTAAAATTACCTTGCGGTGGTTCTGACAGCACCAAAAATTGGAAAAACACAATTGTTTTTGCACGAAATCAATTTGAAAACACGATTAAGAGGCATTAATGAAAGGGGGACAACTCATATCGAGTTATATTATTATAATATTGAGTTATCGAATTATACTTATTATAAAACCCAGGTTGGTTATTTGTGTGTGTGTGTGTGTGTGTTCGTTTATATATGGGATCAGATTTCCTACATTTTTCAACCGATTTCAACAAAACTTCACTTTCTTTTTGGCAGGTAGTGTTTCTTATTGTCTTGCACACTTTTTTCTTTATTTTTACATTCAGAATGCTTTAAAAATTCCATTTACAAGACAATTGTTTATAATAAAATTCTATTCAATCTGTAGAGACTCATAACGATTGAAAACAATGTTTTTGTTTTAGTTTGGGTTTGACCAATTCGTAAAAAAACAAAACAAACTAATTAAGACATGCGTGTCCGTCAACCTTAAACAATAATCTTTGTAAATTTTATTTTTCAGTCTTTATGATGTTTGATACTTGATCTATCTCTTACTGTTACATCCCCGGGCAATGCCGGACTCTACTGCTAGTATATATATATATATATATATATATATATATATATATATATATATATATATTTGTCTTTTTTGCCTATGTAGTATCAATTTTAGATATATTTTAAATATTTTCATGCAATTGTATTATATTTATGAAACAAAAACCTACAAATTATTGTTGGGCAGATTCTATGACCAGTCCAGGTGACTGCCACTTGGCTTACTTTTGGTGATTGGCACTGCTATAATGCAACAAATAAATGATATTAATTCTATTGTATTAAATTAGCTCTATTTACCATTGTAATTTTAATATAGAGGATTCCAGCCCACACAAAGATCCAAAATGGTGTGTTGAGAAGAAAAGGTCAAGAAACACCAATATAATGTTTCAACATGTATAATTGGATCTTTTAAATCCAGAATCAGAGAATTTAGGCTAGACTAAATCTTTGTCCTCAGTGTTCAGTAACTTCGGGATACAACACACGTAATCTTTTAAATATGAAAAAACTATTTCAGTAACTTAAACAGTTTTGATGCCACATTAATTTAGTCTACTCTTAATGTTTCTGTCATAATTCAAATACAGGAATGCCCTGCTTTTTGGAAGTTCACTTAGCTTTTATGACTGATCGTCATTAGCAAAGGGTTCAGATTTTCTTTGCTATTCGAACTTGTATAAAGTAAAAAAGCAATTACCATTGACATGGGGAAAAAATTCTGATCACTCCCAAACTCCCCAAAAATAACCTTCTTCTAGGCCTGCCTGCCTTAATTTCAAAGGTCAGAGTTCATCTGGCAGTATGTTTGACTACTCACAACATTTTTATTTTATCATATAGTTCTGTGTATGCATTAAAAACATCCTGCAAACCTTCTCTAAACCTATATGCTCTATCAAAATTCATCATTTTCTACAATCACAGCAGCACTGTCAATCATCATAAAAATCTCACACAATGTTATGCAATTTTTGGGATCTGGGAATATTTATAAGTTTTTCACTATCTAAATGAAAAGTAATCAGCTTCTTCACTTAATGCCATTTTTGGCTTGGCAAGACTTTATAGGAACAATCTACTTTCAAATAGCAGAGGATAACCTGTATTCTAAAAATGGCACATATCCAAATTAACAACATTGGGAACAAATTTATTAGTATCAATATGAAAGACTGCATTAAACAAGAAAGACCTTTTATCACCACCTAGAAATTTGTAAACCATTCTCTCACTGTGTAACCCTGAAAATATTATTGTAAAAGGTAACAAAGGATCTTTCTAAGAAATAATTTTTTCCTCTCTTTGGAAGAAAAAGCAAGTTATTTTGGCACTCACCTGCCTTCTGTACATTGAGCATTTATGTTAGCACCATTCTGTAGCAATTCCTGACAGACATGTGCCATGCCATCAATCGTCTCGTGATCTGTGTTTTCCGGATTAAATGAAGCCACCATGTGAAGTGGGCTTTCTTGGTCAAGATGGGTGACTGCATTAATGTCTACTTTGTTGTGGATTAAAAAAGTTGAAGAGAATTCATCACCTTCAGAAGAAAAATAAAAAATATTCAGCATTACATAAGTTGCTTGTCTATGAAAAAAACAGAGGAAGAACATAATTCACAATTAATAGCCTCCAAAAAGTTTTTTTTAAATTACTCACTTGGTTTGGTTTGTTTTACAGCATATCAACCTTAATGGGTTATTTAATGTTGACAATTTTTATTGCTAGTAATATTTTTTCCTTCAAAAATCTATTTCTGGTAAAAGATTTTCCTTCACTGGAAATTTTTTTTTTTTTTTTTCAAAAAATGTATTGCTGGTAATATTAGTTTTTCAAAATTGTATTAAAACCTATTTTTACACTTTCATAGTATTTTGACCAGAGTTTGGGAGTTAACTATCTGCCCATAGCTGGGACCCTAACAGGTGCTACCACCCAGAGTCAGGATGGGCCTGGGAATACCAACAATTAAGAGGTGGTTCCATGCTCCTCAACGTCCTGGGTATGACGGTAAACTACATCCGCGTCCTGGGTATGGCGATAAACTACATCCAACAGCAAGGCCTCAGATAATGTTTTCGGAAAAATAATGTTGCCAGCTATACGTTTTTGAAACAATAATGTTGCTAGCTGTACGTTTTTGAAACAATAATGTTGCCAGCTGTACTTTTTTGAAACAACAATGTTGCCAGCTATGCGTTTTTGAAACCATAGTGTTGCCAGCTATACGTTTTTGAACGTCCTGGGTATGGCGATAAACTACATCCGCGTCCTGGGTATGGCGATAAACTACATCCAACAGCAAGGCCTCAGATAATGTTTTCGGAAAAATAATGTTGCCAGCTATACATTTTGGAAACAATAATGTTGCCAGCTATACGTTTTTGGAACTATAATGTTGCCAGCTATACTTTTTTTGAAACCATAATGTTGCCAGCTATACGTTTTTTTGTAAAAAATAATGTTGCCAGCTGTACATTTTTGAAACAATAATGTTGCCAATCCGTTTTTGGAACAATAATGTTGCCAGCTATACGTTTTTTTTTAAAACCATAATGTTGCCAGCTATACGTTTTTGAAACATTAATGTTGCCAGTTATACGTTTTTGAAACCAACTGCAGTTGGACGCAGATAATCTTAGAGGATTGCTTTGCTCAAGTGTTATGTTAACCATGTAGACTCCCAGGGGTGTATAGAGACACAGCTTCCCCACTCTAGGTGTTGCCTTAGTACGTAGATTTTTTTAGGGAGGAGTTTCTAGTCCTATGTCCAACTGGTTTTGGATTTAGAGTTAAACTTCTTATAGATCTAGAGTCCAGTCTGCCATGCAATTAACCCCTAGCTAGGCGGGGACAGAACACATGGATTCACACTTTTTCCAGGAGTATTTGTGCAAAAGTAAACAAAGGCCTTGGCTAATATTTTATCTCAGCAAAGCAGCACTTTCCATGTCAATAGCCACCAAGCACACATACTTCGCTCACTCCCAAAACCTTTTGTCAACCATTGCTATATTGCAAGTGATAATGGGATACAACACAGAATTAAATTCATTCACAGAGATATTAGATTGGTTTGGTTTGTTTTATGGCATATCAACCTCAATAGGCGATTTAATGCCGACAAAAATTTTATTGTTAGTAATAATTCTTCTTTTTTTTTTTCAAAAATGTATTGCTGGTAATGTTTTTTTTCCTTCAAAAATTAATTTCTAGGAATATTTTTTCCTTCAAAAATCTATTTCTGGGAATATTTTTTCTTCAAAAATGTATAGCTGGTAATAATTTTTTACAAAATATTTCCAGTATTAAAACCTATTTTTACACTTTCATAGTGTTTTGACTCCAGTTTGGGGGTTAAGTATTTGCTCGGACCCTAACAGGTGCTACCACCCCTGGTCAGAGTGGACCTGGGAACACCAGCAATTAAGAGGTGGTTCCACGCTCCTCAAAAACTCCTGATCAGAGGCATTGATGTTGGACGTAGTTTATCATCTTACCCAGGATGCGAAAGTAGTTTATCGTCATACCCAGGACGTGGATGTAGTTTATAGTCATACGCAGGACATGGATGTAGTTTATAGTCATATGCAGGACGTGGATGTAGTTTATAGTCATATGCAGGACGTGGATGTAGTTTATCGTCATACCCAGGACGTGGATGTAGTTTATCGTCATACCCAGGACGTGGATGTAGTTTATCGTCATACCCAGGACGTGGATGTAGTTTATAGTCATACGCAGGATGTCACTATAGAAAGAACTTGTACATTATTTTCCTTTTAGAACTATATTAACTTAGCACCTTGGAGTTAAGTGAATGAGACAGAGTTGAAGACATCAATGAGAACAAAAAGAAAATGGCTGAGGAAAGCAAAGAGAAGAAAAAGGAAAGAGAACAAGAGAGAGGGAGAAAGAGAGAGAGCAGGATGCGGATGTAGCTTAACATCATACCCAAGACACAGAGATATTAGAGTGAAGTGAATATGAAGTCTCGGCTAGAATTTTAATTGATTAGATTTTCTAACTACAAAGAAAAATAGATTTCTGCTTTTCCCCCAAGGGCATTAGAGCAATGGAAACTGTCATAGTCAGAATTTGAACCATTTACCAATTCTTATTTTCCATAATCATTATGGTTACTCCTCTCTGCACTACTAATTTTCTAAATACAAATAGAGTAAAAGATTCAAACCAACTGACCTCTTTTGATAGCTTTATGTAATAAACTCCGTCCAGATTTGTCCCTTCGGTTTACATCAGCCTTGTTGTTAACCAATGTGTTGGCAATACTTTCCTGCCTGCTCTGCAAGGCCATGTCCAGAGGAATGTCCCCACGACTGTCCAGTTCATTCAATTTAATGCTCAACTTTTAGAAAAAATGTAAAACAAAAGACTCCAGCATTAAAACATTTTTTAAAAGAGAAAAATGAAAATATAAAAAAAAATTACCCTAACATCAAACAGGTCAGAACAAGTTTGTAGCATTTTTGTAAGTAAATTTCAAAAACAATGTTAAGATATTTGTACATAGATTTATTAAGTCACAAATGTACCATTACCTTTCACCATCTTTAAGGCAGCTTCAGGAGGAGTTCATCCTCCTAGAATTTGGCATCTTTTGAGATGTTGAAATAGATTTTACAGGCTTCTAAAGAACTGAAGTTGCTTCCATTAAGAGAATTTTGTAAGGATTGAAAAAAGTGGT
This sequence comes from Acanthosepion lycidas, assembly GCA_963932145.1. Taxonomy (NCBI): domain Eukaryota; kingdom Metazoa; phylum Mollusca; class Cephalopoda; order Sepiida; family Sepiidae; genus Acanthosepion; species Acanthosepion lycidas. The sequence goes on from OZ010574.1 coordinate 86,617,504, forward strand.
AATCCAATAATCTAATGGTGCCATATCAGGTTAGTATGGTGGATGTAGTAAGACACCACAGACAAGATGTACCAATTTCTGTTGGGTCTGCAAAGAGATGTGAAGTCTGGTGTTGTCCTGATAGAAAACAATAACCTTCTGATTAGCCAATTATGGATGCTTTTCATCAATTGCTGCCTTTAATATCTTATTGAGAAGAGTACTTATCTGAATTCAATGTCTGATTTTGAGAAAGGTGCTCACATGATGCACAATGCCCTTCTACTTCCACATTTACTTTACAGACCAGTTTTTTGAGAATTTATATTTCATTTTCCCTAGGATATTTTTCACTCCACATTGTTGTAAACAGTTTCAAACACCTATGATCATTCTTTTCAAAAATCACAGATAGAAAAGTGATCCATTTAATTTTCTCCCTCAAATTATGAGCCAGCCAAGCATCATAGTGATTTATGTATCAAAGTGTTTTCAAAAGATTTACAGCACCCATATTATGGAATATGATGTCCTATGTAGTCTGAGTTGGATGATTTTTAATCAGCTTTTCAATTTGATCATCATCAGTTGGAAGCTTCTTGATATTGTACATCAAAATCTCTACTTCTGAACCTAGCACACCACTTATGAACACTACTCTCAGCTACGGCACCATCTTCATAAATGGCATATATCTTTTTTGCTGTTTGTACAGGATTTTATTTATTTATTTACCTTTCTGAAAAAGTGCATCAAATAACAAAAAATGAATCTAATTTTCTTCCATTTTCACTTTTAAGGTTACAAAAAAAAAAAAAAAAAAAAGGTAGTATTTAATGACATTTAATGACTAACCAACACAAAACTTAGGGTAGATGACGATACTGACCAAATTGTGTCATACCTGCCCAAATAATACAAATATTTTATCTTGGAACTTACCTGAGAGTCATATTCGATGAGGTAAAGGAACACAACATCTTCTCTTTGTGCACGAATGGCAGTGTGTAACACATGTTCGGACTTGGATTTAAACATTTTGTACAAGAGGGGAGCTGGCATACTTACAAAATCTTCACTAGTAAAATCATTCTGAAAGGAAACAAAAACAAGTTGAATATTCTCATGATTCACTACAAAAATAAAGCAAAAGAGAAAATTGATCCAAAACATAAATCATGATCATCAATTGATGAGGAGGATTCAATAAACATGGGATTTAAGCTAAATCTCAAGGTTCAGCTCAGGAATGTATACTCTCCCATTACCAGTGGTTATTAATTAAAGACAATACAAACAGTACACCTTTCTTGTGTTACACAATAAAGGGAAGATTATGCCAGGAACTATATTCTCACCATGGACCCAGTGAGGAGACCAATAGATTTGTTTGGGTTGTTTAATGGCATATCAACTCCAAACAGATCATTTAATGCTGAAGTTTTATTTTCTTTGAGCTTTGGTAATTTTTTTTTTTCCCCCCCCCAATACTGTATTGCTGATAATTTTTTTTTTTTTTTTTTACTATGAAAATGTATTGCTGGTATATTTTTTTTTTTTACTGCATTCACTATTTGCCCATAGCTGGAACCCTAAGAAGTGCTACTGCCCTGGGTCAGGGTAGATGTAGGAACAGCAGCAATGAAGAGGTGAGACTAATGGAAAACTGATCAGAAGTAATGCTACTTATTTGAGCAGACCAGATTTAGAAACGGAGAGATGACCAAGAATAGAACCACATCCATCAAGTTAATAAGTGTGTCATCCATGCATCTTCTTATGGTTTGCCCTCTCTGTATTTGTTTCAAATGTTAAAAAACAAGATGCTTTCTCTTGGAATCCCATTGTAAATTGACAATAAATAAGAGACTTTTTCTATAGATTTTTACCTAATTGTTCCAAGTGGAATATGAGACAATTTGCATCTACATTTTCACCTGTATTTTTTTCATGGTCCTTCTTCACAGCTGAACTGATACATCTACAAGTTAAATTCTGAAGACTAAACACTGATCTAGCTAATTTAAATAATTCAGTTAATACTTGTCTTCTAAGTTATAAGTCCATGTGAAAGATTCAGCTGAATAGATACATCTTCATATCTGAATTTTTGGGATGTGGTGTTATCATTATTTACTCAATGTACTTTAGACTAAATTTTTCATACATAAAATAATTCTTTATTCATGGAATATGTGGTTTCAGGGGCTTTTTTCAAATTATCAATCTTCTCTGCCATTCCTTTCATGATCAAGCATTTATATAATTTCCTGTCATTCAAATATCTTGTGTATGTGTGTGTGCATGTGTGTATGTCCAAAGTTCAACTGGGTTCACTTCCTGTTTATATTGGTGTAAGCACCAACCTTCTTTAAGGACCTATTCAGCACTTAGTGGCAATGAGGTCACTTTCTAGGTCAACCCTCAAGACATCTAATTCTTTTGACATTCTGATGTGATGCAAGTACAAAATTTACTTTAGTATCTCTTCATGTGAGCCCAGTATATATTCAGGTCACCACAGGTCAACTCCTTTTAAATCAAAGACATTAAATTTGATTGGCAGGTATTTCTTGATATGAACCACATCTATTTTCTATGTCCCTTCAAAATGTTGGCAATCATGGCTTTCCCAAACTTCTCATCATAGATCTTAGTAAGGTTTTCACTATCTTTTCCAGTCCTTGTTCTGCTAACACACAAGCTTGTTAGGTAAATTACTCAGTGTTTCCCTCAGTCACTCTTGCTTAGCACGTTAAGGATTTTAGAGGCTAATTTCCTCTGTGTGTGTGTGTGTGTGATATCAACTCACCCAATGGTTGGAAATTAATTCTGAGCAATGATTTTTCAAGATATCAGCACCCATCTCTTCAGCCGATTGGTAAAATTTAATGCAGTTTTTCATGTTTACGAAAGACATCAAAGCATTTTCACACCTTAAATAAAAAATAAAAAGATAAATAAATTTTCAAGATATACATAAAAATTAATATATTACCATTTATATTTTGGATGAACAAAAGTCTGGGACCAATTCTGTGAACCTTTCTCCTCTACATTTCAGAATGATGAAAATAATGTCACTGAATGACAAATTGAATTTTGAAGCCACAATAATAACGGATTTAAGGATGTTGTGGTTAAAGAGCCTGACTCACAATCAGAATAGTTGCCTATTCCATCGCATATGATGACGAATCAAACATTCTAGTAATTCACTGCAAAAACCAACAAAGAGCCAAGATTGTCATTCAATATTGAAGGAATTGATTAACAAAGAATTTACACTAAATTTCAAGGTTCACTTAAGGAATTTAATTTGGTAGCGATCTCATCAAAAACAATGTCATTACTCTTGGGAACAAGTAAAGTAATCTATTGCCTGAATTTTGAATGTGGAGTTTTCAATCTTGGAAGATTGGTACAATAATTTTCCTACCAACATTTGGCCTGATAGTCTGAGCTCTTTTAATTCAGTACACTGTGGCCTGGAAACACCTATAGTCTGGCACATTTTTTGAATCAGCTGCCATTAGTTCACTGAGCTGCTTCAAGAACAGCACCACACATTGTTTATAACTTTCTGCAGCAGCCAACAGGAGCAGAGTGTTTTGGTGAAATGCACTTGCTCATTTCTTATATAGAGCTGCATATTTTCCCATTCAGGATACTAAGCATATATTACTTTTGGGGTTTTAGGTTCTTGTTTTTTAGTCATTAAATTGCATGAAACAAAACAAAACAAAAAAAAAAAAAACTTGCTTGAAAGCAATACTGATTGTTCTATTTTTAGTTTTAAGTTCTATTCTACCTTTCATAACACATAGCAATATATATGTGGAATGAGCTGGCAAGACTATGTTTACAGTATTTTTTTTTTTTAGGGTGGAATTTTGTCATCCATCATCTTCTGCTGTCTGGCAGTGGCCTTGTCTCAAGATTAAAGAGGTTGGATTGTACTTAAGAAATATCAAGAATGCAGCGATGGTCTGACCAGAAGAGTACAGTAAGTAAAAAAAAAAACAGATTTAAATGGGTTCACAGTAAATTTGTTTTTATCTTGAAACAAAAATTTGCATTAAAAGGAAAAAAAATGTTGCTTTTGTCTCAGGAAAAATTACAAAGAGAGAGAAGGATGTAAGGTGTAGAAGGGGGCGGCTAAAAGTTCATAAGTGGACCAAGATACTCGCATGAAATGTGATGAAATGAAGTTTATTTTTCGACATAGTCCCTGTTGTGACCTATGCATTTCTTCCATCAGTGGTGCAGTGCTTGGTGAAGAAGCTTTTATCCTGTTGGCCAAAAGTCATCAATAGCAGATATGATGTCATCATCACTGATACTGATTTCTAAACAGGTATTTTTTCATATTGGGGAACAGATGATAGTCAGATAACAAAAAAAAATCAAGAGAATAGGGAGGGTGATCAATCAGTTCAAAACTACATTCACACACAGCAGCCATTGAAAGCAATGACTTGCATGCTGGAGCTTTGATCTGATGAAACATGACCCATTTCATCAGTTTTCGTTAGTTGTCTTGATAGTCTTTCGTAACTACCTCAGAAAGTTGGTATAGTACTATTATATAGGAATGGAGTATCACTGCCAACACTGGGGTTTGAACATGGATCACCAGTGAGCTAACACAGGCGATCCCATTATTGAATTAACTGTGACCATGGGAGAAGTAAGAAGTTGCATGACGTCTAATTGATAGCATTTCTATTCTATCCTCTATTATCATTTGGATCGCATTTCTAGTGTATCCTCTATTACTATACAGACCGCTATTCTCTACTCTGTTGAATATACTATTTCTCTATTCAGATAACTATATGGGTTACTTGTTAAGAGAGTATTATCGAGCAAGTACTATTAGTGCAAGTGCTATTTGAAGGCATCTGACATCAGTATTGTTCAACAGCATACTATAGTTTTATCTGTGATTACAAAGTCTCTACTACAACAAGCATTATGAAAGTGGCAATGAGTATTCGTTGGCATCACAAAAGTGGCAACGAGTGTTTGTTGACATCACAAAAAGTATTTTCCATTGATGGTGTGTCCCTTTTGAAAATAGTCAATAAACACATTACCTTTTACATCCCCCAAAAAAAAAAAAAAAAAAAAAAAAACTGAGGCCATCATCTTCCCCACAGATGAAATGATCTTGGCTTTCTTTGGAGCAGGTGAGGAGTGAGTGTTTTCACTGAATTTATTGTCTCTTTATCTCTTGCTCAAAGTGATGAACCCAACATTCATCCTGGGTTAGGAAATGTTTAAGGAAAACAACTGGATCTGCCTCAAACAATGTCCGATCTTCAAATGACGTGATCAGACTGGTGCACTTTTGATCAGGTGTCAGACGACATGGCACCCACTGAGCAAAACCTTCATCATGTCAAGTTCATTATACAGAATATTCTCAACTCTCACACAGTATATGCTAATAGCATTGGCTATTTGATCTATAGTCAATCGTCTGTCATTCATCAACATGTGGTGAACACAATGTTTTCCTTGTTGATGGCATTTGCAGGATGTCAGACCTTGGATCATCTTCAAGATTCTCCTATCCTCACCTGAATTCTGCTGCCAACTTTTGCACTATTCAGGTGTCATCACCTAAAGTAGGAACTGCGTTAACATGAATGTTCTTGGAGGCTAAACCCTTTTTTTCCACACTTACTTGATAACACTATGATGCCAAATTTTGTCTGTTTTCAAGAGAAGTCACTACTAGTTATTTTTGAAGTCTTCTTTGAACAGTCAGTGTCAGTTTACTTAAAAACAAAACAAAAAAAAACAAAAAAAACACAATGCAGTTATTAATAAGAGGAGTTGAAATTAATGCATGCAAGATTTTAACTCTAGCATCATTCCTTCATAACCAGCCTATAGTAAGATGTAAATAAATAAACTCTTTTTTACGTAGGATGCAATCTAAAACATATTTACACTATTTACACCAGGACTATCTTTTTGTTGTTCTCACAATGTTTTAGCTGTTGTGCTCTCTGGCCTTCGTCATGTAATCTACAGTGAATTCCTACCTGAACCCTTTATTTAATCTACAGCGGTAGACTGTTCTATTTCCACTATGCCTATGGATATCTCATCTAGTTTTAGTACTACTAAAAATTATATAACATTTATTTATGCAAAAGGAACACAAGGATAATCTGAATTTTTTACTTTTCTAATCTGGAAAGAAAACTTTTTGTTTCTCATTGTAAATCTTAATTTCTTTAGAATCTACAAAACTTTATTTTCATTCTATAAATTTTCCTCTCAAAGTTATCTGTAGAATTTTCATTAAAAAAAAAAAAAAAAATGCTTATTTTTTTAAATTGCTTTCAATCTTATTTTTTATATTAACAAAACACAAACAAATCTATTTTAATCTTAAACACAACCAATTGTAACTTCCCCATTCATATTATAAAAGATGATTGATTTTTATATAAAATTAATGAGACATGATTTACCTGGCACACAAACTGTGCAACTTAAATTTGACAGACGACTTGAGTAAGTCAAGTAGAAATGTTTCATCAGCTTGGATGTTGATTTGATCTGTGTAAACCCATTTCAGAAGTGCATAGGCCACATCAAAGTTGATGGCTGAAAAAATAGAAAAAGAAAAAAAAAAGTTTTTTTTTTTTTTTACTATGACTGATCTTTCACTCAACTCCAAAAATCTATTTCAAAAGAAATTTAATGCATGGACATTTTTAAAAAATTAATTTCTTTTTTAATCTGCAGGTTTTGACTATAAAAGATATGTATGCAATGAAATTAACAACTGATGTAGCAATTCACGGAAAAAACACAAGATTTTTGACTATAGACAATCAGATATGTATACAATAAAATTAGCGACTAATGTAGCAAGATTTTTATCTTGCTGGAACCCATCAAATAACAAGAGAGAAACTACTCTTTATATAAAAATTTGAAGAGAATTTCCAAATTCTTTCCTCGTTCAGAGAAACTGTTCAGTAGAGAAACATTTTCTTGATTACACTTTTAGAGGGGGCTTATTTTCTGTGAAAACAGAAAAACAGAATGGCCTACTTGAAACGGATATTGTGATTTTGAAATGGAAATTATTTTTCTAACAGATTACCAACTGCCATTTTTATTTGTTACTATGTTTGCCTTTCTTAACTCATTTGTCCGACAGACATCAAATGATAAGGTTGGCAATGTTTTAATACATCATCCTTACCTATTTTGCCTCCCGACAATTTACACTATTTATGAACGAAGTTGGCTTGATTTAATAAAAATAAAAAAAAGTGGAGGGAATATTTCATCTTTTCGCTTCATCCTTTCTTTTCCCTATGACACATGGTAATGGAGGTTGCAAGCAATTTGTCTTTCCAGTAAGCCAAATTTTCTGAATTAAGCTATTTTAAAAAAAATTTATTTAATAATTTCAATAAAGAGAACAAACAATAATGCAGCTTTTTGTGTCTAGATGACTTTTCAAAAATTTATTTATCGGAATTAGCTTAAAACTGGACCTTTTCTGTTTGCCTACATTTTTATTTTTTTCTTTATTTTTTTATTTTTATTTTTTTTTAAATTAATGTTTGTTTGGTGTCTTTACAGATTTCAAACTGGCAACCTTGCGTGCACACGCCCAAATTAATTTTATTCTTGTAACAATTCAAGTAAGATATTTTAAAAAAAAAAAAAAAAAAAAAAAAATTTAACTAAAATGTCATATAAAACAAAAAAAAATATCTTTGGAAGACTAGATGTTTGTTTTACTACATCCTTTGCCAAAAAAAAAAAAAAAAAAAAAAAAAAAAAAAAAATAATTTTTTAAAAATTAACTACTAGCTACTATGTAAATAAAAAAAAAAACAAAAAAAAAAAACATATTGCTTGTAGAGATCTATTAAAAAAAAAAAAAAAGAAGCCATATTTGTCACTTGTATGTCAAACTGGAAACCTGGACTAATAAAATTGATTTTTTTTTTCAAAAACCAAACATGGAAAAGCAACAGGCTGCTTCATACAAACAACCCACAACCTCACATGATGGACTTTCTCCTCCAAAAAAGAAACAAAGGAAAATGACTGCAGTTTCTAAAATTTGTTCACAAACCAGTGTGGAACAATTTCCAGAAGATTTTTATGCCAATAGCAATGTACTTTTCTGCAAATTTTGTTATCAGTGTTGAGCTTGTTAGGGTGGACACTATAAAGTACTATATTAAGTTTAAAAACCATTTGGCAAAAAAGGTTTCTAACAACCAACCTACTATGAAACAGACTACCTACTATGATAACAACTTTGATGAAAAGTAAAGATTTCATCCTTGATTTTTTTTTAAATGTGCATGTGACATATCTGTCAATAAAATTGACAAGATAAAACCATTTTTGTTAAAGTATTATAAGGAAGGTGGTGCTTTTCCTAGTGCTAAATATATTAAGCAAATACATCTACCAAAATTGTTTGATAGACCTTTTGCTGCCTAAAAACCAAGCTTGCCAACAAAACCCTAAGTATCATAGCAGATGAAACAACTGATCACCATGACCACAGCATTTTGAATGTGACTGCAAGCATTCAAGAGGAGCCATTTCTTAGAAATGTTGTCACTATAAAAGCAAGCTGTTACTCATGTCGACATTGCATTTGATGATATTACTGCTTTTGTAACTGATTCAGCAGCATATTGTAAAAAGACACATCGAGATGTTTTATCCAATATATTTGTAAACAGTCAGCACACATTTTACATCTTGTTGGTGAGGTATTTGCACACTGGCCACAATTTTATTGGTGAGGTATTTGCACACTGGCCACAATTTTATTGGTGAGGTATTTGCACACTGGCCACAATTTTATTGGTGAGGTATTTGCACACTGGCCACAATTTTATTGGTGAGGTATTTGCACACTGGCCACAATTTTATTGGTGAGGTATTTGCACACTGGCCACAATTTGATAATGTTGCTCATCTTAATACTTTTATTAAATCAGTTTTTTTCAAAAAACCTGGATGAAAATAGTGATATCTGTAATGGCTTGAAGCCTACTTGCCTAAGCAACTAGTGAAGCTTCTCACTGTTCCACTTGTAACCCAATAGAATTCCTGGCTCAATTCAGCCAAGTATCACTCTTCATATGTTCAATTCTTCAAACAAGAAAAAAAGCCATGGCCTGACAAGAGACCAAATTTTGGAATTAGTAAATGATATTAAACTGCACTATGTATCATACCATAATTTACGTCTCAACTTGCATTTCATCAATGAGAACTGCACTTGTTTAATAAAAGCCTTGAGGAGACCAAGTTACCACTTGTATATATTGTGTACAACCTAATGGAAGATTTAATGCATTACCATGATAGTGGTAGGTTGAAAACAACATTTGGTCTAGAAACTTATCATCTTTTGTCTGAACTGGAAAGCATAAAGAGGAATAAGGTCATATCAAATTTGCAGGATGTATTCAATACAGCATTTTCAAAATTGAACAAATGCTTGAATACTTATCCAGTATAAAAGTTTTACAAATCAGCTTGTCTATTTGATCCTAGACATCTGCTATGTATTAGCCATAACATTGGCAGTTTTGCAGCCACCAAAAACTTGCAAGATCCATCCACTAGACTCTTTGAAAAATTACAAATTTATATAAACTACAAAGATGACCTACCAAATCCTTTCAGCATTTTGGAGTGCCAATAAGAGCAGATTTCCCATTCTGTTACAGATTACCACTAAATTGTCACTTATTTCATTCTTTTAGTAATTTGTGGTGCTACTTTTCTATAGGTTTTGCCACTTTCATTTAATTCTTACTTAGGATTGTAGCATTCTTTGCAGGGGTTGTCCCAGAAACTCATCAAGTTAAGATTTTGTACATCATACTTCTGTCCTTACTCTATCAAGCTGGAGCAACTTATCCAATCGGCAGATATTCCAGCTAGTAAAATTTTGCATTGTCCTTTTATTTTCTTGTTTTAATAATATTTACATATTGTAACACTTTCTCATTAAGTATTATAATGAAGCAAAAACAGAAAACAGGGAAAAATGAAATTCTATACTGAAAACAGAATTCCCTAAAATTTGAAACAGAAAATTGGTTCCCTTACACTTTGGTTGTAAAATGATAAAATATTTTGAGATCTGCATTTTAGGTACATCAAAATCAAGCAGAAATTAAACTTTCTGGATATTTATTTTTTATACTATTGTTCACCCAATACATGGCCTAAGAGCCACTCAATGCAGAGAGTTACTTACTAAATGAAGATGTTGTAAGGACATATACAGAGAAAGTAAGAGGTGGATATTATGAGGATGTATAGAATAGATAAGAGTTGACCCTAGACTTGAGGAATGTAGGAATCAGAAAAGTATGCTTTCAGGGGTTTGTTCCACAATGTAACAGTTCTGAAGAAGCAACTGAGTAGAATTTCCCCCCTTACGAAGTGAAAAAGGATGCGTCGACTGTGTATGTACATGTTCAAGCTGTGAAAGTCTGTACTATTGTAACTAAAGAATGTAGATCATTTTATATTACTATCATCTTACTGTTACGAGGATGCATTTTTATAAAAAGGGATTCTACTGAGTTCTACTTGTTATTACAAAAAAGTTTTCATTCACGAAGTAGTTGTAAAATAGAGAAATTAGAAATAGAATGTTTGGAAGATTCTAGATCATTCTAAATATATTCGAGAAAAATCTAGATGATTCGAGAAATATCTAGAAATATGCAAATTAGGTGTTAGCCCCTATAAAAATGGGATTTTGGAAAAGGGTTGTCAGTTGATGAAAGGGAATTTCTGCTGTTATCAACTCCGACTATTATATCCAGCCGAAAGAATCTCTATAAAAAGTTGCCAACCAACCAAAACCCAAAAGAGAATTTCATGGAACAAATTTGGTAAATAGAATTTTGACTAATTTTCATTGACCAAACAAAAAATTAATATTTATTTACACACCTTTGTGGATTTCCAAATATAGCACTTAGATTACTTCACTAGCCCTAAAGTGATATTTGATTCCCTTTCCTTCTCCCTTGTAACACTTCGCCAGTAACTCTGTGTTTTCTGTTTTGTAGGCCACAATTGTTTATCTTGTATATATTTTATGTTGTGTTTTAGTAAATTAAATATTTGTTTGTGATTTAGCTCTGTGTTGTGGTAAATCATTTTTTTTTCCATTTGTTAAAATTATCGACACGTAACAAAATGGGGGCTCGTCCAACTCTATAATATCGTACTAAAAAAAAACAAAAAAATAACAAACAAACAAAAAATACAAACAAAAAAAAAACAAACAAAAAAAAAAACCCAAAAAAACCTCAATATACGTAATTCGCAAAAAAAAAACAAAAAAACAAAAACAAAAACAAAAAAAAAAAAAAAAAACAAAAGAAAATTTTTTAAGTTTAGCTGATCTGGGCGAATCATTTGAAGTTTTACAAAAATCGGAGCTATAACAAATTGCAGACTATTTCAGGTTAAATACAAATCCGTCAATGAAAAAAGCAGAAATAAAAAGTATTGTCGCTAAAGAACTAATGGATAAAAATCTCTGAGCAATCAAGTAATAAGGGGTTAGCAACATTTTGTCTGTGAGAAACAAGCTGTAAGGTTGAAAATAATTCATTACCCAAAAGGCTCAAGGAATGCTTTTGAGCTCTGTCAAGGCCGGCAAGTGAAGATTAGGTAGCTCCAGATCAAATATGGAACAGCAAATATGTAGGAATAAATGACGAAAAAGTGTGACAAAGCAATCCAATGGTGAAGGGTGATAGATACCTTCCTGAAACGAAGAGATGTCTTAAGAGATAGAAAAATGGTCTTCGAAACAAGGAAAAATAGTGCGGAGCTGTTATGTAATATCTAATCTCCTATATGACAGTGAATGATGGACAATTTCATCAGAGATGAAAAATATACTAATACTAGTAATATTTATATATATTAAATATATTTTAAATATACTAATACTAGTAATATTTATATATATTAAATATATTTTAAATATACTAATACTAGTAATATTTATATATATTAAATATATTTTAAATATACTAATACTAGTAATATTTATATATATTAAATATATTTTAAATATACTAATACTAGTAATATTTATGCTTCTACCAACAGCTGAGAGTACTATGGACAGAACATGTGAATAATGAGGAAGTTATGATTAGAAGGAAACTACTACTGACAATCAGAATAAGAGATGAATTTTCTGAGTCATATAATGAGAAAAAGGCTTATTGAAGCCAAGAGAAGTAAGTAGGCTACTTGATAAGTTTAAGTGAATGGATGGTCAAACAAGAACAAAGAAGAGTAGTAAAGAATCAAGTGTTAATTAAAACAAAAGGAATTATGGAAAGCCATGATTATCCACATCCTAAAGAACATAGCATATAAAAGAACACTGACAGTGATGTTTTGTTTGGTATGGGAGGGGGGTTACATAATACAAATTTGGCATGAACTGTCTACACTATAGAAAGTTGGATTTGGTATGTTTTACGCCGTTTCAACCTCAATGGGTTATTTAATGCCAACAACTTTTTTTTTTTTCTGGTAATATTTTTTCCTCAAAAATGTATAGCTGGTAATATTATTTTAAAACATGTATTGCTAGTAATAGCTTTATTTTTTTTTTTTTTCAAAAACACATTGCTGGTAATGGTTTTTTGTCAAAAATATATTGCTGGTAATAGTTTTTATCTTCAAAATTTTATTTCTGGTAATAATCTTTTACAAAGTATTTCTGGTATTAAAACCTATTTTTACACTTTTCTAATGCTTTTTACCTCAGTATCAGGGTTAACTATTCGCCCATAGCTGGGACCCTAACAGGTGCTACCACCCCGGATCAGGGTGGATCTGGGAACACCAGCAATTAAGAGGTGGTTCCACGCTCCTCAAAACCTCCTGATCAGAGTCCTTGCTGTTGGACATAGTTTATCGTCTTACCCAGGACGCGGATGTAGTTTATTGTCAACACCCAGGACGAGGATGTAGTTTATTGTTGTAGCCAGGATGCCACTATAGAAACAACCTATACATTATTTTCCTTTTAGAACTATATTAACTTAGCACCTTGGAGCTAAGTGAATGAAAAAGAGTAGAAGACATCAATGAGAACAAAAAGAAAATGGTTGAGGAAAGCAAAAAGAAGGAAAATGAAAGTGACAGAACAAGAGACGGAGAGAGGGAGAGAGAGAGAAAATGAAGAAGAGAGAGAGAGACAGAGAACGAGAGCGAAGGAGAGAGAGACAGAGAACGAGAGCGAAGGGGAGAGAGACAGAGAACGAGAGCGAAGGAGAGACAGACAGAGAACGAGAGCGAAGGAGAGACAGACAGAGAACGAGAGCGAAGGAGAGACAGACAGAGAACGAGAGCGAGGGAGAGACAGACAGAGAACGAGAGCGAGGGAGAGACAGACAGAGAACGAGAGCGAAGGAGAGAGAGACAGAGAACGAGAGCGAAGGAGAGAGAGACAGAGAACGAGAGCGAGGGAGAGAGAGACAGAGAACGAGAGCGAAGGAGAGAGAGACAGAGAACGAGAGCGAGGGAGAGAGAGACAGAACGAGAGCGAAGGAGAGAGAGACAGAGAACGAGAGCGAGGGAGAGAGAGACAGAGAACAAGAGCGAGGGAGAGAGAGACAGAGAACAAGAGCGAGGGAGAGAGAGACAGAGAACAAGAGCGAGGGAGAGAGACAGAGAACAAGAGCGAGGGAGAAAGAGAGAACAAAAGAAAGAGAGCATGAGAGAGAGAAAACATTGACACAGATGACAGCTGCAGGATAAATGATTGGTTGTGAGTGTATTTATGTGGATAACAAGAGATGTATTCATGTGCCTGACGTTACTCAAAATGTGTTTGTAGAGACTACAGCTCGCCGTGTGTGTGTGTCTGAGTCAGATCTGGTTCTTGTTATTTTAGTATCAATGAAATTAGTCACTCTCGCTGATAACAAGACAGATGCATACATGCATACTTAAAGTTAAAAATACTTTATGGAAGAGCCAAATTTAATGCAGACTTGCCAGTAAGAAATATTTAGTAAATATCCGATGCAGTACACTGCATGTGGCAGAGCAGATTTATTCAGTAATTATTTATTAAGAACACTACAATGTACCACTAGTATAGGTGATAAGGAAATTGAACAATGAATAAGCTGTGCTAAGTTTAGTTTCACACAATACCACAAACTGTTACAAAGGCAAATCCTTAAATTTGAGTCATGTTCTTAAATAGCTTGTCTGTCAGATCAAGACTTTCATGTGAATGTTATATATTACACCAAACCAATCTAAACTGTCAGCTGGTATACCACTCAGATTAATAGTTAAAAATGGCTTCAAATGAATGAAGTCTGTAGGTCTTGGCAAGGACTATCTTTCTTTGAACCTCATGGACTGGTGCTACAGAATCACAAACAAAGAACTGTATCAAATAACAGTAACACTTGAAGACTTGTAACAACTAAAATGAATAGCACATCTCTAAAAGAAAATGACATAATCAAGATGATGATGCTTCACACTACAAACAAAAGATTAGTAAAGAAGACCCACCCCATCAATGCTGGAAAGAGTGATAACTGTTAGTGGATTTGAGAAAGCTATTTTCCTGAAAAATTGTTTTAACAGAAAGATTTTATAAATTATAACCAAAAGTAAGACTGGTGCTCAGTCAGTGAATACTGAATGTTTCCTTATAAGGAAATAGCCAATATTACTGTTACCATTTATCCATTGCTGTCCCCAATGGCGCATAAGCTTTCTAAAAAGGTATAAAACTTGCCACAACTATTCAGTATTTATTGTTAACTGACAAGTGAAAACTCAGCATGGATGATTTTCAGAAAATATGCAGATCGTTTTGTTTTCGAGAATAATTCAGCTTGCAAAGCAGGATAGGGGCTATTGGTGGTTTAATTTACAAAGAAAAACGAAGAAGTAAGTAGAAAAAAGTTTGGCAATTAATAAGCTTATTAATGCAACATACCTGAGAAGTCCAGTTCTGATACTTCCGAGAAATCAGCCCCACAAGCCCAGTCATCTGTGCGTGATTGAAGAATGAATTTATGAGCCTTGATTTTCTGCCCACCCTCAAGGAGAATGGTTATATCACTGCAACAAAAGAAATAAAAATGAATGCAATATAATATTTTCATAATGCATGGTGCATCAGTCTGTTGAGGACACGTCTTTCAAGAGCTCGGTCTTCTAACTTATTTCTATTACTTTCTCTTTTCAGATAAATAAAGTAAGGTGTCAAATTGACTTGGCAAATGAAAAGTCATGCTGTAATCATTGACATAAAAGTACAAGTGATACAAAGATAGCTCGCTTCCAGAAAGTTACTGGATCTTCTGTTATCAAAGTTTGAGAGGAGCTGAAAGTTACTGACGGGAATCCAATAGCAGTAGCTAAATGCAAAACGAATGCTAAGCGTCATAACATGATCAGAACACCTAACTTTGTAAAAAAAAAAAAAAAAAAAAAAAAAAAACAGAAAATAATTAAGAGCCCCAGAAAGTCAATCAGAATCACTGCAAAAAGTTATCAGAGTATACCATCAAAAGAGTTGGGAATGAGAACATCTGGTGCAAGTCAATGTGATACAGAGAGGTCAGTTCATGTTGGAAATAAAGAGAGAGATCATTTGATCAGTGTAAAGCACTTGTTAAGCAAGCTAAAATACCAAGAGGCTGGAATACTTTGGTTTTTCTCCAATGAGAAAAACTTTGATCAGCACCAAAAGATAACCAAAGGAATAACAATTGGCTCTGCAGAGACATGATAGAGATTCCAAGGGCCATGCATACCAAGTTCCCAGCAACTGTAATGGTTCTGGGAGTCGCCAGCAATGAGGAAAATGCTATGAATCCTCACTTCTTTCCTCATTGCAGTTCCTACACGGGCAATAATTGCAAAACTCTTACAATAGAACTTATGGCTGCATCTAACAATTTCAGTGGTAAAATGATGAGACCTAACTGCCAACACTTAAATTCATTAAATCCAGAGATCAAAGCTCATTAGAACACTTGCCATGAAAATATTTTCAGAAAAGACAAAAGGCAATGATGTTACGGCAGTGACCATTTTTCACAAAAACGTTTCTACTTCATTCTCTCCAAACACACTGATGCTACAATCATATGTTGCTTCACTATTCATTGGGAGAAATGTAAAATCTCTTTGGATGTGATATTGCCAAAGGAAATATTAGGCTGTAACAAAAGTTCACAACATTTTTTTTTTTAAACAAAAGATTTTATTCAAATATATTAATATTTTCATTATCCAATCAAAGTATTTACATTATTTACCTTCAGACTAAAGACCTTCAGCTTTGTCATTGTTACATTATCACAACATTTCTGATATTGTGTTTTCATGCCTTCTTCAGGGAAATTTGAACAAAACTCTTTAATTAATCTACAGAGATAGGTTGTTCTCATTCTGCTATCCATACTTAGGGATAACTCATCTTGTTCTTTTTTTAGTATTACTCAGTTATTGCTTGCCTAATTTCCAGCAAATCTAAATGTGTACTACCCGGCCCTGGGATTGAAACCACAATTACTATGCTACCAAATTCATGAACCACTAGGCCATTGTCTCACAGGACATTGGCTTCAAAGTAGAATGAATAATTTATATTAAAAATCTTCAAAAATAACTTTAACAGCTTGACCCTGTGTAAGACTAACCTTAATGAATATCTTAATGATCAGAGGGGATATAAACTTAGAAAGTTATGATTAAAAGTTCCTCATAAGATGAAGAAATGATCTGTCAAAAATTAGAAATGAAAATTCTTAAAAGTAAAAACAATTCTTCTCAGAACTAAAGTAATTTGAAACTCAAAAGATTTAGAACAGATAGATTTGATCTCTAACCATAGGCTTCCATGGCCAAATTGATTAAGGAGCTATACATAAAAAGTTTTCTAGGATATAGAATGCAAATCAAAAGTTACTTCCAGTTCCTTACATTATCAAAGAGGAGAATATTCATCCACAAACATTGTGACAAAAAGTATCAGCAAAATGAATATAAAAACTACTTTAATTCAGAAACCAATATAATTTAATATGTTATGGGATCTTACCCATAATAATAATAATAATGGACTCTTCCATACTTAATCAATACTGCGCCTCAGGAGTAGGCAAGGAGTCAGTAGTTCAAGTCGAGTCAAGAGTCAAGTCAGAGGCAGTCTGAAACAGAGTCGTGTTCAGACAATTACTGCAAGACATTGGAATAGTGATATTGGTCGAGACTACATTGTTCTCTCTACTAAACCTGATTGTTCATACTAACACTTCTAATTCTCTGTATATATTCCTGTTTGTAATATATCTGTTTTATACCATACCTGTGTTCGAGTTCTTCTTTATTGGTTCTACCTTGGACTATCACCGCAGTACAAGGAACCAGACCATAACATAATATATATCTATATTTTAATAGAAGATTCAGACTTTATAGACATTTAAGAACTGATGTGATGCGATATTTCACAGCTAACAGGGGAGAGAGAATATCATAAGGGAAACAAAAAAATTTCAAAAAATCTTTCTTCGTTAAATCTCAATATTGTAATTTTCTCTAAAAGTCACATTTTTCTTCTTAAAAACCAAACCAACAAAAAATTACAAACTGTCTCAAGACATGGTTTTCTTACCTGTAAATTTCTTTATTAAATAAGTCAGCTACTTTTCTGAGGAGTCGAGGCACAAAGTTATTATCATCACTGTCTGCAGACTGACCCAAGGAGGCCAATGCCACCTGGTATTTTTTCTCCACCTCAGCCAGACGTTCCTGGAGCTTGACATACTCCTCCCGAAGCAAACCGAGGTGATTCTGTAATTTACTCACCTCACCTGTAACAAATACAACAATCATTAAAGAGGTACTGGAAGACAAATAATCAAAACTTGATTCAGTGTAGGCCTAGAGAACATAAGATCTTAAGGATTTTAACATCAACATTCCATTCATACTTTGTCTTTTCTTTTTTTCACAAATAGAAAAACTTTAAAGAAAGGCTCATACATATGTACACACACACTATATATATATATATATGTGTGTGTGTGTGTTTGTATACATGCACACAATAATCAATTCGGTTCCTTGAGCATAAGGAAATCACATCTGTAGTTTCAATCAGGATATTTTTATGACCCAGTAGCCAG
Organism: Acanthosepion lycidas; assembly: GCA_963932145.1. Taxonomy (NCBI): domain Eukaryota; kingdom Metazoa; phylum Mollusca; class Cephalopoda; order Sepiida; family Sepiidae; genus Acanthosepion; species Acanthosepion lycidas. Next base: position 86,635,728 of record OZ010574.1, read on the forward strand.
CCACTCATCCACCCTTCCTCTTTCACCAAAGTTTGGAATTCCTATTTTCTTTCTTTTCCTGTTTAAGAACCTTCTCTTAATCGGACTGTCTTTTATCCAACTCCATTGTTATTTACCTGTAAAAGAACAGGCAGAAGTAGGTACATGCTTTTCTCCAAAAGCATTAGCGCGAATTGAATACGAGTAATTCATACCAATATACAATCCATCAATTCCTTTTCTGTACCAATAATCACTGTAGAGTGCTTCCTCGATTATCCAGACACCTTGGAACAGCGATTAAAAAATGTTTGGATAATTCAAAATTCCAGATAACTGAATACCGAAATTATTGAAAAAGAATGAAGGAAAAAAATCATTTTCTGAAAGAAATTTAATATTTACATAGGTACCCCCAAAAATGATACAGGATGAATTGATTCATTTTTTTTTTTTTTTTTTTGTTTTTTACAGCTCAGTAATATTTAGCAGTTTATTTAAAGGCCAAAAATATTTTTAGATTGTAAAAAAAATTTTTTTTTTTTTTTGGAGATAATGATTTACTGATACAAGTCCTGTTAATTATCTCATAGTTGGGAGTGTGCGTGTGTGTGTGGGGGGGGATTCATATATCTCCCAAAGGTATTTGCACTTAAGTGAATATAAAGAACCTGACTGGAATTAGAACTCAGGTACACTACTTATATATCAACTCCAATACCAATATCTTTTCCAGTCAAAAAACATCAGATTATACGAATACACTCCCGCTCTAAAAACTAACACCTCAGACTACATTTGTATGCAACAGAGGAATATAAAAAGGTCGCTATTAGGCATATATATATATATATATATATATATATACATACACACACACACATATATACATACACACCTAGTGTAGACAGTCATAGAAATCACAACCATATCTGCTTCAGTTTTTACTTACAATCAAAGTTATAGGAAAAAAAAATTCATCTCCACAAAGACTATCATTATTAACTCCCACCAAAACCAGGAATACAGGACAGAATTCAAAAGTATGGAATCTAAACAAGATGTCTACCTAACCAAAAGCTTATTCTTGGGATGTTCTTTGGCACTGGTATATTCTCCTGAAATCAATATATCAAAGAAGAAAAAAAAACATACTTTGGCCCTCCACAGAAAAGAAAATGATTGGTTTGATGAAAACCACCAGAAAAGAAATTGGTCAGTACACTGTGCATATGCATCCTGCTAATGCAAAAAGGAAGTTTTATACCTGACATCCTTCAGCAAAAATACTGGAACTTGTTGTTGTTTTCTTTCTAGTAGAGCAAGGGCTGGATCATATCTAAGCAAAATTTGTGATGAAATCCACAATACAATTAAAGCAAAGAGAGTTACTGCAGAATTACAAAGCTCTTATTTTTTTTTCAGGTGTTTTTTTAATGTCTTTTTAAAACAAAGAGGTTTTAGGCAGATGTCAAAATTAGGAAAGATAGCAGTAATAAACAAATTAACCAAAGATTTAATTTCAAAAAGCAATCTACAGGAGAAAAACAAGAATTAATAAAATACAAATTGTGGAACTGTTGTTTAAACTGGACTTATTTTCATATGGATAGTTACTCCTATATCAAAATGGATAAAAAGCCATGTTATCTGACATTGTATAGAGAAATAAGAAAAAAAAAACTGGATACATTAAACACATGGTCATGAGAGAAAAGAGAAAATTCTTGTGGTCAATTTGAGGTTGTAAGTTGCATAAATTCTTATAATTTCCTAAACAATGTTATGTACATTTTTATAACAAAATTTTCACTCTAAGTAGAATAGAATCAAGCTACTCACTAACAAGTAAATAATTCACTAACAAATTCCTAACTTCTTAAACTCAGAATTAAAATCTGTTCATATAAGAGGAAAAGAAAATTGATTGATTTTTTTCCCAGCTTTTCACCCTTTTTTGGGGTTATTTAAAGCCAGAAAATAATTTTTAGATTGTAAGAATTTGGGGGTGGTGGGAGATAATGATTTACTGATACATGTCCTACTAATTAACCCATAGTTAAGGGGAGAAGAGGTGGATTCATACCATTCCCAAGGGTATTTGTGCATAAGTGAATATAATAAATGGTGGAGTAATGGATAGCAGCTCAGCTTGAGGAAGCAAAAAGCCGTGTTTGAATTCCAGTCAAGTTCATTGCATTCACTTACACGCAACTACCCTTGGAAAAAGTATGAATCCTTCTCTTCCCACCAGCTAGTGGTAAATAGAAGGACAGACTGAACCATATGGCCTTGGTTTTCAAATAGTATAGATGAAGAAAAATAATGAATTTAACCTTGTATGTCAAAGAAAGAAACTACCCCCCCACAAGCTGTGAGAGAAAATAATGGACTCCTTGGACTTAGTACTACTTAGTACAATGGTTCAAACAATCACAAGTCAGGTCCACAGTGCCATGTTGCGTCCCAATCTTATTTCAGACCATTCACCCATAGATGTATAACCAATGGCACTTTAGATGATAAATATGACAAACATGATTGAAAGTGGAAATTGGCTGTCCAATTTCCAATTCCAAGACATTATCCATTACACCACCCATACATCCAAACTTACAGCAATTAGTATTCCCAAATGGTCACCCATCTAGTCACTGACCAGACTCTACACTGATTAACCAGTGATCATATAAGAACCAGTGGCTAGAAAACTGAACAAAAGGTTACAATATCAAAGAATTCTTTCTTGGTATTAGGAAAAAATATAAATTCTGGTCTTTAACTAGAAGAAAGTCTATATGCATCAAGGCTATACCATGACTGATGTCAAAGGTTGATTGGCGATCTAATTTTTATTTCTAAGGAAGGAAAAATATCTTTCATGTTAAAAAAAAAAAGCAATACCATGAATTTTCAAGTTTGTGTCACTTTTGAAGTACAGTGTAAGAGGTGAAAGTGTGATTGGTTCTTAATGAAAAAACATATTGCATCTCGCGAATCTGGCTCCAAGGATTATTGGTGTCTCTGCAAGAGTGTACTTAACAATAGCAAACCCTCTATACCTCCTTTGTTCAACCAGTTTGAGGTTCTGACCTCTTCTGCTGACAAAGCTGAATGCTTTGCTTGGAAATTCTCATTCAGTTCAATGCTTGGCTCGGATTTCCCCCTTCAAACTGAGGCTCAATTCAGCGACTTGCACATAACCCTGTCATTGGTTCTGGGTATCATCTCTAAATTAGACCCCCACAAGGCTAGTGGTGGAGATAGGATACCAGCCATTGTCCTGAAGAAATGTGTGCCTGAACTGGCCCCTGCCCTCTCCAAATTATTTAACTACTGCCTCAATGAATCTTGTTTTCCAGCCTGTTGGAAGTCCTCATCCATTGTTCCTGTCTTTAAGAACTCTGGAGACCCTTCTGACCCTTCTAATTACCATCCTATCAGTCTCCTACGACTCTTCCGTAAAGTCTTTGAAGCTTTAATCAACACTGAAGTGGTTATGCACCTTACATCCCATAATCTGCTCTCCGACAAGCAATATGGTTTCTGCTTTGCCTGTTCTACGGCTGACGTGCTTACGGCCATAACTGAAATTGTTTACCAAGCACTTCATAATAACGGAGAAGCTCTTGATATCTCCAAAGTGTTTGATAGGGTTAGGCATGCCGGCCTTCTTCGCAAGCTTCAGGGTTATGGAATTACAGGTTGATTGTTCGACAATACACTCATTCCTGTCGAACCGTACATTGAAGGTTCTCAACAAATTCTCCTCCAGCTCCTATCCCACGAACGCAGGTGTTCCCCAAGGCTCTATCCTAGGCCCTACTCTGTTCCATATCTTCATTAATGATCTTCCTGATATCATAGGTTCCCAAGTAGGCATCTATGCGGATGACAATACTATCTACACCTGCCTCAAAAACAAATCTAGTGTCACTGACAAAACTAACCTGGCCATTTGTCTTGAAAAGGACCTCCAATCAGTTGTGGACTGGGGCAGGAATTGGCTGGTTAACTTTAATGCCTCAAAAACAAAACTGCTCTCTATTACTCACCAGAGAGAACCATCCCTGCCTCCCATTAGAATGTCTAATGCTCAACTCCACAAGAGCACCTCTTTGTGACTGATCAGTCTCACATTGTCTGCTGACTTGAGATGGAACAAATACATTCTCAATAGCTTTGTCCACTGTTAGGATAGTTGGCTCCCTGTGCCGTGCCAGGAAATTTTTCTCACCAGAGTAGACCCTTCAAATCTACAAATCAACCATTCACCCTTGCACATGGAGTATTGCTGCTATATATGGTCTGGAGACCCTTCTATCTGTCTCAAGGTCCTTGATAAAATCCAAAGACGGATATGCAATGTAATTGACCCTGATCTGGCATCTCGTCTGCAGCCACTATCTCACAGACGTGCTGTTGCCTCCCTCTGTCTTTTTTACAAATACTTTCATGGTAACTGCTCCGATGAGCTGCTTTCATTGGTTCCCAGACTTCATGAATTTAAGCATTCAACTAGGCTGGCATCTTGCTCTCACCCTTTCACTGTTGAAACTCTTAAATGTAGCCGTCTCTTCTACTCCAATAGTTTCATGTCTCGCACTTCTCACCTGTGGAACTCCCTCCCTATTTCTTGTTTTCCTGATAGCTATAATCTCTAACTATTCAAATGAACGTCAATCGATGTCTCCAGATACCTTGATCTATCCCCTAACCTTCTCTTCATCCTTTCCTCTATCACTCCTCTTTGTTCTCACTCCAACTCTGTAACCCCTTGCATGCTAGTGGTTTCCCACCTTGCTTGGAGTTGAATGCTAAAAAAAAAAAAAAAAAAAGTACAGTCTTAGGTCTGTTGAACTTGAGTGTTAAAGGAATTATTTGTTGAAATGAGTGAAAGAAAGTAAATCTTTACATGTCAAGTTTATTTTGATCAGGGATATGACACACCGTCAGATGGAGGTGACAATGACGCCTGTGATAATCAAGTGAAATGAGGGTGAGATTCTAGAACATGGAAAATATTTCACTAAAGGTGAATATGAACAATACAAGACGACAATTGTGATTGTCCCGCCAATGAGAGAAGGGGGCTAAAATGGAGATTCTCATCTTCCACTCTGATACTTACAACAAAAGGCCATTATACAAGTTGTTATTTTTACACTTGTTAATGAATGTTCCTGAAATTAATTAAGTTTACCAGCAACACTGGTGAATTTAGTCTTTCACAAGCATAGCCAGGACAGAGAGGCGCCAAGCCTGATCTCCAACAGTTCTTCACCGATATTCCTGCAGATGTTGAAACATGCAGGGGATTGGTGCAGAGATGTGCTCACTAGAGATTGACCAAAGTAAAAGTGGCATTCAGCAAAGTATGCAGCAACAATGCCACAATACTTCTAAAATCCAATAGTAGATTTCATTAAGTTTGCCCAAATGTCTTAGATGAAGCATTCTCATCATTTTCTTGCTGATTCTAGATTTTGTTGAAATATTACCACATTGCTCAGGTTATTTTGTATGATGCATGTATATTAAACCCTGTAGACTCCCATCTGGAGTATAAAGCCACAGCCTCACCACATGATGTGCTGCTGCTGTGTTTTCTGTAGCAAGTATATTTTTACAAGGTGAAGTTGGTAGCCCCATGACCAATTGGCTTTGGATCCTCAGTTGCCCTACTAGACTGGTAGACAACCAAAGCTAAAGAGCTCCATTTGCCCTGATATTAACTCCAAGCTGAGGGGAGAAGAGATTGGTTCATATATTTCCTCAGGTACCTGTGCAAAAGTAAATGCAACAACCTCAGCTAGAATTTGAACCTAACATATCAATTCAATTTTCAAAACTACTACACATGCTTCAGGTCATTTTACAACCATTAAAATTATTTTTATTATTTTATATATTGATTTATTTATTTATTTATTTATTCTTCTTGTTTCTGTGCAATGCACAATAAAATTGGGTAGCAATTTCCAGGTGCTCCGATACGCACACAAAAACAAAACATTATTGAAAGAGTAATGAGATTTAAAATACATTAAAAATTGTCAGCATGTGGTAACGTTCATTTTATGCAGGGTCCAAGAAAAAGATGTCCCTCAAGCGCTTTGTCCAAAAACTAATCAAACTAAAACATCATCCTGAATGTGACAGTTCAAACAAAGTGGTACCCAGGATACATACAGTCTTTCATCGTTTTCTACTTTGCTGCAAAGATGAGAATCAGAAATGTCTTATAAGGAAGGAAGTGAGTGGTCAATTATTTTTTGGACTACATCTGTAATCCTTTGGCAGGATCTCTTGTCCACCATTGAGCAGCTGGCATACAAAACAGTGATGCATTATACCAGTACTCTCAATAGAGCAGCAGGAGAGAAGGTCATCAGCAGCTCCCTTTAGTAGTATGGATCAGAAATAAAAAATAATTTCCAATGAGATTTGAACTTTTATCTTTGGTTGTCTATATAACTGACAACATCTTAGCAGTTTGGACATGGAAACCAGTCAGCAATCCAAATCTATACTTCTTATTTAACAGTTATAGAATATTATAAAAAGAAACCATTGCAATAAAATGAATGAAAATGATTCATTTAAGAAATTCGAACAAAATAAGACTTACTTACTACAACAATTGGCTGTAAATAAACAATAGGGTTTAAAGAAAATCAGATAAGAAAAAATGTCTTCTATAAAGACAAGATTTGAACTTTGCCTATTGGTTGTCCCTGGCAGATACAACTACCGCTAGATACAGAATGCCTCAAAGAAGGTAACTTCTTCAATTATAATTCATGAAGTTTACTTAATGGTTGGGTAATGTAAGAATAACCCTGGTATTGCAATAAAAAAAGCAACAATAAGATTAAAGGTAAACCAGCTAAAATTTTTTTTTGTTATGACATAAGCAATTGTCATATACTTTGATTTTTTAATACTGTTGTTCAGTTAATATAAGGCCGAAGAGTCACTCAGTGTAGAGTATTACTGAATGAGGTTGTTGTAAGAGTGTAAAGGGAGAAAGTAAGAATTGCATATTACGAGGATATGTAGAATGGAAAACTGTTGGCTCTAGACTTGAAAAGGCTAAGATCATAGTAATCAGGGGAGCATCCTCTCAGGAGTCTGTTCTAGAGCATAACAGTTCTGACAAGTTGTCTGAGGGGAACTTCCTTTTTTAGCAATGGAATATGAAGAGTGTGTGGATGATGAGGTGACCGCATGTACATGGTATTTATTTGAATAAATCAAAATTAATAACACTAAAATTTCATATCACACTGATACCCTTGGAAAAAGCATAAATCCATCACTTCTAGTCATAGGTAAATTAGTAGAGCATACTAGTCCCTTTAGTTGTGTTAGGACAAACAATGTAAGAAAAAACCAAGTCTGAATTCAAAACCAACCTGAAAAATGATAGACTGTCAGGTTATCTTGCTCTAGATATGACAATGGCTGTTGCTGCAGTACACGTGGTGCATCAACAACCCCTCCAATGGATTACAAGAATATAGTAGCCAAAAATCAATCAAGTGGAATTAAAGAGAAGAATATATAAAAGTAGCAATTAATATTTCCTTTTTATTTCATAGTTCCAGGAACTGCTTAGTGGCTAAAGCAATTACTGTTTTTTTTGCTGTGCTAATGACCAATGTTAGAGCAAAGATAAAATGAAAGGATTTCAAATGCAGATTTTTCCAGATAGGCAGGTCCTCGACATTTGTAAGATTGGTACAATATTATTTTATCTCCTATGTGAAGCAATATCCTTGCTCACCACCAAAAATTCACACCTTGATGAGGTGATGGTCTTTGCATATCCTCACAATCCAAAATGCTATATCAGTTAGAGTTTTATTCCTAGTAGGTAAAACCAAACCGGGCAGGTTGTAAGATAGGGGTTAAACTTTTTGTATTCATTTTATTTTTTTGATAGCCTTTTGTCAAACTTGATATAGGAGTTTGCATGCAAAAAATCAAGACATTTTTGATAAAAGTCCCACTCTTTGTGTTTTAATCAATTCTTGTTTTTCACGAGAAGGTTCAAATGACTTCAAATACCTCTTCCCTAGCATCTGATAATTCACGAGCAATAAGTTAAAACATTTAAATGATATTGAAAATAAATTTTCACAAGAAATACTAATACAGGGTGCAGCAGAAATACCCCCCACATAATGGTAAAACATTAGCTAGATGAAGACACTAGTGCTTGTCTTACCATTATGTGAGAGATATTTCTCATGCACCATCTACAAGAAAAATTAAAATGTACTACTTCTATCTCCTAATTAGTATTAGTGCATTATATATATATATATATATATATATATATATATATATAAGACACATCCCCTCACCAAGTCCAATAAAACTGTCAAACTGACCAGAGAATTCATAGCAGCATCCAGCTCTTATCTCAAATAACAACTTAAAAGAGACTGTTTGACCAACACAAGGAATGTTAAAAGATTCATGTTAAAAGATAAAAAAATAAAAAAACAAATGAAAACTACAGACAAAAGTTCATTTTCTCCATCAAGACATTCATTTCTGTAGTTTAGTGCTAGCAGCAAGCAGAAATATTTCTCCTCCCGATGATGGCCATTTCGGCCGAAACTAGTCGAGGAATCTAAATGGAATAATAATAAAAAAACGAAAGAATATTAATCTACAACTCAGTGTGTCTGAGGATTTTAATTTTTTAATTTTTATTGTTCAAAATATATATATATATATATATATATATATGTACATACACACACACAAATTTAGCAAATTTTATGAGAAAGAGGAGGTGCTAGCAGTAGCAGCTCTTTTAAATAAAAAAAATAATTTAATATATTTCTGGGAAAAATATATATAATATAAATATTATTGATGAAACTGCAGAAAATACACAAACACATGCAAATCTTGCAATAGGCATAATTTAAAGAAAATATCCCTATTAGAATCAAAATGAGAAAGAAGACTAAAGTTTGAAAACCAATTTGAGGTCCTTAAGATGTTCCAGTTAAGGAACAATGGTACAAGCACTTTACTTGGTTTATTATTTACTAATGTTAGACAACTGCAGGAAGTACCAATTTTGAAAGTTTGCATTAAAAGATAAATAGGGTTGCCTTTCTATTTACTTAAGACAGGAACTTGAATCCCAAATCCTGAAAACAAAGAATGAATGCCTTCACATGTTTTATGGGTCAGATTACACAAACCAAATACTCCTGTGACAATAGAATAGTGAGACTATTCAAACAAAACTTAATGAACAATAACAATGCTTAAAGAGATTGAGCACATAGTGAAACTTGGGTGGCAAATATATTATCCATGCCCTAGACACCAACTCTGAGAATAAATGTTTAATTTGATGTCATTTTTTACCAATAAAATTGATAAAAAAAATTTATAAATCAACCTCTCAGGGATATTTTTGTTAGTTTCAAAATTTTTGCCAAAATGATTAAACAATATGTATAATATTGCATTTATAAGTAGAAAATGTTTATAAAAATACAAACCCAATATATAAAGCTCAAAGTTTTTCTGTCTACCCAAAAACATGGAAATGTATTAAATATATATAATTTTAATTTTATACCTATCATTATAATTATTTATTAAATATATATGATATTTTTAGTGGACACTCAGATTTGAGTAGGTGCTTTGTTTATTTATCAAGTAGAAGCTACTGTTTAACTCAACAAGACTTACCACCACTTGACTACAAAGTTTTTTCTTCATATCTGCACACTGTTTATATTTGCATATGAAATGAAGAGAATTTTTTTAGAATGGATTTTTTTCATTTTTGTATCAAAAATGTTATTTTTAATGGATACTCTTATTTGAGAAGATGCTCCAATATACACAAATTGTATTGATTGTGAAGAGAGCACCCCTCTTCAACTAAACTTAAAATGTATATCCACTATCTCACTTTTAAAAATAAAAATAAAAAGTATGCCATGATGAAAAAATTCCTCAAATTTTACCATCAAAATCTTTGTTATTAATAGGAAAGACCGAAGATGTTTTTATTAATTATATTTTTAATCCTTTTTAGAACGTTCAAAATTTTGGTTAAAAATCTTATTTTTCTTGTGTCAGGGGGCAGACTATAAATTAGCATAGCAAATTTTAGCATTTTTGTTGAAAAACACATTGATTTACAAATTTTTTCAAAATTGAAACAATTGTTACTAAGCCAAACAATTCTTGTTTCATTAGTAGAAACTGAAAGTACTTCAATATGAATTTTACAAGCATAAAATTAATGATTTAGCACACTGAAACTTCCACTGGTTATGCAACATTCAATACCAGCATTTTTTGTGTTCAGAAAGTTTCCTTCTAACAATAATAGGAAACAAAAAAAAATGTTGTTTTGGCATTTTTACAAACAAGAAAAAGTTTCTAATATCCTCAGAGAATAAAAGTTACTTTTTATTAGTTAACTAAAAGGCCAACTTTAACAAACAAAAAAACTGATAAGCAACAATGGTCAAATGAAGATCAAATAGAACACTGCAAGATTTTACAAAATCTATCAGAATTCTTGGATATCACAAACTTACTAGAATTATAAGAAATTTTGGATATCTCAAACCTAACAGAATTACAGAACTGACAGAGCATTATATGGATTTGAGGAGACTTGCTACTTAGATTTCTGGATATGGATATGAACGAAGTTCAATAATTTCCCATTCTAGCAAGACAATTTTGCATTATATTTACAAGAGAACATATTGTATACCAAAAAAATCAGCAGTCAATTCTGGAAAAAAAAAAAAAACTAAAACAAAATAAAGAAGTTTTTTTCTCTTCCAAAATAGCCTTCAAATTAGACAATTGCTCACTGTAGTGTCTGTCCAGATTGCTCCAGTTTGGACTAAAGAAATTCATTTTGTTTTTTTTACACTCCGAATAACGTTTCAGCTGTTAAAGCCTGCCCTCAATCAAACCTTAGTTTTTTTTCATTTCTCATGATTAATGTATCTTTTCATCACCAGTGTCTAGCTTGTTCAAAAATTACTTATCTCTATTAAACAAGAGAAATTTAAATGTTCTCTCTAGACATGTTACACTAAGTTCATGTGAAATCCATTCAAATTTTCCTTGTTTTCGAACTTCAAAATGATATATGACTAAGTCATAAATATCTATGCGAACTTCAAAGACAATTCTAAGATTTCAATAACATTTTTTCTCCCTTTTATCATATAAGTGATTCATTAACAAACTAATAACATGTTCAGAAGTTGAAAAACATTCTGAGTGACATTTTAGGTAAGGAAAATAAGTGTGAGGCAGTTATACAGCAATTACAATTTGAAATTCAAGTAAAATAAAAGCATCTTTTAAGTGGGCTATCTCACTTGAAAACAATGGAAAGTAAATTGCATGAATTCAAAATGAAGTAGCTGCTTCTAACAAGGAAACCTTGGGGACTCACATCCTGTATAATAAAAGTTCAAAGACTTGTAATGGCAAGGACTGGCTCAAAAAATTGTAACAAGATGGGGAAATTAATGAAAACTAATAATCAATTCTCATGTATGTTTGCCTGTCTGGTTAGACTCCCAATAGAACTTAAAATTAATAATGAAATGATCATAGCTAAGGTCAAAGGTTGGATAGCAGTGAAGACTAGACTACAAGTGGGCCTCAGAAATCCTGTGGAAATCATTTGAAAAGTTAATGAAAGAAAAAGTAGCTTAGCAGGTTAAAGAGACTCATTTACTTTCCTTAATGCTGCTTTCAAGTCTAAAAAAAAAAAAAAAAAAAAAAAAAAAGTGATATTTTTACATTCTTATAATAAACAGTATTAAATAACATTTACCGGCCTGAATGTCCGAGAAATTTTGACAGGATTCGAACCTGCATCCTATACGGAACCGCTATTTAGCCAGGCGTGCCTAACCGATTCGGCCACAAAGGATCGTTCGGTAGGCAAGGTCGAATTTACTGCTTATAAACTTCAATCTTCCATGAATCTCGTACATTCATAACTGCTCATGGCGTATCAAATGTAAACAAATGACGTCATACATTAAGAAATGGACAAAGTCCGACAATTTATTTATTAAAGACATTTTTTTATGTTTAACGTTCTTTTTATAGAATAAAAATAATCATACAGCATAGAGGTCCAAAGCCCAAAGAAAAAACCCCGATACAAGTAATCAACTAACTAAAAAAAGTGCTCAATACAAAGGTAGAGCAGACCTAGTCAAACCTAGAGAGCCAGACAAACCTGCCAAGGTCTCACCTAAGTGGATCATAATCTGCTTAGGTGAAACCTTGGTAGGTTTGTCTATATATATATAACAGCCTTTTACTGTTTCTGCTCTCTGGGCAGGTAAGACAGTTCTAAAAGAATGGTTGGTCCAAGTGCTAACTTACCTACTCTCTTCTCCTACTATCCTGGCATACCAGTAACAAGCAATTATTATCAAGATACCTCACAATGATAGTGCTAGAAGAAGTAGATTCATGCCTTGCCATACTAGCAAAAAAAGATTTACAAGGAAATTCCTATCAATATTAGAAATCGTTGTAACCTAGGGTAGGTTACTGAATATAATAATCACACAAAGGTTGGTAATTCTTTGAATACGAACAACACATAAGATTCACCAGTAGCGCGTAGAAGTAGTCAACTGCTAGAAGTGAGTCAAATGAATTTCACAATGAATCTCCAACTGTAGACCAACATAGAGTATTTACTACTGTATTTATGTGAATGGGGACATACCCATTATCAGCTGCAGGTATGCCACAACAGAAATAGACATGAAATTTACTGAACATGAGAAATCTAATTTCCTGAAAAAACTCTTTTATTTAAGAAAAAAGATTTTTAAATTTCAAACAAGTGTAATGCTGTTTGGTCAATAATATTCCTGTATGGAAATAGCTAATTTTATCATCGTCATTGTCCCCAAGATGTTCTATTATGCAGCCTTTAACATATTCTTTATTTCTAATATGTTAAAAACAGTTGGTACTATTGGAAAAGAAGAATTTTAGGAATTGGTAAATTTTTTAGAAACATTTAAAACAATGGATAAATCAGTAATATTTGTCTCCTCATCCCTGCTTTCATCACAAATACGCCATACAATTAATTAACCAGGAAAACTTTTGTTTATAATGTCCCAAACTTGAAAGGTTATGAAAAATAACTGAGTAAAAAGATCTAAGATTATATAAAATGTAAAAAGTCTGGTTAAAAAAAGCAGAGACCAGACTGAACCATCAATCACTTGTTTAAAAACCCAACATTTTTATTAGCTGAGCCAAGACACACAACCAAATATTTTTTTTTTTAATACAATGTAGACATATTCTTCCTTCTGCTAAGAAGCCATTTCCTTAGTACTTATTCCACTCCTTCTACTAATAATGACCATTTTAAGTGTAAATGAATTTCAAACTAATGATTATTGTTTCTTTACTGTGTAGCCCTAAAGTCATAAAAACAAATATAGTCAAAGAGCATATTTTTAAAGAAAAAATTGGAACACAATGACCAAATTATAAAATTTATTTCTATCAAATTCCAATATAGAGTAACAAGTTTTTAACATAAATGGGATAAATATATATATATATATATATATATATATGTTTCTTCAGGTAAGGTTAAACTACTGCACTCGCCAATAGTTTAACATCACCTGAAGCGACACATTTATGGTGTTGGAACATAATTGTAATTGTGTAGCAATTTTTATAACATGTTTTAATATCCGAAGATAAATAATATTTAGCTCTACTTTGTATTGAGCCCTCTTTTAAATTAATGTTAAATACAGTAGAATCATACTCCATTTGGTCTCATTTTACCTGGATATATATCTCAAGAAAGAAAATACTTAACACATCATTGAAGAACTCGGTAATCAAGAATCTATTTTTTTAACATTTTATGTTAAAAAGACCTACTTAGATTATCTTTACCATTTATGGAAATGAGATATATATATGTTATAAATTAATTAATTTAAAATATGTTTTTTTTTGCTACACAGTTCTAACCATGTTTCAAAAATGGAAGCTAAAAGCTTAGAATTTCATTTTGTAATTAAATTAAAGACATTAGTTCCATCTCATCCTCAAGTGAATTTTTTTTTCCCGGATTATATATCTTACTGTTCTTTCTTTATATATATATATATATATATATATATATATATATATAATTATTCATTTAAAAATATGATTCCAATACACTACATAAGAGTTCTCATGTTTCAAAACAAGAGCCAAAAACTTCAATATAATTATTTGAATTAAATTGAATTAAAGTACTAAGCTCTGTTCCATCTTCAAGTGAAATTTTTTTGGAATAACTTTTTTCTGAAATTTACGTGTTTTATAAGCATATTATTATTGAAATCAAAATTTCTATGGTAACGGCTAGAGCAATTGTTTAAAGAAAAAGGGGCTTAAGGTGTTAATAATTTGTATCAATATCTCAGTTACATTCATAGATGTCAAGTTCTTTCCTATTTTCTATATATTTTTCACACACACACACATATATATATATATATATATATATATATATATATATATATATCTCAGCCCCTAAAATAAGATCACATCAAATCAGGTAAAAACAAAACTACTAAACAAAAAAACAAAAAAGTGGGCAAGCGAAGACATATAAACAAATATTTCCTTTTGTCATTTTAGCATTAATTCAAAAAATCAGAATGAATTATTTAAACAAGGAAAAAAAACAAAACAGAATACACCTATATTTTGAAAACCCCAGAATATTCTGGAATATTAACCTAATTTTAAGTCATCCCTAACCCCAGAAATAACCTCACTACATTATCTTTTAACACTCCGAGCCAAAAGAAAGAAAAAGAACAATAAAATAGTAAGGAGACAAGTAAATCATGAAAAGAAGAAATAACCACAACATCCTACACATGTGCACATATGCGAACCAAATACAAAGAAAGCTGGAAAAAATGAAACCAGATCAGCTAATTATAACAAATTCTTCAGAACCGGAGAAAAAGTTTATTTCTGCATGGATATATATATATATATATATATATATAGATATAAATTTTTGAAAAAAAAAGGGGGTTTATTTGTTATATTTAAAGCTGGTTATTTGTTTGTTTTTGATGACTATGTATATGTAACAGGTAGAAATTTCGGTTTGTAATCCTTATTGGTTAATTTATATGGTGATATTTAATATGCTGGGCGAGAGGGAAGTTTATGTTAATAATTATAGCGGGTCTGTGATATGATAGTAATGTTGTAAGGGATTGGAGACGATGATAATATAATTAGCTAATAGTTATTGTAAAATATATATATATATATATATATATATATATAGATAGATAGATAGATAGATAGATAGATAGATAGATAGATAGATAGATAGATAGATAGATAGATAGATAGATACAAAATGCAACTGACAATAAAATCTGTACAAAAATTTTTGTAAAGTTTTATGGACAGTACAGCAAAAGAAAATAGCTTTCTCTTCTAATTTTATTAAGCAAAAGAAAAACTAACAAATATGGCTTCATTTTTTATTAAAAGTCACGTTAAGAATCCAATGTTAATTCTGTTGATATAATTTGTCATAATCTTACACATATAGTTTAATTGTTTTAACAAGGTTTAATATATGAGAGTAAAATTGGAATACTTTTGTGATTATTCAACAGGTGTATTTTTTTTATGGAGAGTAAGAGATGCTAAGAAGATCAGACAGACACCTGTTATATGTGCTTGAATGTAAACTTTGTTAGCTCATTCTCTCTAAGCAATACAGAACGTAAAAGTTACTGAAGCTTGCAATTAAAAGTTCAGTAAGAAATTTGCACATTTGACTTTCTTTTTTTTTTTTTTTTTTAAGAAACAAAAAAATATCCTCTTCACATTTTGCCTGTAATTTTTCAAAATGAAGGTGAACTATTTTACTTTTTTCTTATTATCAAGAAAGGAAATGCAGTTATTTGAAATTATTTTCAACTCCACAGTTGGGAGCAAAACTAAATTTCTAATAAATGCCAAGTCTGAATATAAAATTAAATAATAAATTATTCCAAACATTTTTCAACTAGAAACAGGCAAATTACAAATGTTATATGAAACAACTGGGAAGTATATTTGAGACCAACATTGTTCCATGTCAAGACAGATGTCAGTGTTTAAATCCTTGCTGACTCATTCCTTCATAATCCAATTACATAAACAGTTACTTTTGCAACAGAGATTATATATTCAGACTGACAAATACTATTCTATACTGATGAGAACCTATTTAACCTTGTTTAAACGTGACCTTCTAGCATTTTTTGTGTTATTTCTAGTATTTCTTTTATCATGGGCAAAGCTTAAAAATCCAGCTGATTTCTTACTCACATAAAATATTTGGCATATTTGACTGATCTGGTTTTTGTTACAGCTTATCAAACCTTTATTGGTTACTTAAAAAAAACACATTATTTGGATTGTAAGATTAATTCTTTTTTTTGCATTAACAATTTTTTGAGAATAACAATGATTTTTCCAGATACGTCCTACTATTTAACCCATAACTGGGAGCAGATGGATTCATACCTTTCTCAAGGGTATTTGTGCACAAGTGAAAGTAACAAACCCTACTGAAATTTGAACTCAGCTCTCAGATTTCTTATTCCAAACTGCTATGCATTACACTACCTAACATTACACTTCCAACAGTATTTGAAGAGATTTATCAACCAATTCTATCAAATAGTACTTTCTTGGGTCTCAATAGACATTCCCTACATTTCTAAAAATCACCCCAGTAGGAAATAATGAAGCTCATTTACTATCAGTTATTTTCTTTTGAGAAAGCTATTTCCAGGCCTAAAGTTCCCACCTTTTTCAATATCACCTTTACATTTCTTTTATACAGTAATCAGGGATTTTGAGGCACTGAGATTTAAGATGATTCATATTTAAAAGTCAATGACTGATTTTGTAACATTAACATTAAAATACACTGATTTATTCAAACTGGCTGTTCATTCTTGAACAAATTATAAATTGGTCTCAAGTATGTATATACGTATGTATGTATGTATGTAATATGTATATATATATATATATATATATATATATATATATATATATATATATATATATATATATGTATGTATGTATATATGTATGTTGTTAAAGTCACAACATTGCGGAACACTAACAAACAACATCTGAAATATGACCATAAACAACTAAGATGAAGATAACTGTTCAAATAAAACTGTATAATCAATATTTGTTTTTTAAACTACATCAATATGGTGGCTCTGAACAGAAAAATTAAATAAAAATAAAATGTGTATTATTTGAAAGAAAAAAATTATTAAATAAAACCAGGGATAGAAAATAAAAAAAATAGCAATATTTTCCTAAAAAATTATGATGGCATACAAGAACACTCAGAACCTACCAAACACATCGACAAAAAAAAAAAAAAAAAAAAAGTGTTAAAAAAAATCTTATGTGCAAAGTTTAAATATCTAGTATGTTAATGCTTACCCAGATATCATAGATTACCAGCATTTGTACCCCACCTAACTCCATAAGGCTGTAATATTAAATTTAAATCAGGGTTGAGTGCCTTAACAGCCATCAAATACCCATAAATAAATGCAACAACATATTCTTTTTGGAGAAAATTCCTCCCAAGACATCCTTAGTCCTACCATCTTTTTATTAATTATTCAAATAAAATATTTGGCCCTATAATGCTCACAGCCTAAGTTAAGGGTGGTAGGTATAAATATCCTGAATATTTAATAAAAAGGTGTGGTTGAAATAAGAATGTCCAAAAGGTTTTTTTTTCTAAATGTACACAAATATTTTAAGTGATTATTTCTTATTACTATTAAATTATTTCTTATTACTATAAAACATTATATTTATTTGGTACATGTGTTTGAGGAGACATCCTTGTCTTTTAAACAGTGAAATTAACGCCGAGAGATCAAAAGTCTTTATAAAGAAAAGGAGCTTTCTGAAAGGAAACAAACCTGTATTTACAAGATAACAAACAAAATACAAGTTTGATTCCTATCAGAGGCACATTTTCTTTATTAAGACTTTTGATGTCTAGGCCAGTAGACATTAATTTCACTGCTTAAAAGATAGGGATGTATTAAAACACGTGTACCCATTAAATGTCATTATTAGTAATGTAAATAAATATATATATATATATAGAGAGAGAGAGAGAGAGGGCCACAAAATCTAACCAACAATAAAATAATTTAGATCTACCACAAGTATAATAGAGCATCTAATAAGAATCAAATCCACAACTCAGAAATTCATCTGAGACTAGATCGCTAAACTTTGATGACAAGGTACCTAGTCATTGCTTTTATTGCCTTCATCACATCTATAAACTGTCTTGAACAACTATCAGAAGTAAAAAAAAAAAAAAAAAAAAAAAATAGAGAAATTAAAGAAATATTAATCTTGGCATTTATATATATATATAGGTATATGCCCAATTTTTCTTCATAGGTGTCACCAGATTTTAAACATGATATATTCTTTGATGCTGTCTAAATCAAATTGATCAAGCATAAATATCAAAATCTTGTGAAAATATATAGAACTAGTTTATTACTGAAGTGGGAAAATTAAATCACACTATCAGTACAGCATGTCAATGTGTTTTTACCATATTAACAACATATCTTATTCCTGTCAGTTACTTGAGGACAAAGAAATCTCTTATAACAAATCTTTTACTTAGATAGTTCCAATGGATTTTTTTTTAAATAAATAAATCTAAGACATTAGAGAAAAACTTCCAAATAAAGAAGATTAAATTTCTTTTTGTAACAATAAGGATTTTTTACAGTAAGCAATCCGCATGATTGTTAATTTCCCTTCTGAGTGTGTAGTGTATTCTGTCACATCAATCCTCTGAGTATTTTTAAACTTAACAGCACCCTTAATTTCTTCTCCAGGGTGGAGGTGTTGTTTCCATATTAAAAAGTAGGGTACGACTGTTCATTTTTTTTTCTCTCTCTCTTAGTCTTATGTTACTCGCGCCCTCACTGTAATGTTGAAAAATTATGGGTGGTACAAATTACTATTTTCACAATCTTCGGTCCCATTTGAAATACTTCATCTTTTAGGTCGGAGAGAAGGGTGGGGGGAGAAAAAGTAGAACAGAAACCCGAAATAGCTTCAATACTTGAATGGGAAGGTTAGTCATTTCTCAACAAAAAAAAAAAATTTTCGACCCATCTCCCTGGTCGAGTAATTTTCAATTTTATGAAAATTGAAAATTTATTAGTGTTTTAGTTTCTATATCGCCAGATTGTCATAATTCTAGCTAGAGTTTAAAAAAAAAAAAAAAAAAAAAAAAAAAAGACTGAGGGAAAACAAAAATGTCAATAAATTTTCACATAAGACGTTCTCCCCGAATTCACTTTCTCTTTTTAGTTATTTTGGGTTACATTTTTCGCATTGATAAAAATAAAATTAAAAAGAGAGAAATATCTGCTCCACAGGGGATCAAAATCGAAGAGTAGGTTCGATATCATCGAATTAAATTTTGTTTAATGGTTAACTTAAATGAAATGTAATGACTTAAACTACAATGCACATTTTGTTAACGAGGACAAAGTAGAATGATAATGCTGTATGTTTTTTTTTAAAGAAGAATGATTTTTAAAGGTGTTTCCATTTCTTTCTAAAAAAAAATAAAAATATTAAGTTGCGAATTTATCAGTTTAAAAGTGAACTGAAATCTATTTTTTTCACATGGCCTTTTTTTTTTTAACTGACAATCACCAGGTGCGTAAAAATGGGTGGAAAAAATTAATAATCCAGATTGTAGAGTTCATTTGGTCAGTAAAGAAATCAGAGATAACAACGAGGAAGAATTTAATTTTTGGTAAAACGGTGGGTGTGGAAATTACGGGCTCAACTGAAACTCACAGACAGATTGGTTTCTGGCTATTTTAAAAGATTAGAAATAATATCAAAAATGGATTTACATAAAATTATAAACAAAAAACGATTATATAGTATACACACGCACACAATGTATATTCTTCTCTAACTTCATTTATATAGCAGACTACACAACTGTGAGAAAATCGTTTGAACGAACCATACATTTTTTTTATTATAAACTTTTGAAAATCGGACAATTAAAACTAAAAGACAGCGAAAAAAGGATACAAATGATGACATTACATGTAAAGAAAAAAGGTAAAAACATTGCTGAAGATAAAAGAAATCGTAAGAGAATGAAAATAAATAAACATGTGAATTTAATTAACTGATTTCTAGTATAGAAACTGAAACAGTTCCCAAAGTGAACTTTTTTTTCTTGCTTTTAAATGTTATTAGAATAGAATATTATCGATTGTGAATATTGTTAAATATGTTTCTCTTAACTAAAATAAAAATGTAGATAAAAAAAGAACTTGGAAAGACAAGAAAATTTCTACGAACAACTTACTTAAAGATATGAGATCGCTAATAATAATTCATTTCTAGTACGGAGCAAAAGCAACAAATGACAAAACATTTCACATTAAAATGCGATCAAACAATAAGTACTCGACATTAGAACTCGATCTAGGATGTATCTAAAATATTTATGCCTCAGTTGTTGGAAAGAGTTAAAATGACATAGAATTGATGAAGATTTTTCGATAAAAAAAAGTCTTAATTAATACAACTGGCTTACCTTCCGCCATGGTGAATACCTCCTTGTATCACGTGATTCGTTTCGCCGCAGTTTCGTACTTTCATTAACATTGTTTTCCTATAGAAAGGTTTACAAATATTTTATTTTTTTCTAACTTAAAAATAAATTTAACCTGACACAAGACAACAGTAGAGGAGCACCTAGTGAGGATGGAACTCACCGCAATTTTTTTTTTTTTTTTACACGCTCACCACATAGATGACATTGACAAGTTCTGTTAAGCAAATAAAATTTATAGTTTCCAATTTAAAACTCTTCATCTGTTATAAATTTTAAACATTGAATACCTTATTCTGTAAACTCAGTTTTTATGTACTTTATTGCCATTTTTATTTCTTATATTTTGCAGGGTTTTTTTTTGTTTTTTGTAAACATTAGTTTGGTATCGTTAGAAAGTAGTGTTGCGGGCAGTATATTGGCGCACAAAGAGATATTGAATGACAGAAGACAACAAACAAGACAAAGACTTGAGTAAAAAATATATTGCCAAGTTTATTTTCGTTAAAGAAAATAATTAACAAAAATAAGGTTAAATTATATAGCGATCATCATCATACATACATACATATACAAATTCAAATTTCAATAACAATCATTCATTGGATAGAAATCAACGCTACTGTCTTCTTATGCGACAATTTTGAAATCGTAGATATAGAAGAAATGTAGATATAGTAGATTTTGTGCACTTTTGGAAGAATCGGCTCCCAGAAATCTCCCCAAAGCTCATTCACTGATTGGTCAGTGTCGACCAATCGGATTGTCTGCACGTGAAGAGTGATTCTTCCTGCGCTTCTGATCCAATGATCACCTATAAAAGCTAAAAAAAAAAAAAGTGTAGACACACCGGTGATACTTCAGCTGCCACAGAAATCCAAGACAGTTGAAGCTGTAGCGACTGCTATGCTTTTCCACGCCCACAATTTATTCGTCTGCGATTGGCTAGTAAATTAATACTGCTGTTCTATAAGACAATTTAGCAATCGCAGTCATCACTTTGAATTTTTCGGTCGTGAACTTGCTCACATGTTTCTTTGATACAAAATCAGTAATTGATCAAATTTTAACCAATCAAACATTTTGATACTAATTCAATTTTTCCCGCGTTTTCACTCGGAGCCTACCGGTACCTTTAAAAGAAGCAATTTTGCCACAAGTTCCAATAGTCCAGCTACTTCGCCTGTCCACACAAATCTACGACTTTACTCACAACATTTCAAACGCGCACACAGACACAGATTTTTGTAACACATTATACATATCTCTCTCCGTGACTCAGCCAAGTTCATGAACCAGAACTCTATTAATTTCTCTAAACAACACATTTCTTAATTAATTGTATTCTATTCTAACATCAAACTCTATTCAACATAGAATCCTGAACATTCTTATTCAAGAGAAACTCTTTCGAACATTCAATCGTAAATCAGAATACAGTTGAAGGGGAACAACTTTTTTCCTTAATCCTTACACTTCATTGCATGATTGTTTTGTATGTTATATTTCAATATATATTTATTTGTTGATCCACAAGTGGAGTTTCGTTGTTTTTTCTTGAATCGTTAAATGTACAATAGATATATGCGCTAAGAACACGCACCACAAAGCTATGCGCTGATCTTCTCACTCAACACTCACAAACAGCATATTCTTTACACTTACATAAATTTTCCTCTTGGACAGCAAAACTGTTAAAAAACATTTATTACAAACTAAGTCTTTCTTTTCAGAGAACTTTGATAGTCAAAGAGAGACAACTCACGTCTTACTCATTGTATGCTTTTTCTTACACATTCTTTATTGTGTACATTGTTGAATACAATTTTTATATATAATGATATCTTTGCCTTGTCCTTTCTTCACGTCAGTTTGGTTTCCTAATCAAAATTAAATAAATGTAGTGGAAGTCCGCCACAAAATAATATCTCTGCATGCTCATGTTTGTAGAGGGTGAAACGAGCGTTGTTCTGAGAAGGAAAGAAGAGTATTGTGTTGAAAAGGACAGATTTTTAGTCAGCGAAGAGATGCTTTGAAGAGGACAGTTTTGTTTTTGTATATTGTTGCTGCTGGAGATGATGATGGCTGACTAGCTAAAACTGCTGCTGCTGGTGTTTGGACCCGTGGGCCAGCTTTCGGCTGCTGGAACAGATACTACACTTTGGCCCTAGTCATCTGGCCACGGAATCGTGTTTATTTTGAAATATTGTATCTCATGAGGAGGCGAGGGAAAGGATGGTCGTCACTCACTATCCTACACTAAGCCAATTTCATTTGTAGTTGACGTTTACATACACCACACCCACAAATTACTCAACAGTCATTGGACAGAAAATAAATACTATTTTCTTTAAAGACAATTTACGTATCGTATGAGCCATATCAAATTTTCTCATGTTTTACCTTACCAAACTTGTAGAAAAAAAAAACAACAAATGGTCGATTTTTGACCAATCACATAAATTGACTCTTTTTTCAATATTTTTCCCGCTCTCGTCCCTGGAGCCTATGTTATGTGTATATATAGCAGAAATTAAAGGAAGAACATTAGTAGACTATTAAATTTCAGAGCCTTTAAACACGTACGTGTATTCTCAATCTTTTACTCAAACACACACACAGAGATAAGTTACATACACACAAAACTGTGAACTGTCTGTTTCAAAAGCCAAGTGAACTATTCAAGACTTTATCATTCTTTCGCACAACATTCTCACTTTCAAATTCAAGTATCAAATGTTCTTGAACTCTAAACAAATTTAAACAAGAAAAGTTCTTACAACACATATTTGTATTCCCACACGATATAAGGGGTACAACTTTTTACGTCTCAAACCTTATTGTTATTAATACAATACAATTGTTACTTGTTTTCAATACATGTTTTTCTTGTTGATCATTCAATGATCTCTTGTTATTCTTTTTCATGTTTCGTTGCAAATTAAATGTGGTGTGCTAATTTCAAAACGCAACCTTCATCAAAACCCTTCTGATACATTTCTTACCAAATTTCATTAGCGCCCCACACATTCACGACCAATTCGTCCATTACAATTTATCACCACATGAACTCATTCATTGCCATTAAATCCAAGACATATTATATGCATATTCAGAGGAATCCTACGAAAACACCAATATGAAAATAGATACAACTGATTTTTTTTTGTTCTTTCTTTTTTTTTGGGGGGGGGGTTCTTTATGAAAATATATAAAAATATGACACGAAATGATGGGGGAGGGGGTATATACAATAACGAAAATAAAGTGCATCAAAACATTCTAACTTAAATTAAAATATATTAGTAGGGCCCGTCCACCCCACAGAAAAATAGGGGTGTCCACTGTATTCTGCCGCTGAGTAAAATCAATCAGCTCACTCGCTAGGGACAAGAAGGAGACAAAATAAATTACGGAGTGGAGAATTATCAAAGGCTAATCTAGTCAAGATAAAAAAAAAAAAATGGAGAACGAAAAACAAATTGGGGAGGTTGGGAATCTTGACATGCACCATAACAAAAGAGAATGCTGGGAGCAACAATTACTTACATTAACTAGGTAAACAAAAGAATCTAGCTTAACCAGGAGAAGGGATCCAACAGGAAACTGCCGATTGTGTCAAAAGGTGACTAAAAAGAAAATCAAGACTGGCTTCCTTCACACAAACCAAGTTTGCCGCTTTTACCTACCTTTCGTTGAAATCTGCTGATAACAAACGCTTTCTCTGGGTAAAAAAAAAATAGAAAGCAAGAAAGAAAGAAAGAAAGAAGCACAAAGTGTTAACAAAAAATGTAACCTCTTGCTTGACAGCAGTTTTCTGTTTTAGGGATTTAAAAAGAAATTTTTTTTAAATTTTTTTCAATTATTAATATGATAGTTAAACTTACCTTCTGTACGTCCACGTCATACGAAATGTGGCATAATGTTGCGTCTGGTGCGGAATGTTGAACACCATTCCAAATTTGCTAAAGTCCATTGGGACGTCTCAGGTGCCAGATATTGACGTCTGAAGGAGAGATGCTGCCTGGGAGGTTTCTCTGAGGTTCGAGCTAATATTAATTTGAAACTCTTCGACTGGACCATGTAATAAAACCAGAAAAGACCAGAAGGGAAAAATATGTAAGTCTGTAGACTCGTCTTTTTCCTATCTATCACCCCTAGTAACAGAACAGTCTATATCTTACGCCTACGTACGGAAAACTTCAACCAATTAAAAGCGTACTAAACGAACCAACAAATCTCATTGGTCAACGACACTATAATCTGAAAGTTTCACGTGCAAAACGAAATTGCACCCAAACTTAAGTGAGCCGATTTCGGACTTTCAGAACTTATAAAAGACGCCGACTGACCCAAGCAGTCAGTGACGAACACCCACAGAGAAATTGACAACATACTCCACGTCACTCGAAATCACGATTTTACCGCGCAAAGGTACATCAACGCTGACTCACTCACAATTAAAACTCAACCAACTCTGTGGATATCGATTCTCAAACATTGCTTATCCAAAGTGAATTATATTCACTACCTATTAAGTAAATATCAATGTGCGAACGATCTTAAAAACATTACAGTCAAAGGTAGATCACTCCTTAAGAACTCCTTCTAAAAAGACACTTAATATTGACAATTCTAATACCAACACAAATCTAAAACGGACTGCAAATGAACGAACGATTACAAAGAGAGACATTCTGAAACCTAAAACATCATACACATTTTGCCAACATAACATATATCAATTATCCTGCTTGTATATTGTTTTGAATTGTATATAAATGTTTTATTAGTTTCTAATTGAATATGTCTTCTTCTTAATCGTATTTTAAATTTCGTTTATTTATTTGTTGTGGGTGAAGAAAGTCACGCAACCTACACAAATTCCTTCTGATTCTTTCAAGCATAATTAATAAATTCTGCACATCCCCAACAAGTCCAATCTTTCAAGAATATGTAGGTTTAATTTTTACCTGGCCCCGAACAGTAACGCTGACCTCTGACATTGGTGGAAAATAATATAATTACGTGAACTACCCTTCATGTGACTGTGTTTTAATGTTAATGTTATACTTTTTCAATTGTAATACCGGGTTTTATTATTTATGGTGTCCCATACTTCAGATGTTCCATGATAGGCTTGTAAATTTGAACAAGCTTTCATTATATATGGATAAGGACAGTTCAATTGACAGGCAACACTAACAGACACCCTTAAACAAGTGTATTTTAACTAAAGTTAAAAAAAGTAAGTAATTTTTCTTTTCAAAATCAAGTACTAATCATTCGAAGATTTGCGTAAACGGGCAAACTCAAACACAAGAATAAATAAAAATGAGATAGAAATTTTTAAAACCGCAGAGACTCACGTTTTGCCTCGACTGCGAAACTGATCGAAAAGGGTTAGTCTGTTGGGAATGCGCAGAATGAACTAAGAATTTTGCTATAGTATTAAAATAAATCAGAAGGAATTTTTATGTTGCGTGATCTTCTCCTGCATCCACGACAATAAATAATTATTTATATAAATAAGGAAAAACATGCATGCAATTCAAACAACAATTGCATTTATATACAAATAAAAATATATACAAAATATTTTACAAAATGTTATTGTGTTGGTATGTTCGTAGTAACTGAAGTTTTTGTATGTCCTTTTTGTGTTTTGTGTATTTGTATTAAAGTCTTTAAGAAAATTGTAATTGGTGTTTAAAATATCGTTATTATGTTTTTAGAATTGAGTCATTCAGAAGTAGTCTACCCTTAACTGTAAATATTAAGTGATGTTCGATAATAGTATTTACTTAATTTGTAGTGAGCGTTAATAATTCACTTTGGATAAGTAAAGTCTTGCGAGTAGAGGTTTTTTGTATTCACAGAGTAATCTTCGAGTCGAGTTTGTGAGTGAGTCAGTTGTGGTTTCGTTTGCGCGGGAAAATTATAATCGCAAGTGACGTGGATTAGATTAGCGTTTCTCTGTGTTTGCTGGACTGCCTGATTTATTGTTGATGATCAAAGAGTATGTACAGTTTGAGATTCTTGATTAACGAAGAAGTTCGAAGAAGATATTGAACGGGAAAGATTTGTAGTCTCGATTCGCGTCACATTTTTTAGCTTGAGTGAGCGGACGAAAAATGGTCTGCTGCTGATCTGCCCAGGTCTGCATCTGCCTGTCACACGTGCTTTGGGTTCTTTTTAAGAGTTCATGATCACGTGGGTGGCTCCAGAACGACTTTGCGCCAAAACTTCGAAGTGCACGTGCGGGCGACCTGATTGGGGGAAATGAACCAATCAGAGGGCTAGATTAACGAATGAAAGTTGGAATAGTGTATTACTCGAAGAAGGTAAGATTGGGCTAATAGACGAGCCCAATAAGTCTCTTGAAAATACACATACTCCCAGTTTTTTTTATACGCATACTCAAAATGCTGAAAAAGATAGCTTCTATTAATAGGATTTTTAACGCATTTGTATCTGACCAAACAATCTGTATCGACTGCTACAAGGTCAAGACTCCAAGAGGAATAACAATGATTTAACAGGTACTTAAGCGAATAGCACAAACGCAAGCTCAAGGGAAAGCGATTTAATGAAATGTCTAAATGCCTCAAACTGTTTTATTTTCCTAAAAATGGCGTGGGGTAATACTAATATATATTTTAAAGGGCCAGGTTAAAAGAGATTATGGAGAATTGCGATCAAGCGACAATAAAGCTCAATGGTAGTTATGAGCAAAAGATCAAGTTTACAATCAATATCAAATAGCATGAAAAATGCCTGTGTATACAAAACAATGCAAATTACAAAGAAGAAGGTACAATAAAAAAGGCTTTCAGTGAGGTGGGACTGAGTTAAAAAGGTATATTTACCTTGAAGGTATAAATGTGAATGTTTTTAATAGCTCTTGTGATTTTATGTGAGTTATCGAAGTTTGTGACAGAATCCGTTTGTGCCTCCAGAGTCCAGAGTCTTCAACGTAGAGTGTTATTTTGTTACAATAGTCATGGTAAAAATAAGACTTAATTCTCTCGTGAAAACGTCAATTTAGTTGTCAATACTTCGTTGAAGAGTGTATTTTTGCGGCTGCTCGATCAGGTTTTCAGGTGTTTAAAGAAGGCATCGCGTTTCCCCCTCCTCTGAACCGCGTTCCCCACTCTTGGCGGTCGTATCTACTACTCCTCGGTGTCGCGTACCCTACTGTCCCGCGTTGGGTCGCCCTACTAGCAATGATCATATTGCAGGGTTTTTTATAGCTAAAGGTCGGCTCCGATTTACTCGACAAATTTTGGCGGTGAACACAAGATTTCAACCCGCTCTAGTAGCCATTGCTTAAAAAAAATGTTTATCAAAACAATTTATTGTAGTAGAAAAACACTTTTGTTTTCTTTCTCTTTTCTTCACCTTCAATTGACCCACTTCACTGATTGATCAAGGAACTTTGCGCGCAGGCCGGCAAGGTTCAGGTTTCAGTAAATTATTTTATTACCTTTATCCCTTTCCCCAAATTACCGAGATCCGAAATTTACTCAGAGGGGGAAAAATCATTTTTAACAACAGCTACACTGAAACAAGCCATATACAAACTGTAGGAGCGCGCTTTTTAGCAATCCACAATCCACTGTTAACAACTTTTGATATAGATGACGACCACATTGGTCAGTATAAACAAACCATGGAAAAAGAAGAACCAGAAAGAGGGCATCGGAAGTAAATTCAATAATTTCATATACTGTCACCTCGCAAACAGGCCCAGACCAATTGATAATGATTTCTTATACAATTATTCACGCAAGACATTCTTTTAGTATTTTTTCTTCTTCAATGGATATTGAATTGAATACAGAACAAGACAAAAAATTAAATACAAAAAATTACGAAAATCACAGATTCAACCACCCCGATCCGAAATCACGTAATTTGTTAGGTGGTGTGTCTTAGACAAGTTAGCCTGACGAAGACGAATCCTCTCCAGGCTGGTTAAAATTCAGAGTTTTTCTTCTCCTAGACTAGTTGCCAACCAGTCTGTCCTGCTATTTACCAAGGGAAGAAGAGAAGGATTCATACCATTCCCAGAGGTATTTCCGCCTAAGTGAATGTAACAAGCGCGACTGGAATTTGAATTCGGTTCTTCGATTTATCATTCCGAGACGTTATCCATTCCCTGCCACACATCCCACATAAAATAAACATCCAAGACAGGGTTTTATATAATAAATATATAAAATTAAACGTATTTGAAGTCTTGGACGATTTTAATTGGTGTACCGTCTAAGGTATATACTTGGTTTTGTGTTTCCTAGTTGAATTGGAGTCATTGAGATTCAAGCCAACTTTGCTTGTTTCAGTCTATACTCTGGAAAGATGTTCTTGGGCGTGACTTTATGCTTCTATAATCGGGGCAATATGTTATTATTGTTGACTTTTGATAACGAATTCCTCTATCCAGTTTGAATCCTAGTTTCTCTTCTTTGTCTTTCACTGCTTGGTGGATAATCCAGCACAATGGTGAAAAGATATAGAGTCGCTCGTGTATCCCCTTGATAAACTTCAGCCACTATACGATTTCGAGATATCATTGCATTTAATCAGACAAGTTGGAAACAGTACTTGTTTGAATTCAAAGTCTGATTTTATGAAAAGAGCTTGTAATATACAATGTTCTCCCAATCCTGTTAAATACACAGCGTCACCTTCTTCGAATGCAACCCAGCTTTTGGAGTGGTTAACAGTAGCTGATATTATTTTCCCTTCTCATTGTTGTAAACAATCCATTTTTCATTGCATGTGACAGTTCTTTTCAAAATTGCGCCGTTTTTGTTGGGTCCTCATATGGAAATGCTGATCATTAAATTTTCTTCCGGTTAAAAAGTGAGGCTCTTCGGATTAACGTATCCAAACACGTTCCAACCGTCGACACGACCGGAACGAACGCACCTCAGCATCCCGTCGTCGACCACAACGTTCAACTGTTGACACGACCGGAATGTCTGCACCTCGACTCCAACCGTCGACAGGACCGGAACGAACGCACCTCAGCATCCGGTCGTCGACCTCAACGTTCAACTGTTGACATAACCGGAACGTCTGCACCTCGACTCCAACCGTCAACACGACCGGAACGAACGCACCTCAGCATCCCGTCGTCGACCTCAACGTTCAACTGTTGACGCGACCGGAATGTCTGCACCTCGACTCCAACCGTCGACACGACCGGAACGAACGCACCTCAGCATCCCGTCGTCGACCTCATTGTTCAACTGTTGACATGACCGGAACGTCTGCACCTCGACTCCAACCGTCGAAACGACCGGAACGAACGCACCTCAGCATCCCGTCGTCGACCTCAACGTTCAACTGTTGACGCGACCGGAATGTCTGCACCTCGACTCCAACCGTCGACACGACCGGAACGAACGCACCTCAGCATCCCGTCGTCGACCTCATTGTTCAACTGTTGACATGACCGGAACGTCTGCACCTCGACTCCAACCGTCGAAACGACCGGAACGAACGCACCTCAGCATCCCGTCGTCGACCTCAACGTTCAACTGTTGACGCGACCGGAATGTCTGCACCTCGACTCCAACAATCGATACGACCAATCCAACCCTCGACACGATCACCATTACCACGATTGCCAGACCAATATAACCCATCGTCTCTTCTTCATGAAATAAACTTAGCATTAATCATACATATCCTCGTTCTGTTGTCCATTTTGTTTCACCTCGTCAGATTTCACGTCTTTAATACGAAAAAAGTTAGCGGGCCACTTGTGACCTTCATCCCCTATGATACAAGGGCGCTCGGGCCGTGGTTTCATATCGCGCCCCCTACTCCTGTTGATCTGACGTATTTTTCTCTACAGCCAATCATCTGTATTGGGACCTGAACTCACTAATAGAGCATTGAACTTCAGATCACAAAGAATGGGAAATTTAGCGTTGAAGATCTTTTCCATATTTTTTACGCCGCTAACAAACGTCTTATATTTTTAAATAAGAAAAATAATGAAAATTAGTGATAATCTGAACTGAAGCTGAAGATCAATAATGAAATGTTTGTTTATGCTTGCTTTATGAAAGAGAACTGAAATAATATATATATTTTTTTTTTTTACTAATGTTCACACTGTACAAGACTCAGGAGCCACTCAAAGAAGAGGTCTATTGAATGAGGTTGTTTTATGGCCGTAAGCAAATGAAGGAAGTGCGGGTTATGAATGATGATAATTGACACCAGACTTGAAGATGTTAAGATTGTAATGATCTCGAGTCTTTCCCACAAAGTAGAGGTTCTCGAGAAGAAGCCGAGTTGAACTTCTTTCTTATTAATGGAATACGAAGTGAATGAGGGTGATTCGACCCTGTGAACATTGTGTAGGATTCAAAATCCTACATTCTTTTCAAAACCCATTAAAATAGGCTCAAAGCAGAAATGCGGAATGACGCGTTCTGATTGGTTATTAAATGTAAAAAAAATAAGAGATGACGTGTTTTCGACTATGTCTGAATTGAATGAAAAGACAGCCCCGCTAAGTCATTGTGAGACTATCACGTGACGAAGTTTTCTTAGTTAAGCGACATTTAAATCATTTCTTTTTCAATGAGGTGGGAGCGAGAGAGCTTCTTGATTTTGTCAGGGCAGAATACATCGGCCTCCCCTTTGTTGGACATCAGTTATCTTTAGCTTGTTTTGATATTTTAGTTTGTTTTCGAGTTCACCCCCCCACTCATCAGTTATCATCTACAAATTTTTATCTATAATCACGAAATTTTTATCTCATGGTGCGTCATTGTAGGTCCCCCCTGCTGAGTGTATGAGGTATTTATGGTATATGGAGGATTGAATGACGAAGGACAAGTTCTTTTGGTGAATGTGCAAAATTGTAACGAGTGAATGAGTCGTGAATCAGATTAGCTTGGTCTAAGTGACGACCAGCCTCGTCTCAATTCAACCCCCCTTTCACGGCCTTGTGCCACAAGTGTATATTTTATTCAATAAATCCCGTGAAGAAGGAGATTTTCTACCCGACGCCAGTCCACACGTGTCATTATTCCAATATTCAGACTTAACGTTAATAACCTATTTTGAACATAATACTCGGTCTGCAACGTAGATTACAAACTTACAACTTGAATACGCAACCAAACTCAATATAAAATATCTGATCAAAGAGAGATAACCCTTTCAAACTCTCAGTAAGTCTTTTGAAATTTACACAAATTATTTGCAAATATAAAATGTTTTAAATTCACCATAAATACTTAAATATACTTTCTTAAATTTGAGCTACATTATAACAACATACAACCTTTTGATCGAAAATATTATTGACATTCAAATCATCAAACACGAAAACATTTAACTTAAAATACTACACACAACAAATATTGTATTTGTTATTGTAATGTACTGTATTTTGCTTTGAACTTTCTTATTCTCTTGTCATTGTATATTTCGTGACATTTGTGTTAATATAAATGCAGTAGAGTGTTAGCTAACGCCTACAAAAATGACTTGGTGGGTGTTAATGTGGTGCTGTTTCTTATTTTATTTTTCACACACACATACACACAATAAAAATTAATTCACACCACGTGTATCCAAAAAAATACAATTGCGCGGGAACTCTCTCCTTACCATACCCTGTGGGGTCAAAAACAAGGACGGCGCACCCAAAAGTGGGGACGTAGTGGAAAGCACACCACGTGATCAAAAATATGATTTATTGACCAATCAGGGCTCGACATAAGAAACCCATTTCTTAATCTCCCCGGAGCCTCATCATTCAGATATAAGGAAGATAGAAACTCTCATCAGACCAGAGGGAGTACAGCGACAAGCTGACATCACAGCTTTACGGACAATTTCATTTTTGTACAAAAAAAATAATTCTTATATATATTTTTTTTTACGAAAATAAACAAAAGTTTATTTTACTTTATTTGTAGTGTATTTTCTTTTTTTGTTTGAGGGACTTCTTTGCTCCATCTACAAATTGGTGACCGACGTGAGACACTACATTTAAAAAAACAAACAAAACGAAGAGGAAGGACACAATGAAATCACAATCTTCGGAAACCCCTCTCGCCACACTATCGTTGAATATCCCGGCTTTCAACACGACTAACACTAAGTCATGGTTCGTTCAAATCCAGGCATTATTTGATGCGAAGCGAATCATCTCCCAGAGAACCCGGTATTGTTACTTAGTGGAAAAACTGCCAGCGGACATCGTCGAGGAAGTAATGGATTTACTGGAAAATGTCCCGAATGACAACCCGTACGATAGGCCCAAGGAAGCAATTTTAAAATGTACCGGTGTCTCGAACGAAGCCATGCTCGCAACCTTTTCACTCAGGTTGAATTAGGAGATCGCACCCCATCGCAGTTATTGAGGCACATGCGAACCTTACTGGGTGACAACAAAATGTCCGAGAACATTATGCGGAGCTTATGGCTGGACAAGTTACCCACTACAACAACACAAATCCTCACACCCATGACGGAGGAAACGCAGACAGAAAAACTCGCAGACATTGCAGATCGGATCCATGAAAGTTTTCGAAGCCGCAGGGTAAACTCTATCCAACCACAACCGGCCCAACAAAGAGACAGGGAATTTAACGACCTCAAGTCTACTGTAGAAAGGTTGTCTATACAATCACAAGGCTTACTCCAAAAAGACCGACAGTACCGCCGCGATAAATGTCCAGGCTACAGAAAGCGAAGTTTCAGCACAGGCCGGACTGACAACCGCAATAGAAAAGATGAAATTTGTTACTACCACAAAAGGTTTGGTCCTGAGGCGAGACGCTGTACACGTCCTTGTTCTTTCAACAACGCGAATGCGGGAAACGGAAATTCCAGCCAGTAGAGACGACGGCTGTTGCTGGATTTTTAACAAAAGGTCGTCTGTTTTATACCCGTGACAAAATTAATGGATATAACTTTTTAATAGACACCGGAGCTGAAATAAGCGTGATACCACCAACACAAAATCAGGAGACTATGCCACAGTCTTATCATCTTCAAGCAGCTAACGGTATTAAAATACCAACTTACGGAGAGAAATCGCTCAATATCAATCTCGGCATGCGACGGAATTTTTTCTGGAATTTTACCATAGCCAGTGTAACAACGCCTATATTGGGGGCAGATTTTTTAGCCAGATTCAACCTGTCTGTCGACATGACTAATCGCATACTAGTGGATAATCAAACCAAGATTTCAGTAAGAGGAATCACCTCGAAATACCAATCTACTGGAATCAGTTCTGCCTTACCCGAGGACCAGTACATCCGTCAGCTACGAAAAAAATATCCACAACTCTCCCAGCCATTTAAAAACACAGACACCATAAAACATAATGCCAAGCACCACCATCAAGACAACTGGATAACCTGTCTATGCCACCCCCAGACGATTGAAACCGGACAAATATAAGATTGCGAAAAACGAGTTTCAACATTTATTACAGCAAGGGATCATCCGACCCTCGAAAAGTGCTTGGTCTTCACCGCTACACATGGTGCTACAACATGGCGTCCTTGTGGCGATTTTAGAAGATTAAATGCTAAAACGGTCCCGGGTAGATACTCTATTCCACATATCCACGATTTCGCCATCGCTCTGAAAGGCGCAACCATATTTTCCAAATTGGATCTCGTAAAGGCGTACTACCAAGTTCCAGTGGCAGAAGAAGACATTCATAAAACTGCACTGACCACACCATTTGGCCTTTACGAGTTCGTAAGGATGCCTTTTGGGCTTAGGAACGCCTGTCAAACTTCCAAAGGTTAATAGACGAAGTTTTTAGAGGTCTGCCATTTATATTTGCATATGTGGATGACGTTTTAATCGCCAGCAGAAACCTCGACGAGCACAGACAGCACTTAGAGCAAACATTTGAAAGAATATCATATTACAGTCTGAAAATAAATAGAGAAATGCATTTTCAGCCAACCAAAGGTTAATTTCCTCGGACACTTAATTGACAAGGACGGAATATCTCCACTACCCGAGAAAGTAAGTGCAATTTCAAATTTCCCGCAACCAACATCAGTCAGACAAGTACGCAGATTCATAGGCGTAATTAACTATTACAGACGATTTTTACCTAACTGCTCTACATTACTTGCACCGTTAACAGATTTGTTACAAAACAAAACAAAAAACCAACAGTTAAAGTTAGAAGGGCCTAGCTTAGAAGCCTTCAAACAAGCTAAAACTGCTTTGGCCAACTTTACAAAACTAAACTACGTAACGGACAGCGAGGACGCAAAACTCACGCTTACAACAGATGCATCTGAAATAGCTGTAGGAGCAGTCATACACCAACTTGCTAACAACACAATGACTCCTATATCTTTTTTCTGCTAAGCTAAGCAAGACACAGACGAAATACAGCACCTTTTCAAGGGAGCTTCTAGCAATTTACCTTGCAATTAAACATTTTAAACATTTGCTGGAAGGAAGAAATTTTTGCATTTATACAGATCACAAACCATTAACATATGCACTACATACACATGTAGATAAATATGGTCCACGAGAAATCAGACATCTCGATTATATCGCCCAGTTCTCCACAGACATCCGATATATTAAGGGACAAGAGAACATTATAACAGACGCATTATCTCGATCTACAATAGCCTCTTTAAATTCCAGTTCTTTAAGTATGGAATTAATCGCACAAGAGCAGAAAACAGATGAAACACTTCCAGTTGTACAACAAAAAACATCCTTACAACTGAAAGAAATGCCCATACCATTTGGTACAACAAAATTTTATTGTGATGTATCACAAACACATCCGCGTCCATATATACCACCGAACATCAGACGACTAGTTTTTCAACATTTCCACAATTTATCTCATCCAGGAAAAAGAGCTACTGTAAAATTAATAGCAGAACGCTTTGTTTGGCCCAATATGAACACGGACATTCGCAATTGGACTAAAACTTGTATACCTTGCCAAAAGAACAAAATCCACAGACACACGAAATCACCACTTGGCACTTTTAGCACACTTGATGCTAGATTCACCAACATTCATATCGACTTAGTAGGACCTTTACCCACCTCAAAAGGACATACACATATTCTTACTATAGTTGACAGATTTAGCAGATGGCCTACAGCCATAGCAGTCAAAGACACTTCAGCTGCAACAATAGCCAGAGTTATACTGCAGGACTGGATTGCAATTTTCGGAGTACCTTCAGTAATAACAACAGATAGAGGTTCACAATTCCAATCAACACTTTTTGCTGAATTTACCCAATTGTTAGGAACGAATCACATCAAAACAACCGCCTATCACCCTTGTGCAAATGGGATGGTTGAAAGATTCCACAGACACTTAAAAGCTTCTCTAGCTATGAATTTAAATAATGCGGACTGGACAGACAATTTACCACTAATTCTTTTAGCGATAAGAAACACGGTGAAAGAAGATTTGCAAAGCACACCTGCAGAGGTAGTTTTCGGATCAGCATTAACCCTACCTGGACAGTATTTTAATCATAAGACAGACATTTCACCTACAACAACGTTTGTAACAGAATTAAAACATAAAATGTCTCTTCTCAACTTTGCACCAACCAGGAAAACAGAGAAACAAACTTACATCCCAAACGATCTTCACACCTGCAAATATATATTTATCAGAAATGACGCGGTTAAAAAACCACTCTGTCCAAATTATTCAGGACCATATCAAGTTCTGGACAGGCATGAAAAATATTTTACTATTATGAGAAAAGAAAAGAAAGATAATATCGCTATTGATCGCATTAAACCAGCGTACATCGAGGAACAACCTCCACAAACACATATTCACACAGAAAATGAGGAAGCTGGAAAACAAAATACTGACATCACACCTACAACGAAAATCGGCAGAAAAGTCCACTGGCCGAAACATTTTAAAGAATATATCACATATTGAAAAACATGTATCTTTCATATATTTTCCAATCTGGGGGGGGGGAGTATTGTGCTGTTTCTTATTTTATTTTCCACACACATATACACACAATAAAAATTAATTCACACCACGTGTACCCAAAAAAATACAATTGCGCGGGAACTCTCTCCTTACCATACCCTGTGGGGTCAAAAACAAGGACGGCGCATCCAAAAGTGCACACCACGTGATCAAAAATATGATTTATTGACCAATCAGGGCTCGACATAAGAAACCCATTTCTTAATCTCCCCGGAGCCTCATCATTCAGATATAAGGAAGATAGAAACTCTCATCAGACCAGAGGGAGTACAGCGACAAGCTGACATCACAGCTTTACGGACAATTTCATTTTTGTACAAAAAAAATAATTCTTATATATTTTTTTTTTACGAAAATAAACAAAAGTTTATTTTACTTTATTTGTAGTGTATTTTCTTTTTTATTATTTGTTTGAGGGACTTCTTTGCTCCCTCTACAATGTAAAGGTCTCTAAACTGATAGAATGAAAAAAATGAAGTTCGTCTGGACATTTGCCATGGAAATAGGGATAGAGTAGAGAAGGGTAGCAACGTTTCATTTGGCGGAATGGGGCCGTAGGGTAAAAAAAAAAAATAATTAATCACCCACAAAGCTACGTAAAAGCTTTTGAACTCTGTCAAGGCTGGAAAGTGAAGATTGGTCAGCTCCAGCCCAGATATAACAATTTTTGCTTTGATCTGATGGCAGAAAGGGTCAGATATTTTCTGATCTGGTACAAGGAACCG
This sequence comes from Acanthosepion lycidas, assembly GCA_963932145.1. NCBI lineage: Eukaryota > Metazoa > Mollusca > Cephalopoda > Sepiida > Sepiidae > Acanthosepion > Acanthosepion lycidas. The sequence continues at coordinate 86,673,232 of OZ010574.1, forward strand.
TTCATTTTTCCAGCATGTTTACTGAAGAAAACAAATGTTTATTAGTGTAACTGAGAGTAAAAATCTTTGAGATTATAAAATTGGCTGGTTATAATGCCTTGGTACCAAACTATTTTTACATTCCATCACCGCTGATCGAACCCCGAACTATTGCCAGTCATAATGAACGGATGTCTCCTCAAGGTGGCCTCATGCTTCGAGAGACTATTGGGCTTCAAACTCACACCTGACCTCAAGTAAAACTTGTACATGTGGAAATAGGGATAGAGTAGCAAGGGGCTTGCAACATTTTGCCTGGGGGAATGGGAGTGTAAAGTGTTGATTAGTACGTCGGGTTGATCAATTATGGAATGTACTGCTTCTCGAGTGTTGTGGTCACCAATGTTGAATGGGTTAAATAGATAATGCGGCTGCGTGTTGAGAAGGTAATCAACATTCATACATAATACTTAAAACATCAAGGAAAAAGAACAATGAGAACCAATTTTGTTTAACGAAGAAATATGTATATTAAATTCAGCAATAATACAAAGTAGTTGCAATATGAGTGAAAAAGGGAGAAAAAAGTAGCTTCCCCTTGACTGTAAGGAAATGTCATAAAGAAGATTTGTCTGAGTAAATGTTCAGAGTTCAATGTTGAAAATAGAATATTTCTTTCAGAAAATTGTTCAAGAGTTGCAAATTACAAAGTTGATTTAACTTGGTGTGTCCACTGAGAACTGGTGGTGTGTCACATAAAGTTCTGTAGTGTGTATTTTCTTCCTCAGTGAGTAGGGTGAAATACACGAGCGAGTAAATGAGAACTATTGTCTCTGGGTACCTCGACTGTGGTTCTGAAATTACTACTACTGGTTTTTTGGAATGCATCCAATATTTATACTATCTGGAGTGGCTCCAAAAAAGAGACGCTATAGTACATTTTTGAATATACATGAAAATATCCGATTGGACGGAAAATGGACCAATCAGTGATTTTGTAGCAAAGTTTGTTTTGAACAAAGTGTAGGAACAAATTTACTATGGTAGAATGCGATAGATAAATTGTCCTGTTATTTTTAAGTATGTATTTATTGACCAATTAGAATTGGAGAAAATGTAGGCGTGGCACTACAGGGGTGTAGGTTAGAAATAATTAACCACCACAAGGCTGTGTAGATGCTTTTGAACTCTGTCAAGGCTGGAAAGTGAAGATTGGTCAGCTCCAGCCCAGATATAACAATTTTTGTTTTGATCTGATACTTGTAAAAATAGCAGAAAGAGTCAGATATTTTCTGATCTGGTACAAGGAACCGGTCATTTTTCCAGCATGTTTACCGAAGAAAACAAATGTTTATTAGTGTAACTGACAAAAAATCTTTGAGATTATAAAATTGGCTGGTTATAATGCCTCAATACCAAACTATTTTTACATTCCATCACCGCTGATCGAACCTCGAACTATTGCCAGTCACAATGAACGGATGTCCCTTCAAGGCGGACCCATGTTTTGATAGACTATATTGGGCTTCAAACTCACACCTGACCTCAAGTGAAACACGTACATACGATCCATCGCTAAAATAGTCAACTCCCTGTATCGCTCTAGTAAGTACCTGCCTCCTATCGTGCTATTGTTGTGGACGTGCAGAATTTATTAATTATGCTTGAAAGAATCAGAAGGAATTTGTGTAGGTTGCGTGACTTTCTGAATCCACAACAAATAAATAAACGAAATTTAAAATACGATTAAGAACAAGAAGACATATTCAATTAGAAACTAAATAAAACATTTATATACAATTCAAAACAATATACAAGCAGGATAATTGGTATATGTTATGTTGGCAAAATGTGTATGATGTTTTAGGTTTCAGAATGTCTCTCTTTGTAATCGTTCGTTCATTTGCAGTCCGTTTTAGATTTGTGTTGGTATTAATTGCCAATAAGTGTCTTTTTAGAAGGAGTTCTTAAGGAGTGATCTACCTTTGACTGTGATGTTTTTAAGGTCGTTCGCACATTGATGTTTATTGTTTACTTAATAGGTAGTGAATATAATTCACTTTGGATAAGCAATGTTTGAGAATCGATATCCACGGAGTTGGTTGAGTTTTAATTTTAATTGTGAGTGAGTCAGCGTTGATGTACCTTTGCGCGGTAAAATCGTGATTTCGAATGACGTGGAGTATGTTGACAATTTCTCTGTGGGTGTTCGTCACTGACAATATTTATTGTAAAAAAATACAACAAATGTGGCACAAGGCCAAAAAAGGGGGTTGGGGTAAAAGACGGTCATCACTTGTCTTAATATAAAACTTAGCTAGCCACAACCACTCACCCTAACATACAAAACAATATTCCTTTCACCAAAACAACACATTTATCCATATTCCATACCTTTCTTACTACATCCACCAAAATACCTCTTTGACTCAATGCAAATCCTAAATACTCCCCTTGTGTACAAATATTGTCTGTGGGGGGAGGGCCATAAAAACAACAATTTTTAAAAAGATCCCCAATGAGTATATACAAAATGACAAAAATATTTACAAGAAACCAAACAAAAATTAGTGTTAGTAATAAAACCCCCCACAAACTTTAAATGTGGCAAAAATATCAGTTAACCGGACGAAATCGATGCGGGACTATGAAAATAAAGAACATTCATTCCTCCCAAGCATTCACACAGGCACACACTCATTCATACACAACAACAAATACGAAAAGCACACACGCGAAACGAAAGGCGCCCCTCATCCACCAGAGAACTGACATCACTGACCACCTAAACGAGGGAGGGGATGGAGAGTTAAACTAAAGGAAAAAAAATGGGGACAGAAATAAAAGGGACCAATGAGCAAGCACACCCTAGCTAAGTTTACTGAAAAGAAGAAAAACTAAAAATCAAAAAACAAGACCTACACTAACCTAATCTCGGGATGGGTTGCCTATGTTCAACCCAGGAATACAATATCCTAATGCCTAACCGGCATCAAAATGCCACTCAAGGTCAGCCCTTTTTACTCGGCACATACGCGCAAGATTCACCCACCTTTTGCCAAATTCTGATGAGGTGAGCCGCCGCCATTCTGTCCTAATCTTGACTTTAAGCTGATGCTTAAAGAACAAGATCAGTTGGGAAGAAGTGAACTTCTCGCCCTCATAGAATGCCTTCTGACGCGTCGTCCAAATCACGACTCCCATAACCCCTAGCAAGCAACAGAACACATAGTGTTCAGCCTTCGTCATCTGCGGCACCACATTGCTACAAACAGAACTGGCTTCAAGGACAAAAAACTTTCCCTGCAGCATGCGAACCATGAGGCCTTCAACAAAACTGCACAACGGCACTACCGACTTGCACTGAAAGAAGGCGTGACCAATGGTCTCGACTTCCCCCGCACAGCGACGACAGTTTGGATATTTCTCCAAGCCTGCTGAACAAAGTCTCTTGCCGACCCAGAGGGTTTCACGAATCACCAGCCAGGGGAGTGATGCCTCATCGTTATTGAGGCATTTCAACCCAGGCGCCCAAGGCCATATCGAGCGAGCCTCCTGCTTCGTAAGACCGAGCTCGCCAATTAGATCATCTTGAACGCCCCCCCTAACTAACACTTGATACAATGCCTTGCAAGACAACGCCTGGGCGTTGGAGAGGCCATCCAAAGCCCGAAAGAGGAGCTTCAGAGCACGACGACATTCGCTGTAGAAGGAGCACTCGGCTTGGGGTCTACGGCCGGCCCCCTCCTCGCACGAGCGCACACTTCTCAGGGATGGGAAATGTTTACGGACGTCTTCTTTGCAGAAGGCGCCCGCCTCATCTGATCCGCGACACATTCGGTCTAGAAAGGTGATGCGAAGGATATGTTGACGAATCTCAGTGCTAGGCATACCCAGACCGCCCTCAGAGGGATGAAGGCAACAGATCTCGCGAGATACCATAGGGGCCTTATCTCTCCACAAGAAAGAGAACAAGACCCGTACTAATAAAATTAATCTGGCATACGGGAGTGGAAGTACAGAGAGTCGGTACAGGAGAATCGGATAGATGTGTGAAACACATACTTCCGCCCTTTCCTTCAGGGAAAGTCTCCTCCGAGATCACAGATTAACCGCGATCTCGGCCTTCCCTTGTACCTCCGACCAATTCATTTCCAACTGGAGATCAGGACCGAACCAGACGCCGAGTATCTTGATCGGCCCATCCGTCCAGAGGAAAGGTCCGGGAAGAGAAACTCCCTTCCACGCACCCAACTGCAAGCCAACAGACTCATCGCGGTTGATCTTGGCCCCTCTCACCATCTCATACCCACTGATCTCCTTGCTGACTTCGTCAATCTCGGCTCTGCTCGACACAAGAACCGAAACGTCGTCAGCATAGGCAGAATACCTGGCTGAGGTGGAAGGCCCAGGCAGGGAAATTCCGCGCTGGACCGGATTCGCCTTTACCAGTCCTCACTTTCCAGTCTCGATAGAGATCAAAAGCATCTCCGAGTCCTTGTGGGTAACAAATCTCTCTCTTTCTCTCTCTCACACACACACATACACACAGGCAGGTGGCGAGTTTCTCACTGCTCTATCGCTATTTCCAAGGAAAGTGTCAATAGTAGCACAATGTTATACCTATTCAGGTCAGAAACAAGTCATACTTGCCACCACAAGCCACAAGACATCTCAACACACGGCGTGTTTACTTACATCTAACTTTCAGCTGATGTTTCTGGGTTTCGTTCAAGAAAAAAATGGTGTGTTACGCATGAAACGTAACTGTCAGCCTGTTTACGTAGCTGGGGTGTTTGTGAAGCAGCCTCATCAATATACTCGAGAAATACACACAAATAACAACAATGGTAGCGGGATATACGGAATAATACATAAGAATGATAATTGTAGGCTTAATTGTTTGTATCTCATGATTGGGTTTAATGAGGGTTGGCAAACTCCTCTCTACAACTTGACCTTTCAGTGCTAAGACGGAGTTTTTTGACTGAGGGTATTTTTCTGGAAAGAAAATGCGTCTTAGCATACGGAAAATATTGATATAACAAAACTCCAGAATGGAGTATAATAATAATAATAATAATAATAATAATAAATAAAAGATAAAAAAGAAATATAGGAAATAACTGCAATCTATGCAGACAGGAAAAATTACGGATTAATAAATTTCGGAAACGCCGTCAAACAACAGTTAGCCATTATGCGCTGTTTTGCGACAAGCGATTTTCAAAAAAACAACAAAAAAAAAAAAAACAGAGTGAAACATTAAATGAGGAAAATAAAACAAAATGTAATAATTTTATGCACATGGAAAAAGAAAAAAGACAGAAAAAGTTAAACTGACCATACGTGTGCAAACGAACACATACACTTATGAAAAAACAAAAAACAAACTTGCACTGCACCAATGAAAAGTACACATGAAAAGAAAAATCGAGAAGTATAAACAGTCAATTGCTGATAGCCACTGAAGAGTGGATGGAGTAATTCCGGGATTGTCCATCTACGAAACTCTGGAAAATTATCGAATATTGATTACCAGTAATCGTGTTTTTCAGAATTATCTTTCTTCAGGAAATTCACGCGCGTTATCTATGCTAAAAAAACGTATCTGTGTGCTGTACTTTGTGTCTAGTAGTAAAAACGATGATAAAACGTTAAACGAAAAGGATTTGGGCAAACATAAACCTTACCTTACAAAAAACAAAAAAAACGGAGTGTCAAAATTCAAAAAAAGGATGTTTTTCCCTTAACATCGTTATTATTTTTATTATCTTCACTCTTCGGCGATGTTTATTGTTTTAGTTATAAAAAGCTATGATTAGAATTGTAAAACCTGTACCTTTCTTGTGCATGAGAATTTATCACAAAAACACTATTTATTCTAAAAATTAATACAACTGTATTAAAAAGATGAATGCAATACTTTTTAAAGAAATAGGAAAACGATTTTTAAACATAACTAAAAATTATTAAAAATACGTGAACCAATATTTACCATAAAAACTGCTAGCTCGAATCAGTTGTCTTCCCAACCATTCCAATATAAACAATAACGTAAAATTATTTTTGTTGTAAAATAAAAAAAATCTCAAGAACAAATTATTTAAATGTATAAATTCACTTTCATCATGTTTAGTTTTTATTACAATTCTAATCATCGCTTTATAAAATAATAAACATTGCCGAAGAAAAGTGAAAGTACATAAAAAAAAAAACTTTAAAAAGTGGTGTCATCAGAAACTTTTGTCTTTTTGCGGACACGGAGGTCCATGTTTTCTAAACTTTGTCTCTTTCCCTTTTCAATGGATTCTTGATGCAGTATGAAAAATAAAAAATAAGGATTTGTTTTTTTATTAAGTAATTTTCAATTATATTTTTAATTTAAGCCTTTTTTTGCATAACTGTACAAAAGCAGTAAAAGATCGACTGAAAACCAGCTTAAATTTTAATAATTAATACTAAATAAAGAGATCTTTAAAGTGTCCCGAAATTTTTTTCTTTCTGCCCAAACTCCGGCCATCTCACTGAAATTCTGAAAGAAATCTTTCTTTAGCCGAGTGATAATTGGAATGGAAGTGACATAGATTTTTGAGTACGTTTAAGGTTCACGTTTATTTCTGTTAATAATATTCATAATACGAAGTGAGGGTAGCTTTTCAGTTGTGGGTCATACTTAACTAATGTCAACAAAACAAACTGAGAGAAATCAATTCATATTGCCAGTCTATCGTTCACCTCCACACTACATGAAGTGCGCTCAGATCATAAAGCCTGAAGGCTTTCCTTTATGTAAACAAAAGTTTCGTATTTTCACATCGCATTTTTGTAACAATGTCAGAAATATGACTAAGCTTTCATTCATAATTAAAAACAAAATTTTGGCTAAAAATATGTTTTAAATAAGTATTTGATTACGTAAAAAAAAAATGTTTGTTTATTTTTGTAATTTTACGAAAATGCGAGTTAGGTTCGTTTTCTAAAGCATGGCGGAGATGATGGCAGAAGAGAAAGTAAAGATAGAAGAAAAAAGCTCAAATTCTGAAAATGTTGATGAAATTGGGGCTGCCGCTGGTGATATTTCGAAAAAGGCCTTACCCACATGTATCATCGTACTTGGTATGGCTGGTTCTGGTAAAACCACCTTTGTACAGGTACGAATTTCTTTTTTTTTCTGTCTTGCGTAGAACCGAAGTTTCTTAAAAAAAAAAAATTAAATTAAATAGTTTCCGTAATAGTTATATACCTATTAAAAAGCATGAAGCCAAAATAAATAAATTAAAACGAAAAAATGAAATTAAAATTTACATTCACATAATTTGAGTGGTTCGATGACAAAAATTATACATAAAGACTTAACAGAAAATAAACAAGCGATTTAAAAAAGTCACCAAGTTCGAAGTAGGTATGAATGAAATGAAACTAAAATAAAACTTTAAAAACGGGTTTTTTGTCCTTGATTGAATTTACTATTCAAGATTATATATTCTTCACAAAAATTGTTTGAAATGCTTACTAACTTGACAAAATGACGGATTTAAACAAAAAAAAAAAAGTTAGAAATTTTCCTGTCGTCAATTCATCATTTCAGTCGCATGTCAGAAAATCTGATTCCTGTGGCATGTCCGAGAAAACTGGAAAATGTTTTTATCTCTCTCAAAACGAACAAAAAAGCCTTGTGAATTTCATAACATCCTAGTCTAGTGGAATGATATTTTAGATACCTTTGACAGGGAAAAAATGGTAATTGTAATAACATTGTAATTTAATTTTTTTTTTTCCCACAACTTGAAAGTTCAACAGATTTAAAATAAAATCCATAGGATGAATCGAGTGGGAAAAGTAATTTATTTAGGTACACAAAAATCTTCATTGGCGTTTCTACAGAAAAAACGTGTCTCTCCAAGAAATAATTATTTTGTTTTCATTTTTTCTTTGTTCATATTCCTATCGATTAAAACTCTCAAAATAATTTTTATTTTAGTTTTTATTTTCTAAGTTTTTAAGAAGGAGGGTGGGGGTCACTTTTGCTATGTAAATTTATTGTAGATCATAAGCTCCAAAAAATAAATAAATAAATAAAAGGTAAGCGAGGGAAATTATTAATTAATTGATAATGATAAATAAGAAAAGGTAAGTAAATAAATTCATATTTCGGCTGTTATGAAATTTTTATGGAAGTCTTATTTTTTAACACAACACAAGAAAGAGGGAGGTGATAATATACTTTAATTAAAAATATTAACTTTTTTAATTTAACATGAAATTATTTGAAATTTTGTAAGATAAGTAAGAATAATTGAATATGATTTATCACATAATATGATAACATTTTTAAATTTAGAACATTTTTTTCTGATAGTCATGATCTGATCTGAAGTAATTTTTCGATAGAAATGCCAAACAATTTTTTATACTAATGTTAACCATATTCAAGGCCCAAGGATTACCCAAGGTAGAGTGTTACTGAAGGTGGTTGTTGTGTGAGCAGTAAGAGTGAGGGGTGTCATTTATGTAGGAAAGATAACAGTTAACTTGAGACTTGAAGAGGTTAAGATTGTAGTGGTAGGAAAAGTATACTACAGGGATCCTGTTCCACAAAGCAAAAGTTCTTTGGAAGTAGCTATCCGAATGGAACTTACTCCTTACTAAAGGAATATAAAGGGAATGAGGATTGTTCACCTAAATTGTAGAAACTTTGTGCACTTCACCTTAGTGAAACTCTTATGGAAAAAGAGAAATGAGAAATTCAACTGTGATCTTGTGACGAAAATATAATGAAAGATATTATTTTGTCTTCACAGAAAATTTATAGAAATGAGTTCCAGTTGACCCCCATCTGATTGGAGGGGAGGCAAAATCTGCATATGTGTTCAAAGAGATATATAAAATTAAAAAAAAAAAAAAATTTTTTTTCTTTAATAGCTTTTCTTCCTTCATTACAACCTTCTTTTGAAGCTGACTGGACACATTACCGAAACTTAATAAGTCTTACTCTTAACTCTTTATTTTTCTATCATTACTTCTACAAGGAGAATTACTTGGAGGCAACATATAGTGTTTTTTGTTGCAATTTGACACAAATGATTGTCATCATAAGATTACACCAGTTACATGTCAGAATTCATTATCATTTCTTTCTTTTTTGCGCTGAGTTTAATGGTTGTTATTATAGTTTTTCTACCTTCCCCTTCCCATAATAGTCGAACTTGAAATCCTAACAAAATGTCTTCGCTAGGATGGTTAGAGTTGAGGGAAATAAGGAATGTAGCTTGTTTGAACATTTTCCATAGAAATAGCAGTAGAGTAGTGAGAGGTTTGCAACATTTCATCTGCAGGAAAGGGGTTGTAAGGTGAAAAACAATTCATCACCCACAAGGCCGTGTAGATGATTTGGGATTTTTGTGAAGACTGGGCAGCTCCTACACATATATGGTAGAAGCACTCCATTTTTAGTCTGATCTGGCTCTTATAAAGGTAGAGCATAGCAGATCAATTAACAAAAAATATGTCAATATAATCTTCACCCTTATCAATTTGTCAATACACTTAATCTAGCAATGAATAATTCCACAGACCAGACTTTAAGACATGAACAATCAGATAGAAATTCTGCTAATAATTATATCAGACAACCTGGATTCCTAATTAAAGAATAAAGATTGTTATGCCAAGTAGGGAGGGCTTGCAAAGCTTGAAAATCAGCCTTTGAAATCCTGATATTTATTTGGGCTTGAACACCAGCTTTGAAGATTTTAAATGCAACTCTGTGGATAACTTCATATGGTAAATAATATTAAAAATTTGTTAAATGCTTGCATGTTTGTTTTTCTATTGCTTTTGGTGGCACCATTGCATTCTAAATGTTTGAACTTGAAAATATAAAATGAAAGGAAGTAACATTGTTGGATGCAAAGACTGTGTTTCTTTCTTTTTCTTTTGAATAATGATTTTTGTTTATTTTTATTGTCATTTTTTTTCTTCTAGCAATTAACTGCCCACCTGTTTGCCAAAAAAGAGGCACCATACATTGTAAACTTGGACCCAGCTGTTTTAGAAGTTTCTTTCCCTACCAATATAGGTATCAGTTACTACTATTTTCTACTTCTGTTTTGTTTTCTTTCACTATTTAGTAATAAGAATAGAGAAAAAAAATTGCATTATATAGATGTTGAAATAATGATAATATACACTTGAAAAAAAATAAAATTATTCTTAATTCTTAACAACTCTTGAAACTCAATATTCCTTGGGTGCCTTTGTCAGTATTCTCCACTCAGTACTATTAGATTTTCTTTGTACTAAATTTGGCCTGGTGTCATTAATGACACATTTTTTTCTTCTTCTTCTTTGGTTTTCCTGAAGAGAAACTGTTTAAAAATAATAAATTATTGAAATATTTTGAATTTTAAAAATGATTTTGGTGGAGTTGTACAATAGGCAATGTGACCAGAAATAATTTTTTTTTCTGAACCATTTTTTTTTTTTTATTATAGATTAAGCACTCCAAATAAAGAACATGTAAAAAAAAAAAATAATTAAATTTTCTGAAAGTTTATAGGAGAGGAGAGGGTCCATTTTTCTATGTAAATTAATTGTAAATTGATCACCCTACAAAAACAAATATGGCTCATACCATGTAATTTAAAATGTGAATGCATGCTTTAAATAATACACAACAGGTTGATAAGCTGTAAAAAAAAAAATTGATTTCTTAAATTAAAACATGAAATTGTAATCTCAGGTTCTTCTTTTTTTTCTTCTCATATATTATCAATTAAGCAATCCTGATTACAAATTTCAAAATAATTTTTTATTTTAAGAAATCTTATATGAACATATTTATTTTATCATTTGTAGCTGGATCAATTTACAATGAATTTACGTAGCAAACTGGACCTCTCTTATCAACTTAAAGTTTAATGAATGATTTTAATTTTAAACTATTATTTTTCTTTTGACTTCCCATTGTAGATATTCGTGATACAGTCAACTACAAAGAAGTGATGAAACAGTATCCTTTTATTTGTTAGTTGTTTTTATTTTTATTTGATCACCTCACATTTAAATGTTCAGTGATGCAAGCCTTATTTTAAGGGCTGGATGCAAAACCCTAAATGACAATAAGACATTTAAACTATTGACTTGAAGGAAATCACTGGTGTATTTTTTTTTTTTTTTTTTTTTTTTTGTTGGATTCATATGCAATAAAGAAAAAAGATAGAATAATGTGTACTTATTTTGGATATTAACATCAAAGAAAAAACAAAAATGTCCTGGGTATAAAAAAAAAATGAGAAAAGTGTTTCAAAATGAATAATTTTAAAGATATGTGTAAATCTATAAAGAAAAAGTAGATGTAGTCCAACAAAATGAAGAGAAAATAAGTATGGGTATCTTTTCATTAAAAAAATGAAAAAGGGTTATTAAAAACTCAAATCAATAAAATGTTTTATTGGATATGCAACTAAATACACGAAGTGACATTGATACGCAGAATTTCTGGAAGAAATTAGGAAAGCCAAAATTAAAGAAAAGCTATATACAACTGAATCCATTTGACAGATCATTGATAAAAGCATTAGGCTATTTTGAAGCCTACATGGAACTAAAAAATAAGTTTGACATATTACCATTTATCATGACAAACTGTGAAAAGAATCACAGTCTAATAGGATGTGATGTATTGAACATAAATTTGATAAAATTATTGAACTAAGTCAAGGCAGAAGAAATTGGTATGTTAAAATACTATGAAGCGAAGTTAAAACTAAAAGAAAATGTCTGCCCTTCATATTTTGAAGCTCAAAAAGTGCCAGTCCGTTTAGTACCAATAGTTGTGGATGAAGTAAAAACATTACTGGAACGAGTTCCACCAGGAGGGAGAAAATGGGCTTCCCTGTTAGTAATTTAAAAAAAGAAAGGATGAGGATCTGCATATATGTGCAGACTTATATCCTATCTCCAATGAAGAATGAGTTTTGAACTCCTTTGTGGGTATGAAAACATTCTCTAAAATTGATCTAAAGTCAGCATACAGTCAAATACCTACTGACAAAGATTTTTAAGAAGCCACAATAATAAACACACCAAAAAAAATATGTGCACAACGCTAAAAAAATATAATTTTTGGAATATTCCATATCTAACGAAGGCAGATCACAAGACCAATCATTAATTGACAAAATATTAAAAGTTGAAATACCTAAGAACAAAAAAGAATTGGAATCTCTCTTAGGACTTGTAAATTTCTATGTAGAGCAATACTCTGAATTGACAGAACCTTTTGCTGCTTTAAGAAAAAAGAATGTGGAATTTATTTGAACAAAAGTACAATAAGCAGTATTTGAAAATTTAAAAGCAGTTCTAGCGAAGAAGACAGTATTAAAAATATTCAACTTTAGAAAAGGAAAATAGTAGTAACAACTAACTTAAGTGAACAATCAATTTAAAAGATAGTCATCCTATTATGTATCTTTCATGAAAATTCTCAAAAGATGAATTGAACTAAAATATTGAGAAAAAAGCATTGACCATAATATGGGTGACAAATAGTGCTTGTCACTTTCTGATTGGAAAGAAATTCCTACTCCGATACACAGACCTTTAGAATTCATATTTAATCATATGAAAGGAACTTCCTATGGTAACATCTAGAATTTTAAAAAGAGCCATGTTAATGGCGTTTGAATTTGATATTGAGTACATGAAAGGAAATATTATTCAGCATGTAGATCCTTTGTTGAGATTGAGGTTTATTACTTCTGAAACTAAGGAAGAGGAGGAAAAATTTGAAGATACTTTCTTACACTGGGTCGAAACTGATATTTTGTTGATAGACAAATTGGCTGAGGATAAAAAGTGACATCCCATGTTGAACAGTATATTATTCAGGCTAAAAATAATGAGTGGAATAATTGCTCACAGGCAGAAAAGGTGCTTTAAAGAGGTTAAACATAAGTTAACTGTAGAAAAAGGATGTAATTTGTAATGGAGATGTAGTGGTTACGCCAGCAGCACAAAAGGGTAAAATTATAAAAAGTATGCATGACGATCTTCATTACAAAATAATGTCTAAAGAGTCCCAATCTTGGGGCAGAGTATGCACGGATCATGCCCATGTTAATAGAGTGGGATTATTATACTGGTAGATTTATATTCAAGCTGGTCAGAAGTAATACAGGTCTCTAACAAAAGAGGTTCAACCATAAAACAAGTCTTAAGGATTATATTTTCAAGTAATGGAATTCTGACAATGCTTCAAAGTTCTGTGATGAGGAACTATGCCAATGGTTGAACAAAACTGGATGCAAACCATATACCCCACCCCCTTCATACCATATACCCCACCCCCTTCATACCATCCACAATCAAACAGATTAGCAGAAAGAATGTTGCAAGCTATTAGGTTGGTGCAAAAATAATGACGTAATAATGTCGTTTTTTGACGTATTTTTTAAAGTCAAAAAACGACATTATTACGTCATTATTTTTGCACCGACCTAATATAAAAAAAAAACAGATTGAAAATATGTATACAATGGAAAGAAAAGATAGAAACATTTCTTCTGGGATTGTTGCTAAGTTATAGAACAATATCACTTGCTGGAAGATTGAAAAACCCATTCGGCGCTATACTAAACATCAGGAAAAGGTAGTGGAAATTTCTGGAACATGTAATGAGAAAGGAGGGTTTGGAGGATCTGGTACTCACAGGATTGGATAGAGGGAAAGAGAGACAAGGGAAAGCAACACGTGACATACCAAGCGGGTTTAAGCAAATGGATGACAGAACAGGATTTGGGAGAAGTAGCAAAAGGAGAAAAACATATTGAGAACTACAAGGGATAGGAAGAAGTGGAGAGCCGTGATCGCCTACATTCTGAAGGGACACGGCACATAAAAGAAGATCGCAACATTTTGATATCAGGACGAGAAAGAACGGGGCTATGTTTTTTGCGCGTACAGACCAAGTTAGACTGCAACACGATAGCGATGAAGAAATGCATAGTGAGCCTGAAAGTAATGAAGGTGGAAGTGTTACGGCAAGACAAATATGGCAGTGAAATCAAGAGTGATATAGACACTGAAGATGAACAAGAACAATCGTTGAAGGATCACTCCTATGAAAAAAAAAAAAAAAAAAAAAGGTCAAGATCTCCCGCATCTAGACAATCTCTTAGGGAGAAGGAGGAAGATAGGGTGCAGACAAAAGTGCCCAGAAGAGGGAGATGAGGCTTACATATGAAATCACAAAGGGTATAAATAGCTATGGCTATTATTGACATTATGCGGACTATTTATTACAACGTTTTGGCCGCTATACACTCCGGCCTTCTTGGTAGTTGGAATGTCGAACTTTATGTAGACTATTCTAGTTCCGTGTTTAATGGATGTCAGTTAACAGTTATTCTCCTGTTAATTTTCCCTATGAAAGTTCTCCACTGCCTTAGCCAGGTATTGAACTCACACTCTGTCACGGGATCTAACCAACGCCTTTATCCACTGTGCCATGTGTCCTTGTATGAATCTCTGGGTATTATAAACCTAATGTTTCAGCAACCATTTTTACCAGTGCTCATATTGCAATTTTTGCTGTTATCATTCCATGTTTTTACCAGAGCTCATATGGAGAGAGAAGGGAGATCACTGCCCTCTGTGGGATTAAGTTGAGATCATAGACAAAGAACACCATTGGAAAATTCGTAAACTTAAGGAATCAGCACATATAGTAAGCCACGAAAATCTCCTGAGCTGACCAAGCATAGAAATAAATACAATATGGGAACCAGTAATAAGGAGAGCCAGAGAAAAGCGATAATAACAACAAAGTTGCAATATGAGCTTGAGTGCATAATACTTCACATAAGTAGGTACCTCTACACAAGTTCATTATGTCATCCTTGAGACATTTAAAATACATTTTTCATCAATTTTTTTTCCCATGGAAATGAGCAACAGTAGATATTCATGAAAAAAAATACCTCCACAGTATAAGCCAACCATAATCCTTTCTGTATATATTGTGGGATTAAGTTGTTTCGATAGATCAAAAATTGAATTTCATTTCCTTAATAAAATGTAGAAATAAAATTAGTCTATAATGGTTTTAAGAAACCCTGTTCTAGAATTCAATTTAAAAGCAATTTTCAGTTTGATTAATAGATTCTTTTCTGTTTTGCTAGAAAATTCACATTCCAATAAAGAATGATTAGGGCAATTGTACATTCCAGATAGATCCGTTTCAGAACATTTTTGAACTTAAATCTTCTTGAAGGTTTTCTTGAATTATTATTTAGAAAGTATTGTCAGCCATTATTAATTTTTGAAAGGTATTTTTTTCATTTTAATTTATTTGCCTTTTAATGCAACAACTTCAGTTGACAACCATCCGTAAACAAGTAATATAGTGACTTTTTTTTTTATTAAATGAAACCTTGTCAGTCATTAATTTTTGATGAGTATTTCTTTCATCTTAATTTAACTTACTTTTCATTTTAGCTACTCAGACACAGTCAGTCTGTGGCTATCAGTAAACAAGTAGTAATATTATCATGAAGTTTTTTCATTTGATGAAGCATTGTTGGCTATTAATAGTATTTCTATTGTCTTAATTTCCATTGGTTTTTATCATAACTACTATGACTGCCATTTTTTTCTAGCATGCACTGTTTAACTAATAAGAATTAGAAAAAAATTTTTTTGTATACAAATATTGATAATGATTAACTTTTGAACTTATTTTGTCACCAGAAAAAATGTATATGTGAAAGAATTT
This sequence comes from Acanthosepion lycidas, assembly GCA_963932145.1. Classification (NCBI taxonomy): domain Eukaryota; kingdom Metazoa; phylum Mollusca; class Cephalopoda; order Sepiida; family Sepiidae; genus Acanthosepion; species Acanthosepion lycidas. The sequence goes on from OZ010574.1 coordinate 86,688,989, forward strand.
TGAAAAAAAATCTCTGTTTATGCATACTTTGATGTGTGTGTGTGTGTGTGAAGGAAATTTAATATGAAATTATGTTGGTAATGTTAATTTTGCATGCTTTCATATAGTTGTCAAATATCCTTAATGAAATGAAGGTACCAACTAGGACCCAATGGTGGAATTATCACCTCTTTAAACCTTTTTTCTACTCGTTTTGATCAGGTAAGTATTTTTGTACTAAATTGATAGCAAAAGATATATATATATATATATATATAAACTTTGCTGCAAACTCCCAAACCTTTGCTTGTACATAATCAGTATTTGATTAACTAAGTTGAAATGATGATATCATTAATATTTTATGTTCATTTCCATGTTCAGAAATCCCATTGGTTATTTAGAGTAAATAATTATATCATCATCATCATCAGTCCCATGACCAGCTGTGCACCTGACCAGTTTCGTCCATATATCTGGGTTAAAAGCTGGAGTGGTATTCATTCATGTATAGTGTGTCTTGGGCAAATAGACTTGGCAAGCCCATCTCTCTCCAGGTCAAACCACAAACAACTTTAAGGCTCACCTTGGTGACAAACACGTGGCCTTGCATTCACCTTTGCTGGAGGCATTCACCTTTCCTGTTGACTTCAATCTAGAAAGCTCTCTGCCCAGCAATGCTTTGTCATCACCACACTGGATGCATACATATCTAGTTTACCCCATTGGGATTTTAAATGGCCTTTGACCCTACATGTTCATCCACCTGTTGACAAGTCTTGTTTTTAATCCTGTTTGGTGTCGAGCCATACTCTTCACCAGGAAAGCCTAGTGGGGGAACCACTTTAGTCACAAATAACCTAACCATGTGGCAGGTAGTACTGGGTTACATGTTACCATTATCACTCATAAAGTCACCTAACATAACAATAATTATAATAAAATGGAATGGTTGTGATAATATTAGCTGTTTCATTATAAGGAAACATTTGACATTCACTGATTGAGCAACCAGTACTACTTTCAGTTGAAGTTTATAAAATCAGGAAAATCGAGAAATCAAGTTTTACAATATGCTTTACGCCTGCAGTATTCTCTACAAGACCAAATTGCCATTCATTCTTGTCATGAATAAAGTAAGTCAAATATTGAACTATTTAAATAAGCCAGGTGGTTCCCACCAATCAGTGGTGTTTTCTGTCCATTCATACCTGCCCAATCTATTTTGTGTTTATTCCCTGATTTATAAGAAACTATTATCGCTTGTTCCAGTGTTGATTCCTAACCTTTTGTTTGAAGTAGTTTGAAATGTCAGCATCTTGATTATGTCGTCATTTTCTCTTCAATTTACACATGATATCCATTTTAGTTGTTGCTGCTGTTGAAAGTCCTCAAGTGATGTGGTTTTTGTTATTTGGTACAGTTCTTTGTTTGTGATTATGTAGCACCAGTCCACAAGATTCAAAGAAGGAAAACTTTACTAAGACCTACAGGCTTCATTTGCTCCTTGCTATTTTTAACCATTGATCCGAAAAAGTATTTGTATATAGCATGACAGTTTAGATATTTCTGAATAGGTTTTTGGTGCCATGCATGACATCCATATGAAAGTTTCAGTCTGATGGGGGCTATTTAAGGACAGACTTGAGTTTTTAGGTAAATGTTTTAGGATTTTAGCAATTTATGGTGTTCTGTGAAACTTTTTTCTTTAGCACTGCCTATTCTACGTTGGGCCAAAGAAACTGTAAAGGGAATTACAAAACATAAAGAGTCAAAAGAAAGTGTAAAAGCAGATGGGAAGCTAATGAAAAAAACTTAACCCTGGATTCCAAGAAGTCAGAAACTAATGTGCCTTCCCAAACAATTGTCAGTTATATCTCAAGTTCTCTTTTATATGCAAATATCCTTGGGAATGGTATGAATCCATCTTAACATAGATTAATTAGTAAGACTTGTCAGATATTATTATTTTAAAAAAAAATTCTTACAATCTTCTGGCTTTAAATAACCTGCAAAGGGTTGATAAACCATAAAAAATGAATCAATCAACAATCTACTGCAGCCAGAAATAGCGTTTCTCAAGAAGAGAGAATGGTAGTTTGGTTTGGAAGAACATTTTATCAACAATTTCTTAATCACATAGCGATTATCTACAACAGTGATTCTCAGTGTGTGTGTGTGTGAGGGGTAATGCCTCTTTGGTTTGCGCTACAAATTCTCAAGAGGGCAATAAATGTTCAGGATGTTATGGGTGGGGGTGTTATAATTTTAACAAAATAAGAGAATTGAAGGTCTAATCTACAAAAATTTGAGGGAGGTCTAATCTACAAAAATTATCTTCTGAAAAATGAACCCTATTTTTTTATGAGTGGACCAGTCTATTTAAATGGCACCTTTTAAAGATTTTAGCTATAATTGCAATATGTGTCTGAAGCAAAAACCTGGAGGTAAAGTCTGTCAGATTTTGTATTCTGATTGGGTAACTGCTGCTTAGCTGTTCCTGCCTCGGCTTCACGTCTGATAATAGGCACAGTTATCTATAATGCAACGAAACATAAACATATGAAATAACTATATTGTATCAACTCTGCTTCAATTACCAGTGCGATGTTAATATACATTGGTCACCAGTTTGTACAAATAACTGCAAAGGGATGCTGGGGGAGAAAAGTTTAAGGGCCATTGATTTAACATTCATGATTTTTTTTAAGTCCGCTTCATTTGTTACAGATATTCATGTGAGACAATATTATCTATAAATTTCTATATATCAGAACAATTTTGAGTAATTAGATTTATTGAACTGATATCTAAAAAAAAAAAATCTGTTGTCAAAAAGTGGGATATTTAAAAACAACAGCGATACAATCAAAAGTGTTGGGAACCAAATTATCTGAGCTGTGTGTCAGACACCGGAAATTTTAAGAGTGAGGATTGTGGGATGAGGTCACTGTTAGATTGGCTGACCTTTTAGATCTTGCTCTCGCTATTTGAAGACAATTCAGACTAGCAGATTGAAAACCACCGAGTACACTAAAACACGTTGATCTCTACTCTACCTGCTCCAAGGCTAAGCACTCAAGAGTGTTATGAGGTATATTGACTGCTGACAAGTTGCTTTTCAGCTTGTCGTATCTTAGTCATGAGCATCCTACATTTGTGTAGCCCTGATCTAACTGGCTGTACATTAGGATCTTGGGTATCCTGTCATCAAACATTCTCAAAACATGACCAGTTCACTGCAACTGGACTGTATGAGGAAAGTCTCGATTCCTCCAAACGCGCACACACACACACACACACATATATATATATATATATATATATGTGTGTGTGTGTGTATATATATGTGTGTATATATATATATATATATATATATATATATATATATATATATATATATATAATGTTCTTTCCAGGCCTAGTCTGACCTGTTAGGATCCCAGCAGCTATTGGTAAATAGTTAACCCCAAAACTAGGATGAAAGTATAAAAGTAGATTTTTATAGTAAAAATACCAGCAATACATTAAAAAAAAAACAAATACATATTCTGTTCATATGAACATATCCTAAAATCTTGTTGACATTAAATAGCCCACTGAGGTTGATATGCTGTAAAACAAAATAAGCTGAATGAAATTTAAGTGCCTTATCACTTCAGGACATCAACTACAATTTTTAAAAGTAACATCAATTGTCATTTTTTGTCTCTTTGAATCCTGTTCTTTTTATTGTCCTTTCTCTTCAGTAATGTTTTCTCATTTTCCTTCACTATTAATAACCTTCTGCATCTTAGTGGCTTTATTGCCTTGCTTGGAGTGTAATGATAAAAAAACGGTGATCATAGCTATCCATAGATTTCCTTTCTTTTATTATCTGTAAATTGCCATGACTTCTTGGGAAACATAATGAAATAGTTTCCCATTGACTTTTCCACGGTTTTGAATTTAGAATTGTCTGTTTCTTAGATTGGTTGTCACCCAATGCTAGAGAGTCCTGTCTACCCTGCTGTATGTGATAAGAGCATTAATGTGTGGTTTCATTCTCCATGACAATAACCACACATTGCTTACGTTAGTTTACTGAAACTAAAAACAACACATCAATGCTTTCTACAATAATATTGTTTGGACATCTGATGGAAGTCTGTTTTGTATTACAATTTTTATTTTCTTTTTAGTGTCACATGTTTTAGTAAAGAAATTACACCTTAACTCGCCTATGTTATTGAAAAAAAAGCTTTTATGCATTCTTTGACTATCAACTTTTAAACGTGATTTATGAAAAATTATAGATGCTTTATCAAAATTAGGGGAATATGGGATTATGACTGTAACTGGTTATTTGGTGTTGCCTGTTTGGGAGCACCACCGCAAAACATTTGTTCAAAAGTAAATCTTGCTTAACTTTCTTTTCAAGGGAGGTAATTATGTTTTGATCTATTGTTAATTTCATAAGTTACCTCCCGTTTCTATTGGAAATATTTAAAAAAAAATATTGGCGAGTGTGAGGAACGAGAAGACTTACCTCCCGCAAAGCGAATTTGAATGGGGTGTCAGGTCTTGTTGAAAGATCGCGTCCGGCGTTAAAAAAGAAAAAGAAAAAAGGCTAAAAATTCAAGCCAGCGTAAATTTATAAGATCAGAAATCTCAGGTGAATGAGAAGTTAGTCTCATATGCAAATGTTAGTTGCCCTCGACGCGGGCATAAATAGCGAGTCTGTGAGGAAGACAGGACATTGTTGGCGTGACGGCGTATGTACTAACGAGAATGAGAGAATAGGATGTCACTAGCAACAACTCAGTTGGTAGACCGGAGGACGGGATGAAAGCAAGCACTTTAATCTATTTCAGTCATTTCAAACAACGGGCGAATTGAATTAACCAGAGCGAGACTTAAAATTCACACGTATTTTTTTTCTAAAGTCTTAGAATTCATTTTTCGTGATTTGTAATTTTTCTCTCTGTATCGCTTTCATCCTGATGGATACGACACAGAGTGGAAGTTTATTTTAATTAAAATTGTTGAACTCGCAATTGCAAATGGGCCCTTGTAATGCACCTTGTAAAAAACTGTTGTTATTGAGAAACTGAGGACTTGAATCTACTTCAAATTTGATGGATGACAACATCGGGGCTCACCTAAAGAGATGAAACCGTACAACAGCACTGACAAAACGTCAAGAGGCACATTGGAGGAATGGATTCTTTAAAAATTCAATAAATTAGACCCCTGAAATCTAGTAACTTTTCGGGCTACTTAATATATTGATAGTACATTTATTCAACTAAAGAAAAAACGTGAGGTTTAGATACAAGGGGATACTGAAAAATTCTTTGCCTCCCTGACTTTCAATATTTGCTCATTGAAATACTGATTTTGGGGTAGCAGGTTCTGTTAAGAAGTTTTCAGTGTACTGGATTTATTTTTAGCTTAATTTGTCAGAACCTTTCTATGAGAAAGACTAAACAGCAAATAAGTGATGGAGAAGATTTTCAATGGAAATGTTAAGGGCCTTTATTCATTATGACTAAATAAGGTTGGGGATGCCTTACTCTTGTGCATTTAATTGATTAACTTTGATCTAAGTATATTAGTACTATGAATAATAATTTTTTAATGTAATACACCTGTACGAAAAGGTATCTTTTTCAGGGTATAAGATGCCTTTTTCCTTAAAATATCAAAACAAGTGTTCAATGTTCTCTTATCTCTTATATGTAAAAAAAACAAAAACAATACAGATTCTAGGCATCATGTATTGAATGTTTAGATAAGCTATATATATATATATATATCATCCAGGGCTTTTTCATATTTTTCTTCTGAAAATAATTTTGAACTTTATAAGAAATTTGTGTCTTATACACTAAAAAAAAAAATGTAGCAAATATTTTCAGAGAACAGAGTTGATTGCATTTGAACAGACTTCAAAACCGGTTATTACACTCCAAGAAAATTTAAATTTTTGGCAGTTGTCTTTCCTTTGATATTATTCTTTCTTTGTTTTTAATAGGTGATGAAATTTATTGAAAAAAGATCCTCTGAATGCAAGTAAGTATAAAGTAAATTTAGTTAATCTTTCATCTTATTTTTATTGCAACATTCAGTTTGTTTTACATTCTATGATCATTATGTAAGCAATGTAATTAGGAAATTAAGTGGTTAACCTCTAACAAGTTTTGAACTTGCATCCCATGTCCTTAGGAGACTGTCCAAAACAGTACTCAGAAAATTCTGGATATATTATTTTTTTACTTTTTCTATAGGTCTGCTTCGGTGTTCTTCTTTCGCTCTTCTCAGTTGTGGAATTCTCTGCTGGCTTCCTACTTTTTTGAGCTTAAAAAAATTTAAATGCAGTATCAATCATTATCATTTTCTTAATTCTCGTTCTTTTATTGTTCTCTCTCTGTAAAAATGTTTTCTTTGACTCATATTCTCTTACACTCAGAAACCCTTGCTTGGGGTGAAATGATTAAAAAGAAAAATCTTTAAAGTTTCCCAAATTAAAATAAATATCGTGTAGCAAATGAATTCCTATCCCGATAACAAATTTTGCTTATTCAAGGGAGATTATCCATTCAGGGAAAATAACCTAAGTAGAAAATTATAACCGCTTGTAAAATCTGCTGCTCATTGTATGCTCTTATTTTTTGCATTTTCTGTGGGTTTAAAAAAGTTAGTTTTCACTTTGAGGTTTCCTTTGCCATCCATTTTATTAGAAAACCTTGTCCTTTAAACTGTTGATGAAAAAATATTTGCTTTCCTTTGTAGATATGTTATATTTGATACCCCTGGACAAATTGAAGTATTCACATGGTCAGCTTCTGGTAGTATTATCACTGAAGCATTGGTGAGTAGGTTGATTTGAAAAACAATTATTTATTAGGTTTTAAATTGTGATTTTTTGCATCCAGGCAATTACAATGTCAAAAGAAATTTAAAAAAAACACTAGGCTAGCTTTTGATATACTGTTGTCTATAGCTGACATTTTAATCTTTTTTTGCACCTTCTTGAAAACGATTAACTCATGCAACAATGGTGAAACCTACAATGTAGAAATCTTTTTCTTACTACTTTTTAGAATAGGCTTCTCCCATTTTGGTCACCATACCTTCAAGAAACATAAACATACATGTAATGTCAGTAACATCTTATAAGAATATGGGATTACATTTTTATATATATATATAAAAACTGTTTATTCACTTCTGCATTCCATGAAAGGAATGTTGGCCAAATTGAGGCTATGTGGTTGCAGGTCTTTCTTTAAACATTCAATCTAATGGTTATTGGCATGGAAAACATTGTGAATGGGGGTTAAGTTTTGGCCAGGGGATGCTTACATTTAGTTTGCTCGTGTTATTTGGAAAAGTATGTATCCAATTCACTTCCCTACCTTGTCAGTTACAAATGCAGAAGAATGTGTACCTGTGTTTCATAGTTTATGCAAAAGCCTTTGATAAAGTACATCACACAGAACAGGTGGAACTGCTAGGCAACCTTGACATATTTGAGACGGACATTAGAATAATCTACAACCTATACTTGCAGTAAACTGCCTGCATCCAGATAGAAAATAAATTCAGTAGATATACAAAAATAGAAAGGATATTTTCTCACCTGACTTATTCAACTTTTAACAGTAAGATGATTCTGAGAGAATTAGAAGTCCAACCAAGATTTATTATTTGGAGCCACAATCTTAATAATATATGCAGATGACAGTGTTGAAAATAGGTACAGAAAGGAAACTACAATAACTCCTACAGAAGAAAAGTGAAAGAAAGTGAGAAGAAATTGCAAGAAGACTGATGCAAAAGGAAGAGCCCAACATGCAAATTTACAAATTGAAGATACCAAAATCAGACAAGTACAACAATTTAAATGACTGGCATGGATTTTAACAGAGGATGGAAAGTGTTAGACCAAAATCTGAAGGCACATTGGGATAGTGAAAGGTGCCTTCCAAAAACTAAGCAAAGTATTAAGAAACAGAAAAAAAAATTGTTAGAAACAAAGAAGAGTACATGATATCAGTCCTCCTATATGGCAGTGAATGCTGAACAATCTCTCCACAGATAAAGAAGCAATTTGATGCAACAGCAATGTGGTTCTACAGAAGGATGCTGAGAATACCATATACCAAACATATGAGCAACGACAAAGTTCTAGAGAAAATGGAACAAAAATGACATTTGTACTTAACATCAGGAAGAGACAGCTGAAATTTCTGGGGTGCACAATGAGGAAGGTGGGTTTGGAAACTCTGATACTCACAACACAGATTGAATGCAAGAGGGGGAGAGAAAAACAAGGTATAACCTACCTAGTGAGCTTGAGAAAAATGGAGGGCAGAACAAGAGTTAGAAGAGATAACAAATTTATTAAGAGCTACAAAGGACAGGAAATTGTGGAGAGCCATGATCACCAATGCACATAGAAAACAATGACCCTGTCAGCTATGGATAAATAGTTGGTCAGTTAGAGCTGTTTAGCTCTAATGTAGTCCAACTAAGGGAAGAAAGGTACAGCTTGGCAGTCATCATAGCTGGTCTCAAGCTCAGATGAGAAATAAAAAGCATTGAGCTTTGTGCATGCCTACGGGCTTGTAAAAAAAAAACAAAAAAAAAACAGCTGATACAAAAACAATAAATGTACATTGAATAAATCTAATATAATTCCAAATGAAGACAAACACTACCCAATATGCTTTGTCACATGTGATAACATAATACTACTGCTGCAGTCGATTCCAGTTAATTATTTTTGCCAAAAATGAGTACAAATAATACCTGATAGGGTGTGCTGCTTTCTAGAAACACCTTTCCCTTTATTTATTTAAAATTTTATTTACTTTTTTTTGTTGTTTTTTTTCACAGGCCTCAACTTTCCCTACAGTCATTGTATATGTTATGGACATTTCCCGAAGTGTCAGTCCTGTGACATTCATGTCCAATATGCTTTACGCCTGCAGTATTCTCTACAAGACCAAATTGCCATTCATTCTTGTCATGAATAAAGTAAGTCAAATATTGAACTATTTAAATAAGCCAGGTGGTTCACATCAATCAGTGATGTTTTCTGTCCATTCATACCTGCCCAATCTATTTATGCTCCGTGATTTATAAGAAACTGGATGTTCCAGCCCTAAGGAATTTCAATTCATTCTTTATTTATCATTTTGAATCATTTCCATTCTCTATTCCCAAGATACTCTCCCACACATTACACTTTCTGGGATTGATATCCTCTAGTGCAGTGATTTCCAAACTTTTTTTTTCTCTGGGCCACATTTTCAGAATTAAAATTTGTTCTTCATCACCAAATTTTATGTGATAAAAAGTACATTTTAAAAAAAAAAAACAAAAAAACTGAAAGTGGATTAAAGGGAGATAACTATGAATTCAAAGTCAGAACATTATCATTGATATCTCTCTCCTCCAATTTGCAGAAAGTAGTTACTATATTGTTAATACTAGATATAATGCAAAAATATCAAAATGATAAAATTGATCAATTATTATTCATAACTATTTATACTGGGACTCATGCAAGCAATTATAAGTTATCTGTAATAATATTTTAAATTTTGGAATCGTATTTATTTTTGGCATATGGATTTTTTGAAACTGTTTCTAAATCTTTGATTTGTCTTTCAATCATTCCACCTCACATGCTATTCTCTTCTGGCACACCACACTATTTGGGAACCACTGTGAGTTATCTCCATATGTCTTTGACAAAAGGTTGTTAAAGAGCACTGTCAAGTAGCTATAAAAAACTGGACACTTCTTGTCTTCATTCTCTTTTTCTTTTCCATCCAACATGCTGTATCAATGACATCCATGCAACTTTGTTCCTGAGCATCTTTCCACTTAGTGACTGAACTTTCACACATGTGTATCAGTCACACTTGTAATAACTTCTTTCTTTTGCATGCATAATAGTGTATTTTCTCTCTCTCTCTCTCTTTTTACTCAGTCATATAAAAACCAAAATAGAAAATATTGCCTCGTTGAAATTCATTCTATTTCCTTACTCCTGTTATTTACTTGCACAAAATATTGTTGACACTGCTTTTAGTCAAATCAGAATTACTGCTCGCAAAATCCTCTTACTTCTCTGCTGAGTGACAAAAAAAAAAGTGTTTACTATAAAACTATTATTTTTAAATACTTTGAATTTTGTTTGAGTACGTACCAATGTTATGCCATTATTTATAAAGTGCATTGGCATGTGATAGAGTATTGTCTAGTTTGAGAATTAAAGAGATGACGAGAAATCGTGTGTTGTTGCAAGAACAACTATAATGTTTGTCCAATTTGTAGACAAGGTGCAGCCTGACGCCTGAAATTTTTGAAATACAACATCAAAAATGAAACCTGACTTTTGACTTTTGTGTGCAAAACATGAAGACAAACAAATTAAGCATTATTGCCAGTTACTCTCAATGTTCTTTTTAAAATGGTAAACTAGTTCACTACATTTTGTCCCAAATCAGTTACATCAACAATCACTCTCTGATTTCATCCTTGCTAGTGTATCAATTGTTACTCCTTGATTTGGGTTAATGCAAATACTCCTTTTTATTTTATTTCTTAGAACTCTTGTGGCAATTTTGTAGCAAAGAAAATAGGAGCTTATCTTGCTCAGTGAAATGTCCATGTGTTGCCTGTATTCTCTGCTGAAGATTGAAAAAAAAAAACAGAAGTTTGCTTTCATAAAGAGCTTGGCAGCTTATGCAAATTTTTATTTGACTAATCATGTGTCTTAACTGTTTATAAGCTGTTGCTTTTGGAGGTGAAGATGTTTTTTTGAGAGTGTGATGTGATGTTTGATACTTTTCTGAAGCCTGTGACTTTTTAGCTTACATACATTCTTCTGCTACAAATCCTTAACATCAGTTCAGTCTTGCTCTCTGAATGTCTGTGGGATCAAAGAAGATACAACTCCCTCTCATTATAGCTGAAGTCACCAGAAAATTAATCAATTTTATTGATATCTTCCAACACTTCTTCAAAGGAAAGGTCTTATGATCCTTATTTATCTTTTGGGCAAAGGCAGGCAACTCTGCACACCTTTAATCATCCATGCTATCATAAGTGGGACATGTAGTTCTTCTCATGACAAACAGCATAAGGGAAAATGGTAGATACATTTGCTTTTCCATTGAAAATTTCTTTTTTTATTTCCAGTTGTCATTATAAAAAGTGTTTGCTAATTTCCTTCAAAAATATTCTACTCTTCTTTTTATTATTTTGTTTAGTGCAGCAGCCACAATAAAATATCAACTTTTTCATTTTATATTCACTCATTCAACAGGAAAACCCCAAACTTGCCTATTTAATAGTCTAAATAAACATTACTACAATTTTATTGTAAGTGACAGGTATTAATTTTAACTATCATATTGATATATAGAGTGAAAATACTTTTTTGTATTTTTATTCATTTGTTTTTGATAATCTAATTTCTTAACGTCCTGGGTATGACGGTAAACTACATCCACGTCCTGGGTATGATGATAAACTACATCCACGTCCTGGGTACGGCGATAAACTGCATCCAACAGCAAGGTCTCAGATAATGTTTTTAGAAAAATAATGTTGCCAGCTCTAAGTTTTTGAAACAACAATGTTGCCAGCTCTAAGTTTTTGAAACAACAATGTTGCCAGCTCTAAGTTTTTGAAACAATAATGTTGCCAGCACTATGTTTTTTGTAAAAAAGTAATGTTGCCAGCTTTTTTTTTTTTGTAAAAAAGTAATGTTGCCAGCTATACTCTTTTTTTTGTAAAAGAGTAATGTTGCCAGCTATACATTTTTTTTGAAACAATAATGTTGCCAGTTATACATTTTTTATTCCATACAAAATAGGCATTTAAAATTCATATAAACTGGATTTGGCATTAAATAACCCACAGTGGTTGATATGCCATAAAACCCAAACAAACTAATTTCCTAAATGTCCATTTATATTGTGAGGTGTTTGTACCTTTCAAAAAATATTTTTCTTTAATATTTACTAAGTGACAACTCAAAAGTTTATGATTAGTCAACAAGCTTTCAGTAAACACTCATCAGTTATGGTGAGAGTGATAACAGCTACTGGAGTTGAAAATTGTATTTTCCTGAAAAATTGTACTGGTTGCTTGGTCAATGAATGCTGAGTATTTCCTTATAAGGAAACGGCTAATATTACTGTTACCATTTATGAATATATTTGTCAAATAATTATAAGGAGTTTCTGGTTTTAATTGTAATATTTGTGTGGATTACAAGTAGTTTTATTTGTTTACTGAAAATAAAAGGAAATCTGTTTTGGCATGTTTGAATTTTTGAAACTTTTTAATTTAATTTTTTTTTAAAAATAAAACCATTTTATTTTTTTTATTTACTTTATAAAAACCAGAAAGAACACATATGACAATATATAACAAGAAAATTAAGAACTAAATGATATGTCTCTAATATTTTAAATTTGAAATGCTGTGACAGTGTCCAACAGTAGTAATGGAGGCTTAATTAATCTTGACTTTGTTTTTATTGTGCAGATTGATATTATAAGCAGTGATTTCGCTGTTGAGTGGATGACTGACTTTGAAGCCTTCCAAGATGCCCTGGAGAATGAAACCTCATATGTTTCCAATTTGACACGTTCTATGAGTCTTGTCCTAGATGAATTTTACAACAGCCTTAGGGTAAGAATGTTTTACTTCAGTGTACAATCATTGCATTTGTGTTTCCAAGATGTCAGTAGCCCCTTTTAAGCTTTAGCACTCTGTAGGTAACTTGTATATGAAATAGATAATGTTGATAAGATCAAGTTAAATTTAACAAAGCTTACACTTTTTACACCCCCATGTCAAAGGTACAATCTCTCCAAAGGATGAGAAAAGTGATAGCATTTATAATGTTTTCATGCAAATTTGGAAAGCAACAACAAGAAACCAAGCCTGAAAATCAATAAACTCCAAAAACAATGGAAGATCATATCCAAAGAATTGTAGAAAAATCTTGTGTTAAACTGTATATGTGCAGAGAGGGGATCACACTATATGATCCATTCTTCATTTAAGTTTCAAGTAATAGATAGGAGCATCTGGAGTGTGAAATAATGCATATTGCATATATTAGCCTTGCAAATAAATATCATTTGATTCATTTTGATTCATTTTTTTTTTCTGGCTTATCAACATATTTTTTATTTTTTTGAAAGGTTATTTAAAGCTGGTACATATTTTTGGATTGTAAGAATGTTTTTGTGATAATAATTTTCTGATGCAAGTCTTACTATTTAACCTATAGCTAGGAGGAGAAGAGGTGGATTCGTATTTTTCCCAGGGCATTTGCACATAAATGAATATAACAAACCAGACTGGAATTAAAACTTGACTCTGGAATTTCTCATTCCGAGCAGTTGTCCATCACACACCCGCTGCACATGAAAGTTTTTACAGCATCTAATATTCCTAAGCAGTCAGCCATCTATTTACTGACTTGGTTCAATGTTGCTTAACTTTGGTGATCAGATGAGAGCCAGTGTTTCAAAATGACAAGGCCATAAGCCCAAATAAGTATCAGGCCAGTGTGGAGTTGATTTCTTTGCTTAGCAAAAAGAAAAATATGGAAATTGCCACACATTGATATGAATTTTGGCTAAATAAGATGGTCTTATTAATATATTTGCCACCATTTTGTCTGTTGGCTCCCATGCCAAGACAAGATTTTTCACCAGCTCCTTATATCCAAAGAAATCTATAAAACAGATTTGTTAACAACAAAAGTAATGAGATCAATGATGCAAACAACTTACAGAAAAATGCCATTTGTTTTGCTGGCACAAAGAATCTATGTAGTTGTTATATTAACTATTCTATTGTAATGGACTCTCCCACGGACAATAAGTAGCAGTAGCGGGTCGCCAGTTCGGGTCAGTGGTGTTGAGCGAGTCAGTCAGTCGTTATCAGACATTGAAGTACCAACCATCACAACTAGATTTGCTGCGTCATTAACTCTTATTTCCAAGTTCCTAATGTTTTGTACGTCGAACCTAATTTAGGACGACTTATTGAAATACAAGCCTCCACTGTGAAAACTACTCTACAACAGTAGTGGAGCAGCTGAAAGAAGAACTTTGTAAAGAATGTGTAGCGATGAAAGATAAAACCAAGTCTTAACCCTGAAAAAAAATTTGCATTCTCTGTGCTGTTTGTTGAGAAAGAAAATCAAGATCGGTAATATAGTAATTTTTTCACTTACCTACCAGTATCAACTAATCACAGCATTTCTTATCCCAATAAAAGAACACTACCTTGGTGGATCACAGAAGTGTTTTCTCTGTTCTTCATTGAAGTAGGCAGTTGTGTGTTGTGGATACAGATTTTAATTCCCTCCACCCCCTTTGATTTACACCAGCTAGTAATTTTGACTACAGACTTGTGAGACTGGTTTATGACATTGGTATTTTCACATGCAATGGCATGAGCCAAACTTTACATAAAATAATAATTTATAAATCATTATTAATAATTTTCTTTGTATAGGCAATTTAGTTTTTGCTCTAATTTCTAGGATTAATGTCCTCATCTTTGTTATTGTTATCACAATGCTTCAGCTGTTGTGCCCTGTGGCCTTCTTCAGGTATCTGCTGATCTGGGTAAGCTTTATAGAATTTGAAACTGAACTCTTTTATTTAATCTACAGTGGGTAGATTGTTCTTGTTCTGCTGTCCATGTCTAGGAATATCTAATCTTCCTTTTAGTACTGCTCAGTTACTGCACACCCTGTTTCCACTGTGCCTAATTTGCAATTACTCTGCTCTGAAATTCACAAACCAATGAGTTAATCCACTAGCCTGTTATACTGGGGACAATCCACAGCCTAGACTGACAGGGACTTAAGGAAGGCCAGAGGTCCCAACAGCCAAAATATGACAACAATAAAGATGTGTACATCAGTCCAAATGTAAATAAGTATTTTATTTGTTATTTAGTTATTTTTTATCCAATAATGTCACTTTACTTTTTATTTTAATTCATACAATAAATCTCACTTATTACAAATGTATCCATTCTGTGGAGAACTGTCCAGTGGGTAAGTAATTTGAAACCAATCAAAAATTACCTTTTTCTATGGAACCATCAGTTAGGTAAATTTATCCTGGGTAACCTGCTGGCGATCAGAGACTTTATGAAACCAAATGCTGTGAATGTGAAAATAATGGAATAGTCATTCTCAGAATAACATTTTCTTTAATCCAAAATATATCTGCCATTTTAGAATGTTGGGGTATCTGCTGTGACTGGACAAGGATTACCAGAATTCCTTAATCTAGTTGGAGAAGCAGCTGAAGAATATGAACGGTAAGTGCTGTCAGGTTTTTAATGCCATTTTTCAAAATAATGGCATCTAAACATTTGATGACTTCTTTTATTTCCAATGAAAATATATGTTGTTAAATCCTTGTACCTGAATTGAAGAATGTTGTCAGTTTGGATTTCAGGCTATCCTTGTATTGTCCAATTTCAAAGTTACGGTGATTAAGTTAATTTTATCCACCAATGTATGTTGGCATAAAATTTATGAGTTTGGCAATTTTACGGAACAATTAACAAACTATCTCCTTATGAAATAAGAATGCATTGAATCCAATTCTGGTGATTGTAACATTTATTTTAAAAGAGAGATCAATACAACAGTACAGCAATATTCTTTATTTTAGGATATTGCATCAAAACATGCAAAAAAACGCTGCACAAATGCAATGATGTAAAAAAAAAACAAAAAAAAACTTAACACCTGATGAAATGTGTTAATACACATTGAAAACTAACACCTGATGGGATGTGTTAATATGCATCTGATATGTCCCGGAAAGGGATATATTTGATCGAAGTAGCTAAGTGGGTTTGGCTACTGTAGCCAAGTAGTACATGGTAGCAGTAATCAACTGGTACTCGTCATAGTTGCAGATATTAGGTGTAGACCAATAGTATAGCCAATGGCGTAGTCCAATGGGCGTCGTCATAGACTTAAACTCTGTCATATCTACACATCTGTCTGTATTTATGACAGACACCAGCCAATCATATTCCAGTGAGGGGGACATCAGCTGTATGCATATTCCATTATATCAACATCGAAGACTAACGCCCAATGAGATGTGTTAATACACATCAGAACATGATTGCATTCGTGTAGCGTTTTTTTTTTTTACATGTTTTGATGTAATAACCTAAAGTAAAGTGTGTATATATATATATATATATATATATATATATGTGTGTGTGTATGTACTCGGCTCTCTCATCATTTTTAACATGAGGGTTAAGCAGCTTAGTTCTTAGAACCAACAGGCAGACTACCTGCACAAATTTTTTGATTATAGTGGTAGAGGCTTGTGCAGAACCAGTCACACTTTTTATAAGAGCCGAATACAGAGACCTGGTGCACAGGGTCTGCAACTGACCCTCCACAGGTTTTTTTAATTCAGTGTTATCCTTCTCTTAGACTGTTTGTCACCCAAAGCTATAGGACCCAGTCTGTCCTGCTCTTTACCCATAGCTGGTGGGTAGAAAAGATGGATTCATACCTTTCCCAAATTTATTAGCATGTAAGTAAATGTAATGAACTCAACTGGAATTTGAACTTGTCTCTCCAATTCCTCAATTTGAGCTGCTATCCATTACTCCACATTGCCTCTCTCTCTCTCTCTCTCTCTCTGTATATATATATATATATATATATATATATATATATATATATATCATTTCAACCTTTGGAAGTAAAGTCTGATGATCCAGAGCCCTGTTAAAAGGGTTGTGGTGAAATAACTTATTACATCGAACCTTAAAGTGGTCTGTTTTTATTCAAACATATCTGCTCTGAATTTACATTGAGCTCTCTGGATATCATCCTCCTTGGGTCTACCCATATGGATTACCTAGTTTTGCATAAACATATATGAGAGAGAGAGAGAGAGAGACAACACACTTGGTTTAACCTTTAGCACTTTGTAGTTAACTTCGCTCACCAAGAAGGATTCTCTTACTACTGCAAGTTACTTCAATTGCTGAACATTAGATTTTGGAATTTTTCAGTTGTGGTGTTGTATCCTACAGTTTATTTATAGTTATTTAAGAAACAATATCACGGTAAACAGAAAAAGATCTTAACTGAAAACCAATAACAGAGCTACTGCAGTTGTGGGTCCTTGATAAAAAAAATTGCAATGGAAGGAACTTGCCCTTTGGAATAATACAGAGTACTGAAGTTTAAATAAGGAGTTGGAAATGACCTCATATTCTGTTTATCACCACATTGACCTGTTGAACAGCTTATCAGTGTTGTTTTATGAGTTTTACAAAAGGTTTGAAATGATGCTAGAAAATGTTTTTGCTGTTGCAGTGAATATCGTCCAATGTATGAGAAATTGTTAAAAGAGAAAGAGGAAAGGATTGAGAAGGAGAAGCAGAAACAATTGCAGAGAGTGAGAAATGACATGAATGAGGATGATATATCAGGTAAGAATTTAAGAATTCCTATCGCAGTAATGTCTCATTTGTAAATTGTCATATCAGTGCAACTTTGAGCATCCAATTCAACTTGGTATTTATTAAATTTTAACTGTTTTGTCAGGTGAAAATTGAATTTTTTCATATTGACTACTATACTTTTTCTTTTTGTAAATTTAAATATGTATCAGTGTAAGAGGTAATTTATACATCAGACAAATGTTAGAGATAATCATCTATTAAAATCAGTTTTTCTCTTCTGACCTTCATTAGATAAAGAAGTGCCCTACAGAAATACTGAAGATTTCAAAATGACTAATTTTGTTCAAAAGATTTTAGATTCATTTATATTACGGTTGATATATTTTGTTTGAGCTAAAAATCTCCATAGGAAAATATATGAAATTTCAGATTATTGTGAATATGCCAACAATGATGAGGACGATATTAAGAAGAATGTAAATAGTGTATAACCACATGTAACAATTCAATTCTTGTATTTTAATACATTTGGATTATGTATATTTTGTAGTACGATAAGTTTCACCAAAAGGCAAAAATTGTGTCTTTTGTCCTTTGTGGTATATGATTTAGTTCTTGCCACCATTTCCCCACAAAAAACTCCTTTACTTTCATTTTTCTACCAATAATAATTTCAAAGTTGTATTATTTGTCTATTTTTCATTATTCAGACTCAATTTATGGTTTTAGAATCTTTGTTTCCATTCTAAGGAACCAAAAACAATATTTCAGCTGGTTGTCACATTTTATATTACCTCGATAAATAATATGTTATTCAGGTTGAGTACAATTTTTATAATTTGCCATATTCAGTAGAACTTGAGCATCTAATTACAATTGAAGAATTCTGTCATTACTGTACAAGAGGTCATTTATATGAAGTTCAACTTGGTTATTTCCCTTTATCTGAAGAATTTATCAAAATACAACTACTACCTTGTGGGTATTATAACTTAATCTGACATCTTTTTAACCTGCAGTCATACATTTAGTGTAAAAAGAGAAACCATTTTTAGCATGTAGTTTTCAATGTTTGATTTCAAATTTGAATATATTAACCATCTTACATAACTGAAAGTTTATTTATAGTTATTTAAGAAACAATATCGCGGTAAACTGCAATAACTATATTTAGTCATGTGGGGAATATTAGAAAATCAAAATTTCTTCCTTCTTTCATTTTCATCCTTCATGCATTTTTATAGTAAAATCACATGATATGCTTTTTCTATAGTAAAATCACATGATATGGTTTTTCTATAGTAAAATCACATGATATGCTTTTCTATAGTAAAATCACATGATATGCTTTTTCTATAGTAAAATCACATGATATGCTTTTCTATAGTAAAATCACATGATATGCTTTTTCTATAGTAAAATCACATGATATGCTTTTCTATAGTAAAATCAGAAACCCATTTACAGGGAACGAGTATTGCACTAGTACATTAAAAATAAAAATGCATAAATTTTTATAAGAACTAAAGGCAAGTGCCTTGGTTTTATAGAAAATTCCTCTAATATTTTGTCATGTAATTCTTATTTTCATTCTAAAGCCACAAGTATTTCTTGATAGTAATATATGCCAGTGAAGACAACTGCTCTTGGGCCATTGTTTGTCATAAAAATGATTGGGTTCTATACAAAGTTAGGGAACTTTTTTCGTTTTCAATGGAAGTTGCAGCAATGGTTAGGAAAAATTGTATGGGGTGAACAGTTTCAAACACAGCAGACAAGAAACCCGTTTTATGAAGTAAATTAACTTGCACATTTTAAAGTTATCATCATTCTACCTGATCTCATTTACAAAGGATTTTTAAATCAAATATATTTGTGGGTATGGATGCTGCAAATCATCTGTATATGGCACAGGGATTTATGGTACTGGAATTTTTTTTAACCTAATTAGTATTTGTTTCGTAATGAAAAAAAATTGATTTTTAAAAATTGAGCAATGTTTTAAATTTAATTTTTCATTTTAAATTTGAATGAATAAAGGGATTTGTTCTTGTGTTGTCTTGACTAAATAATAATTAGTAGGACTTGTTAGATCAATTCTAAGAAAAATTATTTAATAAAAGATAAATAATATTTTAATTCACTTAATTTATAATATTACTTTGTATATATGAAATGCAGTTTTTGTTTTGTTTATATTAGAGAGAATAATGCTAAAAGTATTATACAATTCTTATTCACACAAAAAACTGTAATTTATTGATTAAATACAAAAATGAAAAATAGGACACAGTTGTTTACGCTTATAGCTGTTTAGTAAATGGTTTTTACTGTTCAGGTTTTGTGTTAAGGTTTGTTGATTTCAATTGGTTGGGATAAATTCAACGAGCCCAAGTTGGTCTCATATAATTTTGTTCATATATTATTATGAAGTGTTAAATTTATTTAACTCAACTTTTAAAGTTATGAAATTGAATCAAATCTATATTCCTTGTAAAAATGCGGATCAAAATCACTCAGGTTGTTTTTATTCTTAATAGTTCAGACCAAAATATATCATGAATTATCACTCGTCAAGAACAAAAGTTCTGTTCTATTGAGACATTGGTTTATGGCCTAAAACAATTAGGTTATATGGGCTGGGGCCCAAGGAGTTTGTGTACTAGAATCACTACTGATATATATAAATGATAATAATATAATGTCAAGGTTGACAATGGCTTTCTACTGTTTCCTACTGACAGTTGTAAGGTAGTTATCTCCATCAGTCAGCAAGTTAAGAAGACATTTTTGTAAAGATATCTGGCAGTGTAATAGAATGAAGAGACAGGGGCATTGTTCAGAGGACACAAGCAGGCTCAAGTAAAGTTCAAACTCATGTTGCCAATTCCATTTTTCATCTTGATAACTATTAAACTCTTTCATATCTCAGCTGTTATCATTGGTCAAAATAACTGCTATTCATCCAGTTAATTTAAGTTAGCAACAATGTCTGAACTAATGTATTTGGAATCAGACACAGTTCTTGAATATAATCTGGATATATCTTGACTTTTTGTTTTTATTTTCAGAAAATTTTGGCAAGCCTTATCCTGGAGTTGCAATTACTCCAGGAGTGATTGAAGAAGATAGTGATGCAGAGTTTGCAGGAGATACTGATGAATTTGTGGGTAAGATAACAGAAATATTCCAAGAACTTTCTGAGATTGTTGATACATTCCGTTATTCAGCTATTAGATTGACCTTGAACATGCACACTAGGTTATAACATTCTTGCTTACTTCCATTGTTTATAGCTATACTTGGAAGGAAAGTGTGTAGAGTGTGGTTGTCTCACCACACCATAGAGGTTCATCAGTGACCATGGCAGAGAAAATTGATCAGAGAATAAAAGGTGACGAATTGTGGGCCTATGAAACCAAAGTTTTCTTTGCTATGGAAAACCCCAACCTTTCCAAGACTGAAGAATTGAAGCAATGTGTAGACAATGCTAAGTTTTCTTTGACTACAAGGGCATCGTTCATCATGAGTATGCCCAACCTGGTCAGATAGTAAACAAGAAGTACTATTGTGGTGTGTTGTGGCATTTGCAGGAATGCTGTTCATCAGAAAAGGATAGAATTGCATGCATCCAGTGAGTGGCAACTCCACCATGACAATTCACATGCCCATTCACTGCAGTGTGTGCAGCAATCTTTGGGAAAGAAAAAAACTTTCCCCAGGTCCACCAACCACCATATTCCCTAGATCTTGCCCCTTACAACTTTTTCTACTTTCCAAAAATCAAATTTTGAAAGGAAAAAGATTGTTGAGGAAATCCATGAAAATGCAATGAGGCAGCTGCTCACTACCAAACAGGAGTTCCAGAAATGCTTCTAATGATTTTGGATAAAGTGTGTCGCTTCAGAAGTGGGCTACTTAAAGGAAATTAAATGCTGAATTGATGTTTTGTAGTTTTCTTTTTATAGTATTTTATCTCTTTATGGTCCCAATACTTTTTGATCAGATCTGATATATATATATATATTGTGTGTATGTGTATTTGGGCAGAAAAATCTCTTTTAAGTGATTGATTAAATTAAAAAGATTACGTCTGCTTATTTTGATCATAATCCTTTCATATTACAAATATTTTTCTGTATATTACAATTAAATAAAGCAAGAAATGCTCTGTGACAGTGAGAATCACACATATATATATATATATATATATATATATATAATTATTTATTTTTAAAGAAAAAAAATTTATAACATAAATATAACATATAACATATTTATGTTATAAATTTTTTTTCTTTAAAAATAAATAATTATATCTGCTCTACTTTGTATTGAGCACTCTTTTAAGAATAGTAATTGTTGGTTATTGGAATTCATTCCATATACACCAATCATATACTTGTATATATATATATATATATATGGTAATTGAATGAAAAAGTGGAAAAATTCAGTGTTAATTGGACTGAAGTGATGTTGTCATTGATGGAAATATATATTTATGGTATGGGGGGGGAAGTAATGTGGAAATGCTAAATTTTTAAGTTGTATGTTTTTGTCCAAGAATACTTGGTATTCAACATGTCTAGATACACAGCCTAGTCCATCTCATTCATTTTCCTTTTGTGTTGCTGTTGTTTTTAAATATCCCACATTGTGACAACAGAACATCTGGCAGGAACGATGAAATGTTGTAGGAACCTGGACACAAATTTACCATGGATGATTTAGCAATCAGTGCACTTTCTATACATTTTCACCTTCATAATTTTTTTCCCCGTTAATTAAATCAGCATTTTTTAAATTGAAAACTACTTGCAGTGAGTGAGTAATGTATTGAATGTATTTTTATTTATAAAAGATAACTTTTAGGTTTTCCCATTTTATATATGGGTTTGTAAACAGTGACTATTATTATAGCTAATATAGCGAGACTCTTCGCATAGTGAATCGAGTCATTGTCAGTCACTGGGCGTGTTTCTAAAAATGAATACGCTAAAAATCCACCTGCTTCCCTGCCGTGCGCCGATGGCTTAGTGGTAGAATCTCCGGCTGATACCAATTCAGTCGGGTTTTGATTCGAGCTAGAGGCAACCGGATATCTAGCCACACTGATGAGCTGTGAAACAGCGAAACAGTCTGTCTGTGGATGACGTTATATATATATATATATATATATATATATATATATATATATATAATTAAGTTATAAGGAACTTGGTAAACCGAATTGATAAATCCAAAGAGGATGAAATCCTGAGAGCTCAATGTTAGGACAGAGCTAATATGTAATGAAAAACAAACCACTTTAATGTACCATTACGATAATTTATTTCACCTAAATCCTTTTTTAAGGATTCAGGATCATCTTCCAACAACGAATTGAGAAACAAAAAAAAAAATTTTTTTTTTTTTTTTTTCTCAATTCGTTGTTGGGAGTTTTACCTGATGATCCTGAATCCTTAAAAAAGGATTTAGGTGAAATAAATTATCGTAATGGTACATTAAAGTGGTTTGTTTTTCATTACATATTATATATATATATATATATATATATATATATATATATATATATATATATATATATATATAAGAAATACCATATTGGATGACAGTTGTGTCAACCTACACTGCCTTAAGTAGGGTCATAAGGTGTAACCTTTGAAGAATCTTTGGGAACTGTCTATAAAACTAGAGATATCAGCTATCACTATAACTTAATCTTCTTAGTTTCTGGATATCTATGGGATTAAAGTTTGCAATTACCATCTGCAAGCTGTCTCATTGATTCTCACCTCTTGGTTGAGAGCCGTAACCAAGGCATTTACTCACATCACCCAATTGTTCATCAGCTTAATGAACTGATATCCAATCTGTGGTAACTGGACAAAAATCCAGCCTCTTATCAACAAAGTTGACAAAATATCACCCTTTTTAAGTCTTTCTTCATGTAAAGTCAAGTTTTATGGGATGCTCGGACTCCCTAACTATGAAATATATTGAATATGTGACCATAGCATTATTATAAAAATTTTTTTTAAAGATTGGAATGATTTACTATGAATTGCTCTTGCAAACAGAGTAGGCCTATAAACTCATTCAGTAACCAATAGAAATAGATCTTTCTTCAATTTTAGCTTAATTCAGGACACGAACAAACCTAATCCACAGTTATTTTGTGAATAAAAGCTTTATTTAAGCCCTTAATCTGGCATAATATTTGTAAACAATCTCTGTGGTTTGTTTGTGTTTTGGTGCAAACTTTTAACAAAGACCCTTCTAAAGGCTTTCTTCACATGAGGTCAGATGTTATGGGATGCTAAGATTTCCTATGAAATATCTTGAATATCTGATCATAGCATTGTTAGAAAATGTTTTATAGAAATTGGATCGATTTACAATGCATTTCTATAGCAAACAGAGCAAAACCATAAACTCATGAAGTAGCTGAAAGAAATAGATCTTTTTTGTACAATATAAGTGTATATATTATTACTATTATTATCTCAATTTGACATGAAAATTTGAATTAAATCTTCCTTGAAATTTCAATGTTAAATTCGATTCTTTTTATATACAAGCCTTTTTAATAACAAAACTGGGATTTTGTCCACTTTTTGGATAAGAGACTGGGTTTTAATCTTAGATTCCCAACCTGTATACTCTGAGGGGCGTATTATTTTTCCAAATGGGGCACATCAACAACATCTTTTACACTCTGATCAAGAATACACTTGCATAATCAAGTCAATAAATACCATGGACTCTGTACGGATGTCTGTGATCTATTTGAGAGATTTTTGGTGCCTACTCCATCCCTTTGTTGAAACAATCACAACCACACACAAATATAGACCAAACACATAACTCTAAGGACAACATAATATAACAATTAGAATGTCTTATGATATTTACTCTCCTTATCTATTAAACCGGAACAGAGTTCTTTCCCTTGTTACCTGGTTAGGATTGTGTTTCTGGTTGCTTATAAAGTCTTCTCATTCTCCTTCGCTCACAGTAACCCTTTGCATCTTAGTGGCATTATCAACTCAAAATTCAAAACCTTGTTAATTAAAACCATGAAATGATCACTTATTAGGGAGGAAAAATTAAATTTTTAGATTGACTACAAAAAGATTTCTTGTGTCTTGAAGTTGTTGAGGGTAACACCTCTTTTCTCACCGACATCTTGATTGTATTTCAGTTAACCTTTTATGTTCAGGTTTTATACAGCTTCTCTTTATATCTCTCTTAATTCAGCTTTCTTGGCTCACCTGTGATGATGAGCCCAGTTGCTAATACTTTCCCCACTTGAAAATATAACAACAAAATCAATTATGCCTGCTTGTTAATAACAGATATTGATTTTTATCAAATAGGCTTTTGATAGTGATTTTTTTTTTTTTTTGTTCATTTGCATTCACATTTCATCTTCATCTGATGATAGAAGATTTAAGTCAGATGGTTTGTATAAATTAGCTTTGCACCAATTAATCGGTTAATGATCATTAATTGGTCTAATTAGCATTTGCTAATTAGTTTCTGTAGCTTCCCTACACCCAATTAATCTGTTTTCATCTTTGTTTATTACATTGCAGAAATTTTAGCCTTTGTTTAAGAATTGTCATTTAACTGAGAATGAATTTAAATAATATTCTGAAAGTTTAAATTAATTGATTAATTAAATATTAAGAATATTGAGAATGAATTTAAATAATATTCTGAAAGTTTAAATTAATTAATTTTAATTTTTTCCAATCTTTATTTAGAGTAATCAGTGCAATCTTATTATAAAACCAACATATTTGTTCAGTAATTATTTTGTGTATATGTATATTTTAATTTGGTGACCAACCTGTAGTCTTGAAAAATCTGCAATGTTATTGTTCCTGACCTGGCATCTCAGCTTCAGTCACTTTCCCATCACTGTTATATAACTTCCCTGTGCCTTTTCTATAAATATTTTCATGATAATTATTCTGGTGAACTTTCTGCTAGGGTACCTAGACTTTTAAGTGCAGTACTAGATTGTCAGCTAGGTCTCATCATTTCACAGTTGAAATTACTATATGTAACCGTAGGTTCTGTGTTAACAGTTTCTTCACTCTGGCTTTTTGCTTGTGAAACTCTCTTCAGGCTTTTTCCTTCCCAGTCAAATTTGATCTTCAAAAATTTAAATGTAGTGTCAATTGTTATCTTCTATCTTCTTAATTCCTGTTCTTTTATTGTTCTCTCTCCTTAATAGTATGTTTTTCTTCTCATATTCTCTAACACTCAGTAACCTCTTGTGGCTTTATTGTCTTGCTTGGGATGAAATGATAAAATAAAAATACTTTGATTCAAACTGAATAGTTGTAAAAATGTTTTAGTATTTATTAGTAGAAATTGGGTTGCATCAGTGTTTTTTTTTTTTTTTGCCAAGTGATTTTTTTCCTATTGAGTTATCCATGTATATTATCTAACAGAAGTTTCATTGCTGGTTTTGGAATTATCACTTATCTTAAACATAGAAAAGATTTTGCTCGATCTTTCGTAGGCTTTTTTTCTCAATCTTTTATTGGGAAGAAATGAAATGACCAATTAATCAATGCAAACTGCATTTGAGCATATACACTGAATAAAATTTGTTCTGTCACCATGGTAACACAAAGATCTTTCATTCATATCACATTTACAAGTGAGTGATTGTTGTTTATTTTTTTCTTACCTTAGAGCAAAATATAAATGTTTAGTACATTGGTCAATCATCCACAAGTTGAAAAAAATTAGAAAATTTGGAAAATAAGAAATTTTGGATGAAGGAAATAAATTCATGGTGAGTGAAGTTGGATACGTTAGCCTCATCTGTATATTTTCTTTTCCATCAACAAGTGCCAGATAAAAAGACTGATGCTTGGTGCACTCCACTAAAAAGTTGAGTCTCAGTTTGACACTTCCAAAATTCAGTGCCTTCAATTGGTACAGATTTCTCTGCACTGTTAAGCTCGTTGTTTGTAAACATGGGAACATGCTTGTCTCATGTCATTACTTGTCTATGCAACCTAGCCTTGTCTATGAAGGCCATGTGCTGCCCAGATTATGTGCCCCACCCCGCTTTTGGCTGTACTGACACAATCCAAAGAAATACAGGATATTACATTTGCTGTCGTCTTGGCTGACGTGTCAAATGCCAACCACCTTTGGGGGATCCACTCTGGGTTTTCTGTCTGGATTTACTTCCATAGCCTTTTCTGCATTTGGATATAACCACAAAGCAGCAGAGTATTAAAATCAGGATTTTCCTTCCCTTAGATGGACTACCTTCCAAAGCAACTGGTTATGAAGTGCCAGATTTCTGTTTTCAGCCATTTTCCAGCTTGTAACCAGACTTAATTGTCAGAGGTTATTTGAGATGTATGCCATGGAAGCATTTTCTAGACAGTGTGAGCTTGTATCCACTATCATCTCCGACTATGGAACATATATAATGTCCTCATGATAACTTCAGTATTATCTAAAGTTTCTTTTCCTTCTTTCTTCACCAAAACAAGATTCCAAAAATAATCTTTGATATGTCTTCCTCAAACCAGCCCCAAGGCTTCTTAAGATTTTTACTCAATTTATTTTGCTTTGAAAATAAAAATATTTTTAGGATTTAATCTTCCTATTCTGCAGAATTTTACCAAAACAAGCAAGTAGCCTGCCTTGGCTGGTTTTATCAATCAACTTGCCAGGATTCAAGGGTCAACTTGTAATATTGTTTTAATAGGGTTATATTAACCCTTTAACATTCAAACTGCCCCGTAAATATCAGCTACCAATGTTCAACCCACCCCATGTATAATATATGACAGCAACATTGCAAATAACACAGGAAGTTACTCAGTAAAACACTGAGAGTTGATATTTAAGGGATGGTTTTGAGCATGTTGAATGCTAAGTGGTTAATGATTGAATCTGGGCAAGGCAATGTATTAGATTGGTGTAAAAAAATAATGTCGTTTTCTCACATAGTAACATATGCGAGAAAACGACATTATTTTTGCACCAACCTAATACTAATTACTTTATATCTTGAACTTGTTTCTTTTAAGATTCTGTTCTTTCACCATATCAAATGTATGGAAGCCTCTACAGACTCAACCCACAATAGATTTTGCTACATTATAGAAACAGATTCCAAATATATCACAGCTTTCATTATGACTGATTTATATTTCTCGTTTCTAATTTTTCTTTTTCCTTTTGCAGATGAAGAAGAACAAAGAGAACAAGAATCATTCAAGAAATTCCTAGAACGGCACCGAGAGAAACAGATAGAAAAAGTAAAATGTCAGCCAAAGACTTGAGAAATAACGTTTTCTTTGTTAGGAGGGAATTGGTTGGGGTTTGGGAAGGTGGGTAAGTTTTGGACTCTGCTTTTTTGTTGTCTTTGATGTCGCATCAATCAAGATGACTGTTTTTAATATTGAAATAAACAACAAAAGCAAAGACTGATTTTATACGCAATTAAAAATTTATTTGTTCTAATATTTCTCTCTCCAGTCTTAATTCTTTGATCATTTCAGTTGATCTTCATTTGGGTTTGGCTCCAACTCACCCACTCTCTGGGTGGCTCAAACACTTGAAATATTGATAACGGAGACTGAACATTCCTTTTTCTTTAACAAGTAAGGAACAGCCTCTAATTATGTCACTGATAAAGGAAGATGACTCAGAAGTTGAATGGATGAATTTTTTTTTTTTTTTTTAAATGCCATCTTCCTTTCAGAAGATCAAAGCCCTCCACAGATTTCATTTATTATTATCTATTAATTGCCATGACTTATAGTGGTGGTTTTCAAATTGTGCACCTGGGTGCACTGGTACACCCTGGAAGATGTTTAGGTGCACCCTGGCATTCCAGAGAAATATGTGTCCAGATATAAGAAATATATTTACTTTATGTTGGAGTAAAGAAAAGACTGTCAACTGATCGTAGCAACAGCAATAGATTTCTTGTTTCTCGACCGCAACACTTGTAGCCAAATCGCAGTTCACACAGTAGTCCGACGTAACAGTCCAATACACACCGTAGAGATGACAAAATGGGGTCACGAATCCAACCTTCACTTCTCGCCAATAACAACGCGTGTTTGTCTCACAGCTCAAAAAAAATCATCTCCTTTTTATAAGCGAAAAACGACGACTTCTGTTCACCGAGAGAATTTTCTGATTGGTCACGCCATTCAGGGGAGGGAAGAACATTAGCATAGCTTCTTGTCATTGATGTAGATTTTTGCTGACTACTTTTTGGTAATTTTTCTTCGGCAGATCGCACACAAAACACAAACTTTTTTTCGGGGTACCTGATTATCTCTTTCACTACACTTTATTATATTGCTGTACCCGTCTCATTCTTATTTATGCAAATTAGGCTTTTTCTGCTCTCACCACAAGTGCAAAAAGAGAGGAGCTCTTCAATATATTGACGGGGAAACGAAAGTTTGCTTATCAAATATACTCCCAGACATTAAAGAAATCACTAAGACTGATCAGACTCATCTTTCTTATAAATACAAGAATGAATAAACTCAAGGTATGTTTCATTTTAAATCTTTTTATTGCATTATTTCTTTTTTTGCAATATTTGACTTCATTATAACATATTTTTCTGAAATTTGTATATATTAGGTTGGTGCAAAAATAATGACGTAATAATGTCGTTTTTTGACGTTAAAAAATACGTCAAAAAACGACATTATTACGTCATTATTTTTGCACCAACCTAATAGTATGCCTACAATTATTGTTAGGATTTCAAGTGCATCCCGACTTCAAAAAGTTCGATAACCACTGACTTACAGAGTTTCCTTTTGTCATCTTTATGGGTTTGAATTCAGGCTATTACTTTGCAAAGATCTGTTCTATCCTGCTCTCCATAACTGACGGACTTAGGCCTCTCCCAAGAGCATTAATGAATGCAACAGACTCGGTAGGAATTTGAACTCTGATAACTTTTCATGCCAATAACTGTTACACTATCTGCACATCCATCCTGAAATATTATCAAAAATATCTGAATGTCCAGTTGCTGTGACAGATCCCAGAATATCACTAAATCTATTTTAATTAACATAAAATCAGAGAGAGACAGAGAGAGAGCAACTTGGTCTTCATCTTAAAGCTCCATTATTAATACTGTAATGTATTTGCCAAACCATCAAAAAATGTTTTTCAAAGTTTTTTAGTATTTACTGGCAACAATGTCTATAGAAATTAAAATAAAATATATAATTGAGCAACATGAAAACAGACTGGCTCCTCCTGAGATTTTTAAAGCTGGAAAACAACTTGGAATCAATAGAATGTTTATCAAAAGGACAATCCTTTAATACAATGAGATTTACTCCATCAAGGATAGACTGAGACCAAGATATCATTGCACTTCCAGAATACCAGAACTTATTAAATAAGTGTGAGAAAAAAATCATGTATAATCCAAGAAGATCAATGAGAAAATTGATTGAGGAGGCTAGAATATTAGAGAGAGCTGCAGATGTTATGCCAAAATGATCTAGGGATGTCGATAGCAAGTGAAAATTTCATAATTAGTCAAGTTGCATTCTGAATATCTGTCATGTGTGCAAACGAAAGAAATAAGATAAAGAGAATTAAAGGGAATGACAAGAAGACCAACTAAGTTTTATAGTAAACAAGAAAAAGGTTTTATTATACTTTTAGTGATTATGGTCAGTGGCTAAAAAAAAAAAGGAAAAACATATAGGCTTAACAGCAAGAGATTAAAAATACTTTAAAATAACTTCAGTTAGTAGTTGCGAATAATAGTAATTAGATTGCTCTGAAGCAGATTTCTATAACAACTGACTTAGTAAGCTAACTCACACAATTTTGGTGCCAACCAATGAATATGCATACCTGGATGAAGGACCTCCACTTTGTAAGGTCATCTGGCCACATCAAATAACCCAGAACTCAGAGAAGTTTAATTCGTAAAAAATAGATTCTCTTAACAATACCCCTGTCATGTAACTAAAACTATTTATAATATTCAGTTGTAACAAAAGTTTGTAGCATTTTTTTTTAATAGGTAACGTTTGAATATATGATTTCATAGCACAGACGATTGAAGTTTATGACATATACATATTCTGAAAAGTGACATTTCGATACAAGGTGTGGCATAAATGCTGATACAAAATTTCAGATGAATTCTACTTCTAAATTTTTGGTCATTACATTCTTGTTTATGGTTTTGTAACTTGTACAACAACGTGTATGATTTGTTTTTTTTGTTTTTTTTTCAAAGTTTTTTAGTATTTACTGGCAACAATGTCTATAGAAATTAAAATAAAATATATAATTGAGCAACATGAAAACAGACTGATTCCTTCGGAGATTTTTAAAGCTGGAAAACAACTTGGAATCAATGGAACGATTATCAAAAGGACAATCCTTTAATACAATGAGATTTATTCCATCAAGGATAGACTGAGACTAAGATATCATTGCACTTCTAGAATATCAGAACTTATTAAACAAGTGTGAGAAAAAAAATCATTTATAATCCAAGAAGATCAATGAGAAAATTGATTGAGGAGGCTAGAATATTAGAGAGAGCTGCAGATGTTATGTCAAAATGATCTAGGGATGTCGTCGTACAAGATAACCAAGAGGCAGCTTCTTTCAGTATCTATAATACAATGAAAAAAGAGGCTTTGAAGAAGTAAGCAGTTGCGGAAGCAAATCTGTGATGGCATGCTGCGAAACATCATCTTTACTGGTGAGAAACTATTTACTGTTGAACAGACTTTTAATTACCAAAATGCTTGTGTTCTTTCAACATGTCATCAGTTCCTACCACTTTCAGAAAATGCCTCAAAAACCGGCATCAGTTATGATTTGGGCAGCCATTTCAGAAAGAGGAAAGTCTCTGCTTGTTTATGTGCCTCAAGAGGTAAAAATCAATATGGAAGTGTATATAGGGGACATCTTGGAAGGTGCACTCGATCTGTAGGGCAATACTACTTATGGTGATGAACAGTGGACACTTCAACAAGATGGATTGATGAGTCATACTGCTCGTGTAGCATCAGTGGTGCAGAGACAGTTGTCCTGGCTTCCTCACCAAGGATGAATGGCCTCCCTCATCACCAGATATCAACACTCTTGAGTATTGTTTGTGGGCAGTTCTTGAGAGTAATGTCTGTTCAATTCCACAACTCAATATTGAAGCTCTGAAGAAAAAATCGAAGAGAGTAGGGGACAAAATACCCATAGAAACTCTGCATACTGCCATCAGTGACTTTCCTGAAAGACTTTGACACGTGGTGAAGGTTAAAGGGAACGATATTGAATGAGATTTTCTGGTTTTATTTAACAGATTAAAAATTACGTTGTGTTAAAATTGTTGGCTGATATAAATTTTTCAGGAGTTAGGAAAATTTTTCTTTTGTAACAGTATTTATGCCATACTTTGTATATGATTCCTGTGAGGATTATAAATTTTAATTCTTTTTACCTTAAAAATTGGAAAAAAAAAAAATCATAAAAACAGTAAAAATGATATGTGCTATTTTGGGGGATGTTGCCACAGCTGATTCTTATTTTTTTTTTTTTTTTTAAATGATGTGCTAGGTTCAGAAGTGTAAATTTTAATCTTCCAGATCAAAAATGTTCCAGCAGGCCTGTAGTCATTGAGGATGATCAAATTGAAATGCTGATTAGAAATAATCCCTGTTACACGACACGAGATACCCCACATGTAAGGAATTTGAAAACATTTGGTTGCATGAATTGTTACAATGTGTATTTCCCAATTTAATAGAAAATTTAATTTACTGTATTTCCATTTGCAATTCACTAGAAACAAAGAAAAGAGTGCTGGAATGCTATGCAGTATTAGTCCTTCTATATAACAGGGCAATCTCCTTACAGATGAAGAGATTTGTGGCAATTGAAAAATGTTTCTACAGACGGATACCAAGAATACCATGAATGAAACATTACAGATGCTTTAAGGACAATGGAAATAAAAAGGACACTAAAACTTAGAAAGTAACAACTGAAATTTCTAGAACAATTAATGAAGAAAGAGGGCTTGGAGAATTCGGCATTCACAGGACATTGAAACAAGTGGGACAGAGGAAAGCAGCTAGTAACCTACCTAATTGGCTTGTGTAAATGGATGGCAGAACAGGGACTGGGAGCAATAGTGAAAAGACTAACCTTACAAAGGATAGAAGTTTGTGGAGAGCCATGATCGCCTATGTCCAGAAGGGTAACAGCACATTAAAAAAGGAGGAAGTCGATTGGTTAGATTCCGAGATTTTGTACTCACACTGTTTACGGCTTCACGACTTAGACAAGGAATGGTGTCTTTTATTACAAATATGATTTGGTCACTAAACTTACTAGTACTTTTACTTTTGGTGCCCTCTGCTGCTGAAGACTTTGTATAATTATTAATCTGGTCCTGAAGACGGCTAAGTGGTAGGCAGCATGATGACATGGCTCTGTTTCAATGTAGTTAAGAACAGAATTATCTGAAAAGTTTTATTTTCATGTCCTCTGAGTATTCATCTTGGATGGCAATTTTTTTCAGGCATGAAACAGCAAATAAACGAGATTTTAAAAGTATAACATATTGATCTAAAAAAAATACTAAACTTAAAACAAGTGAAAATTAAATCGCTTTTAATTGATAGCAATGAAATGAGTAAGATTTTAATCAGTAAATGTTGACGATTATGACAAAATGTTGCAACTGACACTAGGAAGGAACTCTTTTAATTTCATGATTCATTGAGCAGTACAAGTTTAGGCGACTCTTTCGTGTGAATTTATAGAGACACTATGAAGTTTTAGAGAAAATGTAAACAAGTACACTTGTATATAGCATCAGAAAGAGAGTTGAAATTTCTAGAGCACATAATGAGGAAAGAGGGCTTGGAAAATTTGATACTCACAGGACATTGAAGGTAAAAGGAACAGGAAAACAACACATAACCTAGCTTGTGTAAATGGTTGACAGAACAAGGATTAGTAGATATAGCAAAAAGTCAAATTTTACTAAGGGCTTCAAGGGACGGGGCGTTGTGGAGAGCCATGCTCATATACGTCATGAAGGGACTTGCACACAAAGAAGATATGTGCAAGTAGCGTAATGGGTTTTCTATGTAATTCGTTCCAAACAAAATTGAATAATAATAAAGAAAGAAAAGCTTTAAAATATTTTCATACTTTTAAACAATTTGAAATTCATTGCGTTACGATGCACACCCATGTAAAGGAAGAAATGGTTTTATCTTGATCTGAAGTATTTCTATTTGATAGCCAACAAATTGTTCCTCTGTAAATCCGGTCTTCTAAGCGGCATCTACTTTGATCAAAGGGGAATACGGAAGTAAAGGAGTGGGTGTTTTCTCCAACCAGCTACAAACCGAATATTGATTATTTCCGGGTGGTATTGCATATTATATTAACAATAATAATTGGGATTGGAGTGTCAGTTCTGGTTCGTCCTTGGCTGGAGACGGACTTATCCGTTGCGTGGTTTCCTTTGTTACCCGTTCGTATTGTCCACCACACGTCAGGATGTGTAGATGGGCAAGGAGTTTTTCGGAGGAAGAGCTGATCTATGAGATTGACCTAGAAGTTGTCCAAAGTGTCACCTACCTACACACCCAGGGGAGTAGACGGATCCCTGAATAAGATATCTACATATAATACGGGAAGCGGTCTGCGTTCTTATTTCTTGACGAGGCGTTTATTTCATCTTGTTACCTTGTGAGCGTGCAGCAGGCCCTTTCCCAGCTTTTGGTGCACACTGACAGGATTGAGAATAGAAATTCAAACGTATTGTCACCATTGGTCGGTCGATGAAAAGTTTGGGCTAGGATCGCGTCGTATGTTTACAACAATGTTTATAGCAAACAAAGTCTATAGAAAATTTTAAAAATGTCCCTTTTATTTCCTCGAAGAAATAATCCTTTATTGCAATTTGCGCCAGTTCTGTCTTCAAGAATGTCTTTGTAGCATCAAATAGCAAATAGTTCTACGGCACTTTGCTTCGCCGTTCGGATGAGCGTGAGTGGGGAAGTATGAACTTTCTTCTGTTTTTCAAATGAATGTTGAGAAATTCATCAAATAAATGATCTCTCTCTGCCTGAAGCATGACAGCAATGGCAGCGTCATCAGCAGGCAAGATATAAGGTCATTAGGTGTAAAGCTCAGTTCTAAATTTAGGATTGTGCCACGATTTTTGAGGGTGGTTTTTCTAAGTGTAGTTTAGATGTGGCACATGGCCGAAAGTATGGGGCACTTAGTGAGCATCGAACTCACTATTCATTCATAACTGATCTAGCGAGACAAGTTTGTTAACAATTACACCACGTCGAAGAGTCGAAAGCAGTGGTTTATGAATTTGGTGAATTAATAATTGTGTGTTCAATTCTTGGGCCAGGTAGTACAGACTTAACCATAGTGTAAACAAGGTGAACAATAACTGAACTGTAGTAAATATTAACAAGAGATATTCGTAGAAATCACAGCGGAATGATAACATTATTAAAAGAAAAAAAAATCAAGTTAAAAGTTCCCGTAATGCTACCCGGATCCACAGACACTTGAAGAAAGTCGGATGGTAAAACGGTTGAAACATTGTTATAATGACAGCAAAGATGAGCACATTAGTACGAATGTAAATCACGAAAATCTCTTGTAGACATGCCAGCATCTTTATCTTTTTTCTTCAAAAGAACTTTATTGCTCTGACTCCCAAGTTTCGTTGCCCATATCACATGAATCTGATCAACTCTATTGGCATGCATTGGCAAACTCTAAAATGCACTTCATCAAAATCGCACTATTTAAAGTAATGTTCTTTCTCGCTCTCATATATTAGGTTGGTGCAAAAATAATGACGTAATAATGTCGTTTTTTGACGTATTTTTTAACGTCAAAAAACGACATTATTACGTCATTATTTTTGCACCAACCTAATATATATATATATATATATATATATATATATATATATATATATATATATATATATATATACACTTTCAACTGTATATTCAGTCATCCTCGGGCATGGAAATTATTTTGTTTTTAGTAAAATCCAGGTAGCATTAGAAACGAAAAAATTAAATGTGAATCGAAATATTTTTTTTTTTTTTTAAATGTGTTATTGTTAATGGATACAAACTTTTGGAGCGTGCAGTCACAACGCTAAGGTTGATTTTTTTGTGAAAATTTAAGAGTGCGGTTTTTTACTAATATGGTAAATTGAAAGTACTTGCAGATTAAAAAAGATCTTATACAGCTTGTAGTTATTAAAAACTAGAATCATAAGAGTGATTCGTAGGTTAATGGAACTTTAAAATTTTGTTTGCGAAAGGATTTCGTCATTTTATATCATTAACTTTACAAATCTACTTTTTGTATGAATGATTCATTGTAATATAAAATGAACTGCACTATATATATGTGTGTGTGTGTGTGTGTACACCGGGGGTAACAGCAAAATTGTCCAATTGTTAGATTGAGCTTTGAACCGTTGTATCTTAGAAATGATTAAAGATATCTTACTGGAATTCTCCGAGGTTTTTATAACATTGTTGGTCTCTACTTTGAGCAATAAACATGTATAATTCCTGTCCAAGTCTAACAGACGAATCGTGATGAAATCGATCATAAATGAAAATGACATGTTCATCATTAATTAATCATAGCTAAGGGTCGGAAGCTCATGAAGGATTGAAATAAAGTTCAAATATATATATTTTTTTTTATTCCAGGATCATTTTCCAACTTATGATCTTTGCCCTCTCTAACCTTCTAACTTTCTGTCCTGTAGTTTCACGTACGATTTCATTTTCAAAACTTTTTTTCACTGCTCTTTGGACTGACATAGGTGAAACTCCTCTCTCACGGGCCAAACGTCTTATGGATTGAGTTGGATTTTTTCTAATTGATCTCTTTAGCTCTAACTTGAAATGATGAACACTCTTGCTGCTTTGACCTCCTGAACTAGTTTTCCTCTCTACTGTTCCTTCTTTTTTAAACTTATTCACCGTTGTTTTGATGGTTCTTAAATGGACTTTGAAGATGGAAGCCAGAGTATGAATATTGGTACCATTACTGAAGGCCTGAATGATCTTTTACCTCTCACCATTGCTCAGTTGGGAAGACCGTGGGGCTGACAAAAACGATTTTAACCTGTTCTCTTTCTAGCTGAATAACTCAAAGGGTTTTTTCAGTGATTTTTACGACAAATAGTGTCAAGATGCCTAAACGTCTTATATGAAAACCAAGAAAAAGAAACTCAGTTTAGTGTTTTTTTTTTTTTTTAGATATTAAACATTTTGTGGTGTAGACAATTATACTGTCACACGATTTGAACAATTTTGCTCTTATATAAGAACGAAGAATAAAATTACAACATTCAAAACATTTAATTTAAAACAGGACTCAATACAAAAGTATGGCAATAAATATTTATTATACATTAAAATATGTAAGTAATTACTACAAATTGTACAATTTTATGTGATAGATATCATCATTGTTAATTTAATTACCTGAAGAGACGTTTTATTTAAACGTCGAAACAAAATGTACAATTCTGTAGTAATTATTTACATGTTCTAATGTAACAGTGTATAATATATATATATATATATATAATATTAGGTTGGTGCAAAAATAATGACGTAATAATGTCGTTTTTTGACGTAAAAAAATACGTCAAAAAACGACATTATTACGTCATTATTTTTGCACCAACCTAATATATATATATGGTTATTCAAAAAGAAAGTAGATTTCGAAAATTTAATAAAAACAAAAAATGCTAAGAAGCAAACACATTCAACACAAGAAAAGTTTCAAAATTATTAAAATAAATTTTAATTGTTTAAAATTTTTTGTTATTTTTCTTTGATTTTGTCTAAGTTTAAATTGTTATAATTTGTGTCAATACTAAAAATGGCCACACTACAAGAAAAGTCGTTTTGTGTATTACAATTTGTGAAGTGTAACCTCAAAATAATAAAATCTGAACCCTTTTCTATCCTGTAATGAGTAGGAGTAATTTAGCAGCGCTGTGGAGTAATTGATAGTGACTCGGACTGAGAAATCGTAGAACCGAGTTCAAATTCCAGTCGAATCCATTATACCCTTGGGAAAGGTATGAATCCTCTTCTAAATCTATGGATAAAAAGCAGGACAGACCGGGTTCTATGACAACTGGTCTACCACAGAAAGAAATGGCAAGCTACTGCGGGAAAAAAATCTGCCTCGTCAGTCATGTATCGAAAAATACATGATATCCTGAGTATCACACAAGGCACATTTACATAAAAATATGTCTTCCTGTCTTAAATGACTCTATCCGGGAATTAAAAACATGTCTCCCTCTCTGTGATGACTGTATCCGGGAGTTAAAAATATGTCTTCCTTTCTGTAATGACTGTTTCCTGGAATTAGAATATGTCTTCCTCTCTGTCATGACTGTATACGTTAATTAAAAGTATGTCTCTCTCTCTTTGTATTGGCCGTATTCAAGAATTAAAAATATGTCTCTTTCTCTCTCGCTCTCTGTATTGGCCGTATTCGGGTGTTTAATATACATTGCCAAACGTTTTTAAAGAAACATGTATTGAAGAGGGATTACTTTACCAGCACACACACACACACACACACACACACACAGAGCTATATATATATATTTGAAAAAAAATCTTTAGATCCCCCCAAGCTTTGTTGGATTAACAATCTTGATTCTGCTGGATTAATGATTTTTACAGATAAAATGAGCTCAAATAAATCTGTATTCAATCGAAAACCCTTGACCTAACATTCAATCACAATAATTCTTTACTCTCTTTTTCTGGTTTAGCCTTGTTTCCAATAATCGATAACAAGCTGTTGAATACACTTTGCACAGACGCTGATCTCTTTTGAAAGCCGTTCAGAGGAGGGGTGAAGGGAGAAATAACAAAGTAAAAATCATACAAAGTTTACAGGTCACCACTAAAATCTGTGCCTGACACGGAATTTTGTGATCACAAGAATTTTCTAGCCAAACAAATGGACGCCAAGCAATAATTATGGTCTACCAGGGGAAAATGGCAAAGTAGACGTATAGAAAGATTTTTCTTCAGCGAATGACTATATTTTGAGCATTTATGGCCTAGATCAAAGTTGTATTCTTTGGCTTCAACATTTAATTTAAGAAGTAGTTTTAGTTTTTTCAATAATATTTTGAACTGTTATAAAATATGCGCCTCCAGAACTTTGTCTTAATTTTCCAAATTGATTTTCGAAATAGTCTGCGATAAATTCACCAAGCATAACAAAATTAAATCCACTTTTTAGTAAACATCTGCAAGCATAAAATAAGCAATTGAATGTATGTTAAATGATTAAACTAGTATCTGTTGTTAATGATTTAATTATTTTTATTTGCTTTCCCCCATTCTTTTTGTCATTTTCCCAAAATTAGAAAGAAATAACAGATGTTTATTATCTAAATTTGATATCACTTTTTTTTTCAGTGGATCATTTTTCTTAGTGTTACCATATATTTCTTTGACACAGACAATTTTCCAAATTTTGACTGTTGCTGGCAAGTCGTTTTTATCGCTTATGGCGAGTCTGTGACCGGTTCACGAATTCTGAGTTCCCCCCCAGGAATGTATTAAGTAACCCAAACCCTGACTTATTTCCAGGTCATTTGGAGTTCAACTGCGCGGACGTTGGAGAGAGCACATCACGCCATATCTAATCAGGTTCCAGAAACCATTTATTCAATTTTGGAGCCGTCTTTTGTACAGAATTGTAATGTTTTTTTCGTATCTACTGATTTTTGTAGCATTTATTTTAGGCGTCTCTTTGTTTGTGCTTCACTTATTGACCGTAAAATATAGAAATTTCTATATGTCAACAAAGTCTGAAAATACTTTACAAAAATGTGAATTTCAGAAAAACAATAATTTTGATAATCTTTACAAAATTTAAAAAGGGGGAAAACTGAAAATATGAAATATCTGGTATCCAGTGGAATTTTAAAATTATTACAAACTATTTTTTTTCAAAAATGTTTATATTCTTGAAAATAAAAATAAAAAACAAATATTATTAAATATTTCATCTTCTGTGGGATAATCTTTTCTCGTAACATAACCTGCTATATGTAAAAGTGACATTTTAATATCTTTAGGGATCCTAGTTTCAACTCTGGTAAGTTATTAAATCTTTAGTATCCCATTTCATCCAGCAAATAACCACATTTTGAGCAACTCTGGTCTGGATGAAAGTTGCATTCTTTCACTTAATTTAAGAAGTAGTTTAGTTTTTTTCAATATGAAAATTTTCAATAACATTTTGAACTGCTATAAAATATGCAGCTCCAGAACTTTGTCCTAATTTTCCAAATTGATTTTCTAAGTAATTTCTGGTAAATTCACCAAGCATAACAAAATTAAACCCACTACTTAGAAAATATCTAAAAACATTAAGCAATTTTTTTTAAGTTCTCGAGAAATAATAATAATTAATATTTTTAATTTTGTGGTATCCGGCAAAAATGACATCGAAATTAGAAGTTTTTTTACCTTCAATGTATCCAGGTCTATAAGTGAGTCGATGTCACTCGGCTTTCTATCACTTTGTTTTTATTTTTATCACTTTTGTTTTTCATTATTCCACATTATAATTGTAGTTTTGTGCAGAAAGGAATTTAAGTCTAAAACTGAGCGTCTCGGTATCCTTAACGTTTTCGATCTAAAATTGTAGCCGTTTGTTGCATTTTTCTCCTATTTTTATTATTTCAAACCTTAATTTTAGTGAATATACGTATTTTGGATGACGCCCAGTTTTATTTTAATCTACTTATTTCGTCTATCGGTTTGCACAGTTGAGACAACTTATTAAAAAAAAAAAAAGTGCGCTTCGGCAGGATTCAAACCTCTTACTGCCGATGCAGAAGAAACCACTTTAAACGTGCTTTAAACGCTTGGCTACAAAGAGCTTCAAAATTAGGCAAGGTTCTGTTTGTCTTTAAAACAAACTCAATCGTTAAGATTTTTTCGAATGTCATATCCGCTCGGGTGTGTATCCGAAACGTGAACGAAGCAATATCTAAAGGTTTTCATTTTTTTTAAATCTTACATACAGTGGAACCTCGGTTCACGAATTTAATTCGTTCCTGAAGCTCGTTCGTAAACCGAAATGTGCGTAAACCGAAACTATTTTTCTAATAGGAATCAATGTAAAATGAATTAATCCGTTCCTGGTTCCAAGATAATTGCTTATATAAACTTTAACAATTGTACTTTGTGCACAAGTTTATACACAAAACTAAAGAAAATCATTAAACCTAATAAAAAAATACATCCCATACTAAAGAGATAAATTATAGACGAAGACCATTACCGTACCTACATGTAGAGAGTCGATGGCGTAAGTTGAAGGGGAAGGAAAGAGATGTTATTGTTTGGAAAGGGAAGATATGATCGTCAGTTTATTTATAATAATAATAGTTATGAAATATGACATATGAAACTGATATGTAGGACACAAAAACACAATGACAATTTTATTTACCTATATATTTTTATTTTTTTAACTTTTCACCCCAAGCAAGGCGGGAGTGCCATTAGCACGCAACGGGTTACAGAAATAAAATAAGACATATCTCGGCTGATTTACAGGCAAATAAACTAACATACTCAATAGCGAGAGCCGGATGTGAACGGGACAAGGCCCCATCACAAAATGACCATTATCGTCGTTTACGGATAGGCCCGACGCACGATTTCTGGTCGAAAAATAAAATAATATTTTAAAGTGTTCCTATTTCTCGACCAATAAAAATGCTTCCCTCCTAATTATACTCGCGTCGTTTTTCGAGCCTGTTAAGCCATAAAAAACGCCATAAAAGGGGTCACACGGGAAAGTACAACAGCAGTCAACAGGAGGCCAGGGAAGAGACGTGTCACGGTCAGCCAGCGGCAGTCAACAGGAGGCCAGGGAAGAGACGTGTCACGGTCAGTCTGAGCAGTCAGCAGCAGTCTATTTCTGCTGTTGTTGTATTTCTTTCTTGCAACCATACACTTGTCTATAACAGTGGGAGCAAGTGTAAAGAGGTGTAAAAGAAAAAATGATGAAGAGAAGTACGGGGAATAGAGCAAGGCATCTGGAGATGTCAATTGACATTGCATTTGAATAGTTGGAGATTATAGCTGCCAGGGAAGTAAGTAAGAGGAATGGAGTTCCACAGACGGGAAATGCAAAACATGAAGCTTTTGAAGTAGAAGACATGGCTACATTTAACCGTTTCGACAGTGAATGGGTGCGACTGAGATGCCAGCATAGTGGCACGTTTAAATTTGTGCAATTTTGGAACTAGCAAAAATAGCTTTATCGGAGCAGTTACTGTGAAAGTATTTGTAGAAAAGACAGAGGGAGGTGAAGGCATGTCTGTGGGAGAGTGACTGTAAACAAGATGCTAGATCAAGGCCAACCACATTGCATATCAGTCTCTGGATTAAATACATTTATTTAGGGGTAGAAGAGATGGATTCATACCTTGCCTAAGAGTATTTGCACATAAGCGAATATAACAAACATGATTCTCTCCAATTTCTCATTCTAAGCCGTTATCCATTATATCACCCGCACATAATGATAATTCATCTAAGAAATTCACAGAGAAATTAAATGACTTGTTTACCTATATAATGGATGTACTAGTAGCATGACTACGTAAAAAGTATCGTAATCGATGTACCGAATTCATGTTCCGGCAAAATGCGTTCCTGCATAAT
Organism: Acanthosepion lycidas; assembly: GCA_963932145.1. Classification (NCBI taxonomy): domain Eukaryota; kingdom Metazoa; phylum Mollusca; class Cephalopoda; order Sepiida; family Sepiidae; genus Acanthosepion; species Acanthosepion lycidas. The sequence continues at coordinate 86,731,285 of OZ010574.1, forward strand.
GAGTGAAAAGCATCTCTTCTCACTATTCTCACATGCTATGAGTTCAATAACAGAGCTGAAGGGGCCTCTAGTCTTGGGTGGCAACCAACTGAAGAGAAGGACCATCCTATATTCGAACCATTTAGAGCATTCTTTTTAATCCATGCCCACCCAGGACAGGTAATCATGGCTCGCCACATATTTACTTTATTATTTGGTAAATTTTGCCTGTTTTCCTGAGAAAGATACAATGATTTCCCATTGCTTTCTATTTGCATTATAATTGAGAGTTGTTCCTCTCATGGACTTGTTACAACTCAAGATTAGAGAGCCCTGTCTATCTCACTATTTGACCCAGAGCCGACAGGAGAAACATTCAAGAGTATAAGCATTCAAGAGTATAAGCATTCAAGACTATAAGGATTCAAGACTATAAGGATTCAAGAGTACCATTTATTCAAGAGTATAAGGATTCAAGGATTCAAGATTATAAGGATTCAAGACTATAAGGATTCAGGAGTATAAGCATTCAAGAGTATAAGGATTCAAGAGTATAAAGATTCAAGACTATAAGGATTCAAGAGTATAAGGATTCAAGACTATAAGGATTCAAGAGTATAAGCATGCAAGAGGATAAGGATTCAAGACTATAATCATTCAAGAGTATAAGCATTCAAGACTATAAGGATTCAAGAGTATAAGCATTCAAGAGTATAAGGATTCAGGACTATAACGATTCAAGAGTATGAGGATTCAAGACTATAAGGATTCAAGAGTATAAGGACTCAAGAGTATAAGGATTCAAGAGCATGAGGATTCAAGACTATAAGGATTCAAGAATATAAGGATTCAAGACTATAAGGATTCAAGAGTATAATTATTCAAGAGTATAAGGATTCAAGACTATAAGGATTTAAGACTATAAGGATTCAAGAGTATAAGGATTTAAGACTATAAGGATTCAAGAGTATAAGGATTCAAGAGTATGAGGATGCAAGAGTATAAAGATTTAAGACTATAAGGATTCAAGACTATGAGGATTGAAGAGTATAAGGATTCAAGAATATAAGGATTCAAGACTATAATGATTCAAGAGTATAAGGATTTAAGACTATAATGATTCAAGAGTATGAGGATTTAAGACTATAAGGATTCAAGAGTATAAGGATTCAAGAGTATAAGGATTTAAGACAATAAGGATTCAAGACTATAAGGATTCAAGAGTATAAGGATTTAAGACTATAAGGATTCAAGAGTATAAGGATTCAAGAGTATAAGGATTCAAGAATATAAGGATTCAAGAGTATAAGGATTCTAGAGTCTGAGGATTCAAGAGTATAAGGATTTAAGACTATAAGGATTCAAGAGTATGTTTCAATAGTATGAGGATTCAAGAGTATAAGGATTCAAGAATATAAGGTTCCAGAGTATGAGGATTCAACACTATAAGGATTCAAGAGTATAAGGATTTAAGACTATAAGGATTCAAGAGTATGAGGATTCAAGAGTTTAAGGATTCAAGACTATAAGGATTCAAGACTATGAGGATTCAAGAGTATAAGGATTTAAGACTATAAGGATTCAAGACTATGAGGATTCACGACTATAAGGATTCAAGAGTATAAGGATTTAAGACTATAATGATTCAAGAGTATAAGGATTTAAGACTATAAGGATTCAAGACTATAAGGATTCAAGAGTATAAGGATTCAAGACTATAATCATTCAACAGTATAAGGATTTAAGACTATAAGGATTCAAGAGTATAAGGATTCAAGACTATGTGGATTCAACAGTATAAGGATTCAAAAGTATGAGGATTCAAGACTATAAGGATTCAAGACTATAAGGATTCAAGAGTATAAGGATTCAAGAATATAAGTGCAAAGTAAATGTCGCAACTGAGGCTGAAATTTCAACTTGGCTCATCGATTACACTTTCTGTGTCAATAACTGTTATTCTACCAGCACATCCTTAGGGTGTCCTGGCGTGGATTGAGCAGTCGACTATTAGCTCATGGCTTCTTATGATAGATATGTTGCCATATATATGTGAGAAAAATGCACAGCTTCAACAAAAGGTATATAGTATGCTGTGCATATTCTGAATTGGCTGGAAATAAAACCAAAGGTCATCACAAACAGGCAGTGGAATTTGCAGCAATTCATAGATTATAAAGAAAAGAAATCTACCAATATTAAAGATCCTATATGTCCTAAATGAACACGCCACTCCAAAAGTAATTTCTCCTTTTTTTATTATGTTGGCCCAAGAATTCAAAGGCAGTGTTGGCAGTAAAGGATTCAAGACTGTAAGGATTCAAGAGTATAAGCATGCAAGAGTATAAGGATTCAAGAGTTTCTTCCCAACAAGAGTCCATAACTTTTTTTTTACTTTGTTGCAGAAAGCTGTTGAGCAGTATTCTAATAAAAGGTCTCTGATATAAAAAGGACATCCGATGCAAAAGCTTGGCATTGAATTTTTTTATGCAGAAAGAATTCAACACATTGACATTCACCAAAGTTTACTGAATGTTTACAGAGACCAAACAATGAAAATGAGCACAGTCAGGTGGTGATTAATGTGGTTCAGTGATATATGTGAAAAACCACCTTTGTGAGATTGGGATAATGTTCGCTGCTAGCAAAAGTGCACAGCCATTGGTTTTGAATCTGTGGAAAAATAATGTTTTGGTTGCTGACAACTGGCTTTAATCCAGTGGTATTATTCTGTTTCCTGTATCTATTGTAGTTTTGGGCGTTTCACAGAAATAAATAAGAAAAGGTATTACTTTCAGAGCCTCCCTCATAGTTGCTTTGTAAAACTGTCGTTTTGAAAAATGAACAAAAAACTCATAATTCAGTTTGTCTTTGTTTCACATATTTATTTATTCACGTAATAATTCATTTAAATTTTATTCACTTTTTATTGCAATAATTAATAATAGAATTAAAATCGTGACAATTGTCTATCATAAACAATCTTGATTGTGGATGTGCTAGTGTCCATTATCTTGTGTGTTTTTAGGGTTTTGTTTGAGTTTTATAGCTGAAAATAGAAATTTCTTTCTTCCTCATTCAATTTTTTCTTCTTTCCCTTCATAAATATATAATCGATAAATTGACAACTTTTTCTTGGAGTTGCCTCCCTTCACTCCTGTTTGCCAGAAAATGGCTGTTTATTCTCTCTCTTTTCTTTTTTTCACTCAAAGGTTGTTACAAATTAAAAAAGAAACAATTTTTCCCCACTTTTTTTTAAAAAAAAAACAAACTTCGAACTCAGTTTTTTTTTTAATGGAAATATTTTTCGTTTCATCTTTATTATATTCATTAAAAAAACAACTTTTGACAGCACTAATAATGTTTTAGACTTGTGAAAACAAATACAAAAACATGAATTTTAATGAAAACAGAGAACAATAAAAAAAACAAAAACAAAAAAAACCCTGGCCTTAAAGCTGCCAAAATTATTTTTTTTTTACATTTAAAACATTGTCACATGAGTTGTGATTATAACAGACAGATGAATTTTATAAAAATGCATATTCTACATACAATATGTGTTTGTGTTGACAATGCCTAAAGACAGACCTTAAACTGTAAAAATAAATATAAACAATAACTTATTTAAAAATGATTCAAATTAAAAATCTTTATTTTCATTTTTTATTATTATCATTATTATTATTAATATCATTCAATCAATTTTGAAATTTTGTGCAAACTCATAAAATTTAGAATCCAAAATTTTGTGAGCTTAAATATAAGGGAAAAAAAATACCCTTTTGTACCAATTATTGCAAAACCAATTTTCATTTTGTGCAATTTACAATAGTCAGATGATTTGCACACTTATCATTACAAAGAAACGTCGTCGATGCAAAATTTATAAAAAAAAAAAAAAAAAAAAAAAAGAGAAAGAAAAATGAGGCTTAGAACTTTCACATCTGCCAAAAATGACGAACATCAAAATATCTATATTCAAGAAAAATTTACCACTATTTGCATTAAGAAATTGCCCTAGAACAAATTGTCAGTGATCTACCAAAATATTTAGGGAGAATTGTGCTGAAACAGATATCAAGTCTTGAACTGAGGATCTCTTTCCGTAATATTATACAAATAACAGGTTTTCTCTTTCTTTTAGACATGAGTGACAGTTACATACATTGTAGGGAAATTATGACTACCACAAAAATAGTCAAATTTACACATTTTGTAACAGAAATTTATCAATGAGTTTATTTGTTCACAGTAATCTTAAAATCATTATTAATGCTGTTGAAATATTTTACTATGTTTTATACAATTTTTCCATAAATTATTTGCACTAATATCCTCATCTTTGTGCAGAAAGATTCAATGAAATGGTCAATATACTCTTGGCCTTTCTCTGGTGTTTATAACTAATTCTACTGCAAAATATTTTTTACATCCTCAAAAGGAAGATATTATTTTTTATTGACAATCCAAGGAATAAAAAATCCTAGCTTGTGTTGGGTTAACTTACCTTCCTCTTCCCCAATTAGTATGCAACCATGCTTGACTAGTCATGAGACCCTTAACAGCTGTTCATTGAGGCCCAGTCTGTATAGAGAACAATTTTGGGGTGGATGTAGCAAGGAAGAGACACTTTCCTGATTAATGGGTAAAACACAAACTCTTGCAACATGTTATACCAGACTTGTGAGTAAAAACAGATTTTTAACATGCGCTGGCTTTCTTTTTCAGGGTTAGAGAGAAGGCATGTAACACATTTCTACACTTTGTTTGTATGTTCTCTTTATAGGAAATAAAACCTTCATTCATGTTCTTCTTTCTTCTCTCTAGTCATCACTTTTTATCTTAAATGTTTGGGAAACATGTACCAATGGTAGATACTACCAAAGTCACCCACATATATTTGATAAACCCTTTTTTATTTTAATCATAATACTTCATTAACTATATTCTGTATTCTTCTGCAGATTAACCTGGCATCGGGTAGTTCTTATCTCACTATTTTGACAAAAGGTATTCTTTTGTTTTTTTAACTATCAGTCAGTTATGTGCCATACATGATACACACTTAGGTGATCATGTATCTTTTGATACATGACTGACGAGGGAGATTTTTTTCCCACAGTAGGTTGCCATTTCTTTCTGCAGTAGACCAGTTGCCACCCAAGGCTATAAAATCTGATCTGTTCTGCTATTTACCCATAGCTGGGGGAGAAGAAGAGGATTCATACCTTTCCCAAGAATATTAGCACGTAAGTGAAGGTAATGGATTCGACTGGAATTCGAACTCAGCTCTCTGATTTCTCAATCTGAGCCACTATCCATTACCATGTCACCTTTTGAACTATACATTACTGGAACATCTTTAATTAAAAAAGAGAAATAAAACAATAAAAATGAGGATATTAGTCAGAGTAATTTGTGAATAAACAAAAATACTTCATCTCCAAATGTAAGACAACAATAATATTTTTTTAGTTTTTAAATAATTTCTTTTTTATTTGGATTTTTTTTTCTATTTGCATTTGCAGGACAAAATAAAGGCAGTGATAGAAGTTAAATATATGGTTACAAATGTGGTCAAGAATGCATTGGTGATAAAGTGAGTGGACACAATAATAACTGACTTTAGGGTCTATGTATTCAGTAAACATAGATATTAATTTTTATGTTTGTATGCATGTGTGTGTGTGTGTGTGTGTGTGTATGAATGCATTTTTTGTTGTTCCAGTATTTTCCATTTTGGGGGTGGGATTTATTTGGATTTGGGGTGTTGGGCGGTTTTTGTTAGAAATGTTTTTTTTTTGTTGTACAAAGATCATGTCCATGTGTGTGCATCTCTTTTTTTATTAAAGTATTTCAATTTTAAGGACTCAATTTTGGAGACTCACAGAGAGTTTTCAATATAAATAGTTTCTGTGGTTGGGAGGTATGCATATGTTCGTGTGTGTCGGGATGCATTTTTCATTCTGCTATTTTACTTAAGAGTTGGAAGTGGTCATTTTGGGAGTCCAGGACAGTCTTTGTTATAAATAGATTCTCTGTGTGTGTGTGGGTGTGTGCATGCATGTGAGTTGTTGAAATATTTTGCTTCTAGACTTAGGGGTCATTTAGTGCTGGGGTGTGGAGGACTGTTTGATATAAATATTTTCTCTTGTTTTGTAAATGGACACAAATCAGCTGTCCAGCAGCTATTTAAAATAATCTTCAGACATTTCCTTATTGGATCCATTGCAAACACGCGCACACACACACACACACACACACACACAAATATTCATTCATTTGTAAGGGGTCAAAAGAGAGCTTTGATTGATATACATGCATAAATTTTACGTGGTGACTCCAAAAGTTTGGATGCATAGTTACTTATATAAATCTATGTATACATGTTCAAGTAATTCATGTATATGGTCAGTCCATACAAACATATATATATGTACAAAAATACATATATGTACACAAACTTACATTTATCTACAAGTTTGAGGAATTTGAACAGATTAATCAACTTGTTCATTTGTCAGTTTACCCAGCATTTCCCATGTCTAGTTGAATCTTTCATACGTCTCTTGAAATCCCTCCACCATCTCTATATCATTATAATTAATAATTCAATTTCTGTTTGTAGGTGTATTTCTGTAAGATATTGAAAACAACACATTATAGCAAGATGTTTGCCAGCACAATACAATTAAAATACTCTAACTTAAAAAAATAAAGCAATTTCCAGTCTGATTTACAACTTAATGTGTGCAGTTGCCATTCGTGCTCACCCTAGTAATAAAGATTCAATTTTTGTATGACTGTGTTTTTTATAAAAGATGAAAATAAAATTTCCAACATTGGCAAAAGAAAGAATAACAAGATTACAAACTGCTGTATAAAATAATGATGGCATTATCAAGAAATTGTTTTATTTTTTGGATAATTTTATATAGGAATAAAATTTCATAACAAAATAAATACATCATTATTTCATGGGTTTTTATTATTTTATGCAAAAAATTATTTTCATTTCTTTTCCTTTTCCTCTTCTATCACAAACATTTCATCACTTTATTACTTTTTTTCTAAATTGCAAGCATGTTTAAAATCATTTAACACTTGACTATTACTGATTAGAGTTTAGTTGTACAATTAATACTAACTCTAAACTTTTCATATAGTTGGAAATCATTTTTGTTTTTGTTTAGAAAAATTGTCAACTATTATTAAATTTGACTAGTATTTATTTCACCATGACTTTTTACTGGTTTTATCAAAAATTACTCAAGTTATATATATATATATATATATATATATATATATATATATATATATATATATATATATACAGTGGAACCTCGGTTCACAGATTTAATTTGTTCCTGAAGCCTGTTTGTAACCCGAAATGTTCGGAAACCGAAACTATTTTTCCAATAGGAATCAATGTAAAATCGATTAATCCATTCCTGGTCCCAAGATGATTGCTTATTTAAACTTTAACAACTGTACTTTGTGCACAAGTTTAGACACAAAACTAATGAAAATCATTGAACCTAATAAAAAAAATACATCCCATAACAAAACAGATAAAATATAGACGAACACTTCAATTTTACCGTATGTGTAAGTAGGGGAGTTGATGGCATAGGTGGGACGTAGTGTGAAAGGGGAAAGAAAGAGATGTTA
>OZ010574.1:86743937-86746437 GCA_963932145.1 Acanthosepion lycidas
ATTTTGAAATATAATCTTAATAATCAACAGATATCTCATTTCCTCAAACCTATGGGCACCTGATGATGGCCAAAGCATACTTGACTGAAATCTTCTGTCTATAATAGTAATGCTAATGGTAATATTAACCTTTTCCTTATAAGGAAACATTCAGCATTTTATTGACTGAGCAGCCTGTGCTACTTTTGGTTGAAATTTATAAAATCTTTCTATTAAAACAATTTCTCTCAGGGAAAGAGGTTACTCAAGTCCATTTGCAAACACCAGGTACTGTGAGCAACCTCCTACAATCCAAAATATGTTTTGGCTTTAAATAACCCAGAAAGGGTTCATAAGCCATAAAAAAGACAAATCAATTAATCTTAAGTCCACTGTCATCTCCTTTTCCAGGATTGATGGGGATTTCCTTCCTAACCTTCCGTTCAAAATAGTGTGAAACCTCAATATTTTGATGATATCATTATTTTCTCTTATCATCTATAATAATCATTGGCCCAACTTGTTTAGTTTTTGTTTTTTCTTTTGTTCTTTGGATTAATTTACTCTGACATATATATATGTTGTGTGTGTGCGTGTGTGTGTCTGTTCATTTATATATTGGATCGGATTTCTTGCATTTTTCAACCGATTTCAACAAAACTTCACAGGACTACGTAAAATTACCTTGCGGTGGTTCTGACAGTGCCCAAAATTGGAAAAACACAATTGTTTTTGCACAAAATCAATTTCAAAACACGATTAAGAGGCATCGCTGTCACGAGAATGAAAGGCGGGACAACTCATATCGAGTTATATTTATTATAAAACCCAGGTTGTTTGTGTGTGTGTGTGTGTTTATTTATATATGGGATCGGATTTCCTACATTTTTCAAACGATTTCAACAAAACTTTACTTTTTTTTTGGCAGGTAGTGTTTCTTATTGTCTTGCACACTTTTTTCTTTATTTTTACATTCAGAATGCTTTAAAAATTCCATTTACAAGACAATTGTTTATAATAAAATTCTATTTAATCGGTAGACTCATAATGATGGAAAACAATGTTTTTGCTTGAATTTGGGTTTGACCGATTCGTAAAAAAAAAAAATAAAACTAATTAAGACATGCGTGTCCGTCAATCTTAAACAATAATCTTTGTCAATTTTATTTTTCAGTCTTTATGATGGTCGATACTTGATCTTTCTCTTACTGTTACATCCCCGGGCAACGCCGGGCTCTACTGCTAGTATAATATAAAAGTGAACATTGAAGTCAATACTCAGAGGCAACAGGCTGTTTCATGCTGGACACATTCGTCAGGCAGCCTGATGATTGCATACAGCATGAAACAGTCTCTCGCCTCTGTTGAATTCAATGTTCACTTTTATATTTATATTTATATATGGTCTATTTCTGATATTGGGCACTTTATCCCATAAATATAAGCACACCTTAAAACTATATTTCTTCATATATATATATATATGTATATATATATGATCAATATATATATTATATATATAAGCTGAAAGCTTAGATTGTATTAAAAAAATATGGATCAATATTGTGAATTTCTTCGTTCAACGATAATGTTATTAAACTTATCAGATGTTATGAAAAAATTTTACATAAAACAAATAGACAACACTTGTCTATATTATTTAATGAAACGTATATATATATATATATATATATATATATATATATATATATATATATACATATATATATATATACACATGCACACAGAAAATGCAATGGGTAAATTGACACCATTTTATATTTTTAATTTCATGCAAGTGCATTGTTTATTTTTGATTGTGTCAACTGCACAGCAAAGTGGGGTCAGTTGGGCACTGTCTGTGAGAAAAAAAGCACCATGAGGCAATTCATATCACTGGAAATTTTGAAACAGCATGCTTCACTGCTTGGCATTCATGCTGGAAGTTCTGATACAAACATTTCAGAGTATTTAAGTGTCAATCTGAGGTCTGCAGATGATTTGGAAAGAGTTGATTGAGTCTAATGGTGATTACAAAGGTATTTGGAGTGATCACTATTGATGCTTACATTTTGCCTCCATTCATTTTCCCACAGAGCCACAGATTCAAAACAGTGTCCTACATCAAATGCCTTGAGGAGCTAGAGCCTCCTTGGATCAAGAGGATGGTTACCGGTAGACACTTTGTCTGATAACAGTACTCTGCACCATGCCACACAAGCAGGAGGAACCATTCATGGATATCAGACAATTTTTGCAACTACTCGCTCCTTACATCTGGCCAACTGACTCCCCAGACTGCAACCCTCTTGATTATTATGTGTTGGGCACAGTTGAGTGACAGACAAACAAATCTCCTTGTAACACAACAGATGAACTGAAGGCAAGGATTATGACATCATTCACCAACTTAAACAAGGAGACTATCCAGAAGAGTTGCAGGTGATTCCAAAGTTGTCAGGAGGCTGTGGTTGAAGCCAATTGCGATTTTATTGAATAAATTTACTCTTTAGTATTTCAA
>OZ010574.1:86748937-86783937 GCA_963932145.1 Acanthosepion lycidas
CTAAAAAAAAAATACGAGAGAAAATGAAGTGCTGGGGGTGGGGTCTTATATGTTATTAAATATGGTAATTGTCATGTGTCCAGTTGTGCTTTTTACAAAAAATACAGGTTAAATGTCACATTTTTTGTATAATTTGAGATATGAAATATGAATTCTTTGTGCTAAAGTATCCATTACTATCAGGGTTTTGCTTTTTGAATAAAAATTTCCGTAATAAATTTTTTTTTGCAATAATAATTTCCCCTATAATCTGTTGTTTCTGTAATAATAATTTTCTGCTATAATTTCTGCAATAATCTTTACTATAATAATCATTTTCTTATGTAATTTTTTACTGCAATATTCTTATGAATTTTCTGCTATAATTTTGTGTACTAATCATTTCTGCAATAATCTTTTTCAGTAATGATTATCTGTAATTAATCTTTTTGTAATAATCATTTTCTCTTATAAACGTTTTTATGCTATAATCATTATTTGTAATAATCTTTTTTGTAATAATCATTTTTATGCTATTATCATTATCTGTAATAATCTTTACTGTTCTAAATTTTCAGAAATAATCTGTAATAATTATTTTCTATTACAATGTTTTCCCACTATAATCTTTCTTGCTATAATTGTTTTTCTGTAATAATCTTTTACTGTAATAATCTCTGAAATACTCTGTTTTCTTATAATATTCACTCTTTAACCTTTAATAATAATATTTTTGTAATAATCGTTTCTGTAATAATCTGTTCACCCATATTCACATGTAGCACTAACACATGTTGGTTGTGGGGCATAGACAAATATTTATACCTCATATTGATTTTACAAATATACAAATGTACTGACAACAATTATGAGTGAAAGACTCGCCTTGAGTTTGATTAGAACAGCCACCCTCTTTTTTTTAAATATGGGCCAGCCATTTTTTAGATTGGTGAGCTAACAAAACTTACATTTCCAAAGCCTGGATGCCAGCTCATATACTCAAGTGAGAGAGAGACCTACAAGCAACATGTGCAGTCAAAGAACTAACAAAGTTCACTCAAAGAACTGCACTGTTTACCATTTAAATGCAGTAGAAATAAGTGCAAAATAGTTTGCAGTATCATGTGCATCTCTGCAACTAAGGAAAGGTAACATCTGCAATTTCTATGCAACCACTTTTTTCAATTAAGCTGTGTGGTCAGCTTTATCTGTTTGTAATCTTGATATAATTACACCTTGTTTTTAATAACATAATCCAAGAAGAAGGGCATTGACACAGGCTTCGGAAATGGACATGGGATAGTAGCAAGGGAATGAGGAAGTGGTTGATACATGTATGTGCATATTGAACAGTGAATTTTTCTTCTTTTTTTTTTTTTTTTAAATTAGGTGATTTTTATATCCCAAACCGGAAAGAGATTTGTTCCTTTACCAAATAGTTGGCAATAAGTATTTCTTTTATTCCTTCCATTTCATTAAAAAAAAAAAGAAAACTTTCACAAGTAATTTATCAATGAAAGGATCATAAAAATTCATCAGTCATTTGTTCTTTTTTTTTGATTCATTTTCATTTTTTGTTGAAAATATTTTCATTTAATTTTATATTCATTATATAATCTTTTTTTCTTCTTTGTCCTTGTTCTAGTCCCCTTTTTTGTTCATCAGACGGCATTTGAAGGATCATATTTTTCTTTCTCTTCCAAAGGCAATGTCATTACTGTCCCTGTGAGAAGAAAGAAATCAAATCAAATCAGCAATGAAAATGCTATTGAAATCAGAAATTTGTTACTGTGCATAAATATGTAGATAGATAGATAGATAGATAGATAGAGATAAACAGACTGAGATAGATATATAGATAGATAAGAATAGATTAAAAGAGATAGATGGATAAGAAGGAAAGAGCTAGATGTAGATAAATAGATAGATAGAGGGAATTATTAGAATAGATTGAATGAGATCAATACATAGATAAACAGAAGGAAAGAGATAAAAAAATTGAGATAGATAGACAAGAACAGAATGAAAGAGATGAGAAAAATGAAAGAGATAGATTGATAGATGAGAACAGAATGAAAGAGATAGATAGATAGATAGATAGATAAGAACAGAATGAAAGAGATAGATAGATAGATAGATAAGAACAGAATGAAAGAGATAGATAGATAGATAGATAGATAAGAACAGAATGAAAGAGATAGATAGATAGATAGATAGATAAGAACAGAATGAAAGAGATGAGAAAAATGAAAGAGATAGATTGATAGATGAGAACAGAATGAAAGAGATAGATACATGACAATAGAATGAAAGGGATAAATAGATAGATAAGAACAGAATGAAAGAGATAGATAGATAGATAGATAGATAGATAAGAACAGAATGAAAGAGATAGATAGATAGATAGATAAGAACAGAATGAAAGAGATAGATAGATAGATACATAAGAACAGAATGAAAGAGATAGATAGATAGATAGATAGATAAGAACAGAATGAAAGAGATAGATAGATAGATAGATAGATAGATAGATAGATAGATAGATACATAGATAAGAACAGAATGAAAGCTACAGATAGATAGACAGGGCTGGTGCTAGGGTTTTGCCCCCTCTCCAAAACTTTAGTACAGAGACCGCCCCCCCCACCACACTACATGTTGATTTTCCCAAAATTCAGAGAATTATCCAATGTAAATGAAAATTTCTGTACATACTCATAAATTATTTACTTTTATAATGAATAGTTTTTATTTTAAAAAAATTTGAGAAAATATTATTCTCTTTGTAATAACTACCAATATTTTCATGACTAAATTTCACTCAAAAAAATGTTTAAGTCACAAATTTTTACATTTCCATAAAGATTAATTGTTAACGCATCTCTGCTGAAAAAAAAAAAGTTTTACAAAGATTACAACACAACACAAATGGGATTGCTGTAGAAATTTGTTTTAAAAACAGTATTTCAGTTTTCAGAAAAATTTTACATGTGTTGAAATCTAAACATTTTTATTTTTTAAATGATTATTTTCTCTTTCTAAAAATGTAAAAAATAATGATTAGAAATTTTATTTTAATTACTAGCTGTGGAATTCTGATTAGTATTACTATTAGTAAAAAAAAAAAATCAGAGATCCTCCTTAGCACCATATATATATATATATATATATATATATATATATATATGCTGACATGAGGTGGAAGGATGTCATTGAATCCATTGCTAGATCAGCTGCTAAGAAAGTCTGTTCACTGTGTCGAGTGAGATAATTTTTCTCTCCAGAATCTATCTTGCATATCTATAAGTCTGTCATTCATCCATACTTAGACTATTGCTGCCTTATATGGTCCGGTGCCCCTGCTGTTTTCCTGGAGCTCCCCAATAAGATCCAAAGAAGAATCAGCAATATTATTGGTCCTGATCTTACAGCTCGGCTTCAGTCACTTGCCTACCACTGTAAAGTTGCCTCTCTGTGCCTTTTTATAAATTCTTTTGTGGGAGTGTTTGGATGTGCTCTTTGCTATGGTACCCAGACTGTATGAATTTAAGTGCAATACTAGATTGGTGGGCTGATTTCATCAATTTACAGTTGAGCTTGATAGATGTAGCTGTAACTTCTATGCTAACAGTTTCTTATCCTGCACTTCTTGCTTGTGGAACTCCTTCAGGCTCCATGCTTTCCAACCAACTTAATTCTGCAAAAATTTAAATGCAATGTCAATCACTATCTATTGTCCTGCTGATTACGTTTTTCTCTCTCCTCATTACTAATGTTTCTGTTCGTAATTCTTCCACATCCTGTAATGCTTTGCATGCTAGTGGTTGTACTGACTTGCTTGGGGTGATACCAATAAAAAAAAAAATCTTGTTCACTGATTGAGCACTTTGGAGAAAGTGTAATTTTATAAGAAATAGTGGCTGCTTCTGCTGTTAACACATTGCTCTTCAGTTATGAATTGAGCACTCTTGGCTACTGGCATTTGTATACATCATGTATATAATACATTAAAAATTTCTCTTTCTCTGTTGTGTGCCGATAGCTTAGAACTGATGCCAAATTGGTCAAGTTTCAATTCTGACTTGAAGCAATTGGATGTCTAGCCACACTGATGAGCTGTGATACAGTGAAACAGGCTTGTATGTGGATGACATAATTTAGCTCTTGAAAAAATATTTCAATTGAGCACTGTTGAATGACAAGCTAATTCTAAAAACAACAGCCACCTGCGTTAATGCAAAAGCTCTTCAGTAAAATGAATGGAGCACTCCGGCTGATTGGCATTTGTCTACATTTGTAAAAACAATATGCTAGATTTAGCTGCCACATTCTGTTGAATGAAGGTAGCTCAGTGGTAGAAACTCTGACTGACATCAAATCAGTTGAGTTTCAATCCTGGCCTGAGGCATTTGGATGTCTAGTTGCACTGAAGAGCTGTGAAACAGTACAGTCTGTGAATGACATATATATACATTTTATGCTTATATATTCTTTTTATAGATACAAATATTTAAGTAAATGCTCTGTTTATAATAAATAAATAAATTTGATATGCCATGAGCAGATATGAATCTACGTGAGAGATTCATGGATGATTGAAGTTTAAAAGCAGAAAATTCGACCTTGCCAACCGAACGATCCTCTGTGATCGAATCGGTTAAAAGGCACGTCAGGCTATATGACGGTTCCGTATAGGATACAAGTTCGAATCCTGTCGGAGGACAAATATTTTCTATGAAAATTTCTCGGACATTCAAGCCGGTAAATGTTGTTTAATACTGTTTATTATAAAAAGAGCATTTACTTAAATATTTGTATCTATAAAAAGAATGTATAAACATAAAAATATCTTAAAATAATTGTCGGACTTTGTCCATTTCATAATGTGTGACGTCTCACACACACACACACACACACATATATATATATATATATATATATATATATATATATATATATATTATTGAATGTATGTGGATACCCACTGTGTTTCATATAAACTGTGTCAGATTTTATTATGCAAGTTAATTTTTTACATAAAAATGTATTAACTAATTGATATTTGATAAAATTTCCAGAATATGTCATTTTTATTATGCAAACACCGACTTGCATATTAATGCCTGACAGAGGGTATATGCAAGGGTTTGCTTAAAATTTATAGTTTGACCTACATACAAAAAATGAGTATTTGGCATTTGGTGATTGAAATATTGAATTTTGAGAAATTCTTCAGAACAAGAATCTAAAATTTACAAAGAACATTTACCTTATAAATACCAATATATCCTGAATGTTGGTTGGTTAATAATTTTAATCTGAAAACAGACTTGCATAATAAAATCTGGCATCATCTAGTAATTCTGGAAGGGGGGTCAATTATTACTTAATAACAATAGAAAACCAATCCCCAACTTAATATTTAATGTAAATATATCTTGAAAATTTTTCCTACTTTTGGTTACTCAATAATAATTTTACTGGGAAAGCAGACTTGCATAATAAAATCTGATAGAGATTTCACTCCAGATTAGTTTTTGAACTTGACGAGTGACTTACCTTGAGGTTCTGTAAAGATCACCATAGATCTCCGTGGATTGGAAGTTGATAAAGATTGTTTGTGGTTGATACAGCGTGGGCACATAAGTCCATGCTGAGAAAGTGAGAGTCTGCTTTGTGATGGTGTACTACTTTGGGAAGAGGAAAGGCAAACAGATGAGAGACGCTCTAAGGTTAGCAGACGTGGCGTAGCTGGCAAGGGAAGAGAAGGTGCAGGTGGGGGAACGGACTCGTCGATGTTATCCTCTACCCCTTCGTCCTCCTCTTCTGAAAGGGATGGGATTCGCTTGTTCACAACAGACAAAGCGGGTAGAGGGTTGGGAGGCGGTGCTGGGGAGGGGGGCGATGTGATATTTGGAGTCTTTTGCTGGGATGTTCTGACTAGTGGGGGTAGATAGTGAGAATGATTTGAATGCTGAGTACCTGTTGTACCTCGTCCTTTAGATAGCCTATAATGTTCCCAAATCTCTTCCCCTCTTCGGAGGCCACTGAGGGCACCAGCAAGAGGAGTAGCAGTCCCAGAAGTAACTTGTGTCGAAGATGGAAGCCCATTCAGTTTTAATTTTCCCCTTAATGAGGGTACAGAGTGCCGGTTACGCATACTAGCTGCATGTCGCCTCGATACTGTCCGTGAATGTCTGTGCCTGTGGTGGCTGGGTGACGAGAACTGTTTTGGGGGTTTGTTTGGGGGATAGTGTGGTGTGAAAGTGCGGGTTTCATTAAAGGGTCTTATCACAGTATTGCTAGTAGTGTTGGGGGAGGATGAAGATGATGAGTCATCTTTATCATTGGGTAGGTCAGTTGGGGGTGGTGCCGGTGTGGGTGTTGAGTTGGTTAAAGAAGTTGATAGGACTGGGCTACACTTGGCTAGAATGTGACTAGTTTCGGAAGAAAAACTTTCATCACTCCCCGACATGGCAGACAGCTGACTCAGTGAATGTTCCGATGAAGCCTGACTTAGATTGCAAATGGATCGTTTCAATCCCCGGCCTCCTGTTTGGTCACTATGGTTGCCAACTGATGTATCACTACTGCTGTTGTAGTCAAGGCAATATTCAACAGCCTTTTGACTCAACGTGTAGTGGTTGTCACGTTTTCTGTGTTGTGGTTGCTGCTGATGATGTTGTTGTTGGTGATGGTGGATGTTATATTGACTTTTGTTTTGGTAATGATGCTGTTTGTGGATTTGAGTCTTTTGTGTACCAGTTAATACACTTGACTGATAGGAATTGTGATGTGCAGGGTGCAAAGCACGGTTTGAGCAGTCAGCCTTGGCACTCTCTGGCGTCTCACTTCGGTAGACATTTGAATCATAACTGCTCACATCACTCGGGTCTTTCATGTCTGTACTGCCATAAGTACTTTGGTTACTGTCTATAAACGTTGAATCACTCATGCGCCGACAACAATTACACTGCAAACTCTCATTACTCGGGTTTTGATCAGAACTGCAGCTGCCACACGTCGCCATTGTGCTTATATTGTTTTTACTCCCTGCAAACTCAGGGTCACTCTCCCATGAGTTAAGCCTTTTCGAAAGATAGAAGCGAGTGCGACCTAAGAACATAGGTGAACTGCACAAGTTATCTGAGGCGAGGGAAGTTGATGGTGTTTGGAACATGTGCACAAGTCCCGTGTTTGATGCCATTGAGGATGTAGCCATGCCTGTTGATGTAAAATTTGTGGCTGTGCTTGTGGAAGCTGTGGTTGTGGTCGTGGCAGCCGAGCTGACATGCCGCCCATATGATTTTGCCAGGTACAATGCCCGCTGAAGAGCGTGTGCATAATCAAGACCTGAGGCACGGGTTTGCAGCGAATGCAGAAATGTGGAACGAGGTGGTGTGTTCACTGACGAATGGAAACCAGTGGCTGTTGTAGAAGCTCCAGCCATGGATGAAGGGGACGGAATCATTGAGGAACTGTTGACAGCATTGGTCCGCGTGCCTTCGCATGAGGGGCAAGTATAGAGGAAGTTGTTCATAGTTCCTGATCGTGAAGTGCCTTGAACGGCAAATGTCTGAAAATAATCCATGTTGCATGAGCTCATGTTGACACCAGTGGATTTACGGTTGTTGTGTGACTGGGTTCCTGATTTAGGCTGGTTGGGATTATGATAATAGTGGCTGTGATGGTATTGATGGAGGTGATTGTTGTTGGAGCCACTACTTACACCAACACCCTGGTTGACAGTTGTCGATGTAAGAGCATTGTTGGTGGAGGGAATGGGCCCATGAGGGCTATGCGGCTGGCTGTTAAGCGAACTGTGTTGCGACATTGCACCAGATGATGATGAAGATGATGAGTGAAAAGCTGAAAAATATATAAATAACAAAATCTCAAGAAAAAACATCTTTTTAATACCATCGTTCCATCAAATCTATTCTGAACACAATTATTACTGAAATTATTAATAAAGAAAACAAAATGCTATACTTTTTCTGTTACTTATTTCACCCCTCCCCAAGCCTGGCAAAAAATGCCACTAAGATGCAAGGGGTTACTGAAGGTGAAAGAATAGAAAAAGGAAACATTATTAAGGAGAGAAAACAGGAATTAAGAAGACAAAATGATTAACATTACAAAAGATAATGATTAACATTACAAAAGATAATGATTACATTAAAATTTTGAAAATCAAAATTTACTGGGAATCAAGAAGCTGGAAGAGAGTTTCACAAATGCGAAGTGTGATAGAAGAAACTGTTAGCCTAGAACTTACAGTTACATCTAGCCATTTCAACTTTAAAATGATGAGACCTTACCAGCTATGTTTAAATTGATAAAGTCTACATAGCATAAAGTTCATCAAAATAATTACTAAGAAAATATTTATAGAAAAGGCACAGAGAAGCTATGTTATGGTGATTGGAAAGTGACTGAAGCTGAGATGCCAGGTTAGGATTAACAACATTGGAGATTCTTCTTTGTATTTTATCAAAAATCTCTAAATACATAACAAAAGCACCAGACCATATATGGCAGCAATATTCAATACATTTGTGAATTCTTCAAGGTGCCCAATGATTTGGGCAAACTAAATTCCCTGATTATTCTAAGATTTTTCTCACCATTTCTTTCTGCTAGATGCTTGAAAGAGAAAAAATTATATGCCAAGGTTGCTAAGATCTATGATAAGAATAAATATTTTATCCATAATGACTTTTATTATAATATATTTTTTATAATTTAGGCATATAGAACCACATTTGTCATCACAGAAATTCATGTTTTTCTCTTGTGATATTGGAGAAGTATGTCTTTGTGGCTCTGTTTATCACAAATATATTATTTATATCTCAAATTTATCATTTTATCCCAAATGTATTACTTTGTGGCACTATTTATCTGAAATTTTTTATTTTCCCTGATCTAGTTTTACAAAATTCTCCAATTTATTTAACAGAGTTACTAATCACACTAAATCTTCATCACATTTCCTTTCATTTGATGGATATTTGCAACTTATCAACTGTTATCAGGTTATTTAAAGTCAGAAAATTTTTTTAGAGATCATAATGATTTACTGATACAAGTCCTACTAATTAACCCATAGTTGGGGGACATTTATACCTTTCCCAAGGGTATTTGCACATAAGTGAATATAACTGTTGCAACCTAGGGAAGGTTACTGAATAGAATAATCACACAAAGGTTGGTAATGAATGATAATACTTAGGACAAGAACAACACACATGAATGTGTGTTGTTGCACAGGCAGTGCGTAGAAGTAGACAACTGCTAGAAGTGAGTCAAATGAATTCTACAATGAATCTCCGACTGCAGACCAACATACAGTATTCACTACTATATTTATGGGAATGGGGACATACCAATTATCATCTGTAGTTATGCTACAACAATAACAAACCCTACTGGAACTGGAATTTGTTGTCCAATTTCTAATTTCAAGTCATTATTCCTAACACCATCCATACATCAAAGTTTACAGCACCCGGGTATTTCCAAGCAGTTACCCATCTAGGTACTGACCAGGCTTGACTGGAATTTAGACTTGGATCTCTGAATCCACAATCCAAGCCGCTAACCCTCCCCTTCCACCGTGCCTCCATGTTTCGCTTTGGTAATTGTATGAAAACCAGTGTTTCAACATGAAATGGCCATAATCCTTGACATTTGCTGACATCCATTGACTTTGAGGGCATTTTTCATGTCTGCTTTCTGGGAATTGGCCACGGTATTCAATCCATGTAAAGATCTGACTGACAGACATACAAATATAGAATTTTTTTCAGATATAATATGAGAATGTACATACTCCCTCCTTTTCTCAAAATGTGTATTATTTTATCCACACGTCAGAGTTGGGTTGGCTGATTGATTTGTTTGTTTAATGCCATATCAATACCTTATGGCCTATTTAATTTTCATGGGAGCTTGGAACTAATAAAAATATAACATGTCGTTCTGCTTTCACAATTGAGTACATGGTAGATGATACTTAGCTTTTGTGTATACACATGTCTGTGGACATAATTACTAGAGCCGATGATATGTGCGTTTTATGTTGTAGTTTTGTTGAACTTATATTTTAGAAAATAGTTTGATTTCCTTTGGGAATTGTAGGATATTATATGAATTAATGTTGTGAAATTAATGTTGGTTGTTTGGTTTTGTTTAGAAGCATATCAACTTCTATGGGTTATTTAATGCCAAAAACTAAATATTTTGAACTTAATTGTATTCCTTCATCTACAGATAAAACGTATTGGTAATTTTACTATAAAAATGTATTATCAATAATTTTTTTAAATAAAAAATATATTGCTTGTATTTTTACTATAAAAATGTATTTTTAGACTTTCATAGTGTTTTGTTTTTGTTTGGGAGTTCACTATTTGCCCATAGCTGGGACCCTAACAGGTGCTACCACCCTAGGTCAGGGTGGACCTGGGAACAACAGTAATTAAGAGGTGGTTTCACACCCCTAAAAAACCTTCAATCTCCTACTCAGAGGCTTTACTCCTCGATGTAGTCTATCGTCATACACAGGACTTATGATAGTTTGATACTAAAATGTAACAATAATAAGACAGAGTAAATCTAGTAACAAAACAATAGTAATGAAGGAATTCTAAACTGAATCCTTTATTTAATCTACAGGGTCATACTTTTCTCATTCCATTCCCCATGTCTAGGGATAATCTTTTTTAATACTGTTTAGTTAATACTTGCTCCATTTTTCACTGAATCCAAGTACACAGTACTCAGCACAGGAATGGTACTCACTAAAATATAATAGTATTATTGTAGCATACCTATGGACAATAATGAGTATGTACCCATTCACATAAATACAGTAGTAAATACTGTATGTTGGTCTGCAGTTGGAGATTCATCTCCAGCTGTGCTGGTTAAACTCTCTGCCTGGAGGCAGAGAGGATCCCCAGATGAAGCTATGTTGGAGGGCAGAGTCTCGTCTTGGGAAACAGCTACCCGACCCCATTTTATACAGGGAATTTTTGGCCAAGCCTATGGGTTTGGATACCCCATATTAAATTCGGCCTTGTGCCATATCTGACCAGGTGGGGTGGTTAGTAGATATCTTGTAGTTGGAGATTCATTGTGGAATTCACTTGACTCACTTCTAGCAGTTGATTACTTCTTCTACACACCGCTTGCAAATCTTATATGAGTTGTTCATGTTCTAAATATTATCATTCATTACCAACCTTCTTGTGATTATTAAGTAACCTTCCCTAGGTTACAATAAGTATTTACCATAATAATGAAAAGTGTATTGATATAGAGGGTTGTGATGAATAGTAAAAATATGATAGGTTAAAACTAGTAATAAAATAGACTAGTAGTCATAGTACAAGCAAAAATTCTAAAGACAAATCGTACAATTTGTACTTGGTTATAGAAAGGTAAAAATCCTGAAATTGATCATTACAGTGTGCATGATAAGGACATCTTTGAGTTATTAAAAACATGACAAGACAATTAGAATTGTTTTGATAGGGATCCTATGAATAGAGAAAGTAGTACACCTTTTATCTTATCAAAACTCTTTTTATGAAATAATTAAATTAGTTATCTCCTCTCCTTTTTAAAGTGGGCAGTCTGTAACTCTACATGATATGGGACATAAGTTAAGGAATGCCCATCTATCAGGTCATCCCATAAGTTCTGTCTGAATTTTAACTTTGTTAAAATGAACGAAATTTAAAGAGTATTTTATAATGTCTAATGGAGCTGAACATTATTTTTATGTTTAGATGCATTTAAACTGATCAAATTTTATTTCAGAGAACAATAAAATTAAATTTTGTTTGATTAAAACCCTGCTGACATGGAAGTACCCAAGAATCATTTGAGGCACATAATGCTTTATGAGTTCAAGAAAGGAAACTTAGCAGCCGAAACAGCTAGAAACATTCACTCAGTTTATGGAGAGGAATGTGTGAAATGAAAGAACTTGCAGAAAATGGTTTGCAATATTCAGAGGTGGAGATTTCACCCTTGAAGATGAAGATTGAACCGGACGTCCAGTTGAGTTTGATGAAAAGCTTCTTGAAGCAGCCCTTGAAGAAAATCCTGCTTTATCAGTTGAGGAATTGGCAGTGGTTCTCAGTTCAAACCATACAACTGTTCATCGTCATCTTCAACAACTTGGAAAAGTTCCTAAACTTAGAAAATGGGTGTCTCATAAATTGTCTGAAAACAACCTCAAATCCCGAGTTGACATCTGCTCTTCTCTCCATTCTCGCCAACTTGTTTCACTTTTTTTGGATAGACTTGTGACTGGCGATGAAAAATGGATCTTTTATGGAAATGTTAAGTGTTGTAGACAGTGGCTTGGCAAAGGGGAAGGACCCCAGCACAGCTGAGAAGGGAACTTCATGGGCAAAAGGTTCTTCTTTCAATCTGGTGGGATCACCAAGGAATAATCCACTTTGAATTCTTACCACCTAATGCAACAATTAATGCTCAAATATACTGTCAGCAATTAGAGCGTTTCAACCAAGCTTTGAGAAAAAAAAGACCTGCTCTAGTGAATCGAAAAGGGGTGATGTTTCATCAGGACAATGCATGACCCATCACAGCAAGAATCACGTCACAAAAGATCGAAGAACTTGGTTGGGAGAAAATTCCTCATCCACCTTATTCTCCCGATCTTGCTCCTTCGGACTACCATTTGTTTTGTAGCTTACAGAATCATTTGGAAGAAACAGCTTTTGTAAAACAGGAAGAGGTTAAAACTGACATTTGTGAGTTCTTCGAATCAAAGCCAAAAGAATTTTACAGTAATGGAATTAGTAAGCTTGTTAATAGATGGAAGGAAGTCATAGATAATCAGGGAAGATACATTGTTGATTGAATCTGTAATTAAATGTAACATTTGGTCACTTGTTTTCTTTCTTCAAAATTCGGACAGGACTTATGGGATGACCTGATAAAATAGTACCTATTTTTTTTTAACCATGACACTGAAAAAAGAGTACATGAAATTGCATTTACTTACCCATAATATTATGCAAGCACAATGGACAAGTGCGGTTTGTTACCAACCAGGGATCCACGCAGTTTCGATGAAACTCGTGCTGACAAGGTAGAACACGTAACTCCTGTACAAGTAGACAGAAAGGATTAAATATTTTTTTTAAAAATATCTTTACCTTAACAAAGATTGTGCTTAAAGAAATAAAAAATAATTGGTCAGTTGAAACTTTTTAAGACAAGCACTCTTTGTAATTACAGCACCCAATGACAAGTAACAGAGCATTAATAGTAATCATACTTATTATAAAACCCAGGTTGTGTGTGTGTGTCTGTTCATTTATATATTGGATCGGATTTCCTACATTTTTCAACCGATTTCAACAAAACTTCACAGGACTACGTAAAATTACCTTACGGTGGTTCTGACAGCACCAAAAATTGGAAATACACAATTGATTTTGCATGAAATCAATTTGAAAACACGATTAAGAGGCATCGCTGTCACGAGAATGAAAGGGGGACAACTCATATCAAGTTATACTTATAAAACCCAGGTTGTGTGTGTGTGTGTGTGTTCGTTTATATATGGGATCGGATTTCCTACATTTTTCAACCGATTTCAACAAAACTTCACTTTCTTTTTTGGCAGGTAGTGTTTCTTATTGTCTTGCACACTTTTTTCTTTATTTTTACATTCAGAATGCTGTAAAAATCCCATTTACAAGACAATTGTTTATAATAAAATTCTATTCAATCGATAGACTCATAACGATTGAAAACAATGTTTTTGTTTCAATTTGGGTTTGACCAATTCGTAAAAAAAAAGAACAAAACAAAAAAAAATAATTAAAACATGCGTGTCCGTCAACCTTAAACAATAATCTTTGTCAATTTATTTTTCAGTCTTTATGATGGTTGATACTTAATCTATCTCTTACTGTTACATCCCCGGGCAACGCCAGGCTCTACTACGAGTCAATAATAAAATTAAATGTTCACTTATCTTGTCTCTTAAAATCATGATTGACTTGATGTAAGTACAAATAGAACACAACTCCAATAATATAAACTGTAATCATACTTGCATCAAATCAGACATGAGTTTATATATTGCAATGATATTCAATAAATAAATCTGATTAGCCAACTGAAGAGTTTTGCATTGAAATGCTCATCAAGACCAGATATTTGAGAAATCTATTGAACTTATTATCAGATCCCATATTTATACTTTTTCTGAATGAATGAATGCTAATTATAACTTTTGAATTTAATTTCTGTTTGAATATCTGGGATGATGAGTTTTTCACAAAATTACCTGAGTAGGCATCTGCTGGGATTGACTAGACATCCTAGTAGACAGGCATACTCAGATATGAGCAGCCAACCATTATTGCATTCAGGCCAGTAAATGTTGTTTAATACTGTTTATTATAAACAGAGCATTTACTTAAATATTTGTATCTATAAAAAGAATGTATAAACATAAAAATGTCTTAAAATATATATATACATTTTTATATATATATCTATATATATATCTATATATATATATCTATATATATATATATATATATATATATATATATATATATATATATATATTATGGGCATGTGGTCAAGTGGTTAGAACGTTCGCTTTCCGAGCATGAGACTCAGGTTTGAATCTCACCATGGTTGATTTGTCATGAAGGCAACTTCTTGATGTTATCAGAATAGGTTGAGAGGTGGCACCTTTGGAAAGTGCCTGAAAACCATACCATGGGTTGACTTGAGCCTTGTGAGTGAAATTGGGTAGACGGAACTCTAGTGGAGTATAGATAGCATGAAGACACAAGTCATCGTGACCAAGGGCTTGGGTGTGCTGGCCTTATTCAAATTGTTGATCATGCTAGATATTAGGTTGGTGCAAAAATAATATCGTTTTTTTGACGTATTTTTTAACGTCAAAAAACGATATTATTTTTGCACCAACCTAATAACATGCTCTCTCCCAGAAACTGTAACTAATAGTTGAAGTATAAACCACAGGTGGGGTCTGTGGGTGTTGAGCAAACACAAATGTGCCTGAGCGAGTGTTTGCAACAGGGGATGGCTAGCCAGACTGGTATCTTTGGATACAAGTGGCCAGCTATTATATATACATATAATTGACAATGCCCTCATTTTTGACCTATGAGTAATTTAATAGCATGATTCACCCTTATTATTTGTGTTAGTGCCTTCAATGACTTTTAAGGCCAACCCGAAGCCCACAGAACATTTTTGACAAAAGACAATGAACCTTTTGTGAAGGCTGCAGGAATGTTAGAGTGGTGTTCAGTTTTCTGCCTTTCAATAAGCAGATGATCAGTGTGTGATGTCTCAAAATGCCTTTTATTTTAAGTGCACACTCCTCCACTTGACATGATCAAAAGCTACTTTCTTAAAGGATGACTGAGAGATGCCAATAGAATTTAGCTTTTGTTTAAGATTTTCCTTGTACCTCAACAAGTGTCTTTCTATTTTCCAATAATTGTCATTCAGTGAGTTGTACATGAAAATAATTATTGTCCTTTCATCAGTCATGTGTACAACATGATCAACATAGCAAAGTTGTGATCACAGTGAAATGTCTCTATATCGGCAATGCAGGATAGCCCACCTCAATTTTAAATTTATAGAAACCTCATTGGACTTCTTCAAATGAACCCATCTGGAGCTAGTGTTTTGATAAACAAAAAATAAAAGAAATAGGAAAAAAAATATTAGGAATAAGAACCTATAACAAAACCATCACTTTTTATATTTTATATGAGTTCAAGTGAACATAATTTTCAAAAACAATGTAAATGGGGTAAAAACTACATATGAAGATACCTCATTCGACAAGGGGAGAAGCAGGCCCCCAGTAATCATCCACAAGCAAAATCCTTGCACAGTGGATAAAGACATTGGTTAGATCCAGTGACTAGACCCAAAGAAATGTAAGTTCAATACCAGACTACAATAGAGGTGAATCAAAAAGCTTGGAGAGTTGAGTTAAACGGAAATAACTGAGGCATCCGGACAAGGCATGGTACCCTGATGGACAAAATAAAGTGTTCGGTTCAAAGTTCCTATCACAAGAAGAAGGCCAGAGTATACAACAGACGAAACATTATGAATATTCCAATGAAGATGAGTATAAGAGTCCAAATAATGTAAATAATCATAATACCTCATCTCAGTGATATAGACAGAATGTTGTATGTAATGTTACAGCTTTAGGTAAGGCATGGTACCCTGATGGACAAAATAAAGTGTTCGGTTCAAAGTTCCTATTGCAAGAAGAAGGCCAGAGTATACAACAGCCGAAACATTATGAATATTCCAATGAAGATGAGTATAAGAGTCCAAATAATGTAAATAATCATAATACCTCATCTCAGTGATATAGACAGAATGTTGTATGTAATGTTACAGCTTTAGACACTTCCTCTAAAGAGTTCCATAAGTGGCTTCATAAATGAAGTCCAAACATCAACTTTAGAACTCTACAGAAAGCCTGTCTTTTTGGATAAAAGAGAGCCCTGAGGTATGTGCTGACCATCTGAGGTTGCAGATTTTTAATCTGACAATATTTTTTTTATTAACAAATAACAGATATAAGTACAAATGCTAGATATTTCATTCGGATATTTCAAAGATAATCTTAGTAATCATTTATGCATTAAACACATCCAATCACCAATGCATAAGTTTAAAAATAATTTTCTCTTATCAAAAAATGTGCACTTGAATCTTGAAGAAAAAAACTACCATAAAAAATATGGTTCAATGAAAGAGGTATTTTGCAAATATTATGTTGCACTTCTGAAACCAATAATATATGTGGGAATACCTGCTGTGTGTGAAAATGTGGAGGGTCCTCGATGTGGAATTTTTAGGGGCATAAAGAGGGGGGGAAAAGTAGAAGACATTATTTCAGGGTTCTAATAATGACTTCAAATTGTTTCAATCTACAGGTGACCATATGGATTGTTTGTGCAGGTAACATTTCAGGAAATCAAATATTAAATAAAATGTGCAAGTAAACAAATATTAAATAAAATGAAAATAAAAACAACATTGCTGCTATATCAAATATTCTATCTATCTATCTATCTATCTATCTATAATAAAAAGGCTTAGACACTAATATTCCATGGTCATAATTTATTCCATTGGAATTGTAAATACGATCCAATTCATCAGACCTACAAATTCAAAAAGAAAACAGAAAAAACAACTCTGGAATAAAAAATAAAATTTAGTGAGAGTGTATGTATGGGAGTGTGGGACGAATGTTAGTGTAAATGAAAGCTATAGGGAGGGGTAACAGGAGAAGACCATTCGTCCCACACTCTCATACATACACTCTCACTAAATTTTATTTTTTATTCCCGGAGTTGTTTTTTCTATTTTCTTTTTGAATTTGTAGGTTTGATGAATTGGATCGTATTTACGATTCCAATGGAATAAATTATGACCATGGAATATTAGTGTTTAAGCATTTTTATTATATCCTTACTCTATCCTGGACATTGATTTCTACCTGGATTCTATCCTCTTGGAATTATTTTTTGATACAAATATATATATATATGTATGTGTATGTATGTATGTATATATATTTATATATTTCGCATATGTATGTGTATATTTACCACTAATATTATCTATCTATCTATCTATCTATCTATCTATCTATATATATATATATATATATATATATATATATATATATATATATATATATAGTGATGTGTGTTCTTTTTTAAGGATTTATTTATTTATGTGTTACACTATCTTCTGGTTTCCAGTTCATGTTTCAAAAGAAATTGTCTACTGTCTGAGTAATTTCGACATTATCAAATAATTTTCTACTTTTTCAAATATTGTGCCTCCATTTGTAATGTCACATGAAAATGTGAAACCTTATAAAAACTAATATGACACACGGAGACATGATATTTGAAAAACAATGAAGCTGATATAGGGTGCACACATAAAATTAAAACAAGAACATATTTATACTTAGTCCAAATTTTAAAAATTAATTCCTATTTTCCTTCCATACATTTTTTTTTACTTATACCATCTTCATGTGGACTATTGTCCTCATCATTGTTGCTATCATTACATTTTGATCAAGGTGATCTTCCCAGAATTTCAAACTGAAGCCATTACTTAATTTACAGGGGTAAATTGTTCTTGCTCTGTATATCTGTAGATTAAATAAAGAGTTGAGTTCAAAATTTACTGACTGTTACCCAGATTGATAAGCACATGAGGGCACAATGGCCGAAACGTTCCACTAATAACATCAAAAATAAGGACAATAGTCCATATACAAATAAATAATTCTAGAAATTCAGACATATTTTCTTTCTTAAAAAGATTTTTCTATCTATCTTATATAATGTTTTACTTGTGCAGCTTAATTTAGCTAAACTTTGCATATGTTAAAAAGCATCTGGTTACATACTTATATATTAGGAGAGTGCTACTAAGAGGAAGTAATTACTGTTCTTTCATGATTGATTTGTTTTTTACAGTTTATCAACCTTTTGTAGGTTATTTAAAGCCAGAAAATATTTTTAGATTTTCAGAAGGTTTTGGAGATCATGATGATTTTTAATAATACAAATTCTGATTAATTAACACATCATTATCATCATCATCTTTTAACCTCCCTGTGGTTGGTCGGAACTTCATTAACAATCCCTTTCCACACTTCTCGGTCATGCATTGCCGGTCACAATGTCCAACCCTGAGTCCTGAGCCATGGTGTCTAGGAAAGGCAACTTTTGTGAGAAGACACCTGCAGAAGGATGTCACAGAAGTAAGGATGAGACACCCTCCCCATCCGCTCGGTGGCAGTAACCGGCAAACTGTAATCATTTTTGTTTGAGCTTAGGAGAGATTGGGTTCTGTTCTTCACAAATTGTGTTAAGCGTTGCATGGGATCTCCAACTGATGTTCTGGATTTTTCTAAGTAGGTTCATATATGTTCCATCCAGTCATCTCTCAAGATTAACAGATAATGTCCAAGTTTATGATCTACACATAATTGGGTGGAGTAGAGGTGAATTCATACCTTTCCCAAGGGTATATGCATGTAAGCAAAAATAATGAACTGGACTGGAATTGGAACTCAGCTCTTTGATTTGCAATTCCAAAGTGTTATCCATTACACCATTCGCACATTCAAGATCACAATACCTGGTATTACTAAGCAGTCAACCACCCATCTCAGTGTTGATGATGCTCAATGACGATTAGATTCGCTGATCCTATGAGAACTACTATTTCATCATGATATGGCTGTAAGCTGCTGTCATTACAACTACTTTATAATTCCTTAATATTACCTTTTATTTAATTAATTCACCCCAAGCAAGGTGATAATGCCACTAAGATACAAGGGGCTATTGGGAGTGAAAGAAAATACAAAGACTTTAGAAGGAACTGGAAACACAATCCTAAATGGGAAAGGTCTTCTTTTTTTTTTTAAGAGTAGGTAGGTATGTGAACCAGACAATAGGTGGACTTACCTATTCCCAAATTTTTCCCATTCTAAGTGTTCACTTCCTTGGAAAATGTAATCATTTTCCTACAATAGGGAGATTAGTCATTTCTATAAAGGAAACAATCGGCATTTATTGACTGAACAGTTAGTGTTACTGTTTGTTGAAATTTATACAGTCTTTCTCTTAAAAGAGTTTTTCAGGAAAATAGGTTTCTCAATCCACTGTTTTTTGCTCTTTCTCATAGTGATGAGAGTTTCTTTCCTAACGTTCTTTGTATAAGGCAGTGTGGAAACCCAACATCTTGATTATATCATTATTTTCCCTGCTTACATGTGCTATTCATTTTAGTTGTTACTGCTGTTGAAATTCCTCAAGTGATGTAGTTTTTTTAATTGGTAAAGTTCTTTGATATTCGATAACGCCAGTCTATGAGATCCGATGGAGCTGTGTAGAGGGTTAATTAGCTTGAAGCCATTTTTAATGATTGATCTGAGAAAACGTTTGTATAGAGCTGATAGTTTAGACATTTCTGAATGGATGACAAGCATGACATGCCTGTGAAAATCTAGATCTGACGAGGTTAATTAAGACATTGACTAGAGTTCTTAAGTGAATATTTTAGTTTTTTAACGTGTTGGAAAAGACTACCTGTAGTGCAACTAACCTGTATTCACTTTTCTTTCTCTCCTTTAAATTGATTAGAACTGATCTTGACACTGAGGTCTTGGAAGTGCGTGTGAAAACGAGTGTTCGTTTGATCAGGACTTATTCTGATGGTTTCTCCTGCTAAAAATAATTTTTTGTGATACTGACAAAAAGCATTGTTTTGATTGATATAGCAACTGATTAATCAATCATTCGATATAGTAATTGATTTCGCTGACTGAAATTTTCGGTGACAAAGTTACGTACCTGACCATTTTTATAGTCCTCAAGGCAAATGGCGCAAGTGTCAATTCCAGAACTCTGACTGTAAAGATCAGAGGTCGGAGTGTATGGACGCTGAGATTTCACTTTGTTCCCAGTGTACTTTCGTGTCTCCAGTTTTGAGACGGCTCGCTTGGCTAACTCTGAGACTGACGTCTGAAAAGAAACGAGAATGAGAGAGAGAGAGACAGACACACATACACGCACAAACCACACAAAGATTGGTGTGGGGTAAGAAAATCTTTAATAGCTGCACAATATTTTGATAATTACTGCACTTTAATGGAGTTTTGATATTAGCGTACGATGAAATTGAGTCACATCAAAGTCTATATTTGCATACAATAAAAATCAAGCCACGTAGAGCTTAAAGTTAATGTTGGCGTAGAATAAAATAGAACTGTGTAGATTTTTCAGACGCACAGTAACGAACGATGGAAACCGAGTAAGCAATCGCCAAACATCCAGTTAACGATAATATAGGCAGATGATGACATGTTTAGACTACTTAGGCATTTTACAAGGATAAAAATGCACTGACTGCAAGGGTCTAGGAAAAGTGCATTGCACCAATGTTTTAAAGAGTGATATAGCTAGCGGCATTGAATAGGTGGTTTTGACCAATATGCCAACCACCACACCTGGAGGAGAACGAAATAACGTTCCAGCAATGGAGCAAGTGGAATTACTGTGTTCATAGCGTTTCGTTAAGATCTGTGTGTAGTTAATGTCTAGGCTTTTGTATGTGCATTGTGTTGTGCGCATGCGTCTATGGTATCTCAGTGTTTGAAAAAGAGTGTCAAAAATGATCGCACGAAATCAGAAAGTTGGACGAAGGCCGCAGCTTACCTGTCTCTCTCGGCGAAATTTCCACTGAAAGAAATCAAAAGAGTATAAAATAGTAATTGTTGAAAGAATTGGTTGACAGAGTACCAAATTTTAAACACAATCTAAAATCTTTAAATTTGCATATTTGAAGTATGACTGAAACATGAAATAACGTTAATGTTGGAGAATTTGCTTTGAATTAGCAGGCTCGGTTCAAATTAACTGATGTTAATAAAATAAATGATAAAAAAAGAGTATATCTCACAAATTA
This sequence comes from Acanthosepion lycidas, assembly GCA_963932145.1. Taxonomy (NCBI): domain Eukaryota; kingdom Metazoa; phylum Mollusca; class Cephalopoda; order Sepiida; family Sepiidae; genus Acanthosepion; species Acanthosepion lycidas. Next base: position 86,770,499 of record OZ010574.1, read on the forward strand.
CTAGGTTGAGTCATAAGTAGTTTTGGAGAACTAATTGTAATGACCAATGTATGATTTTAACTGGTCATATGAGACAGTTAAGAATAAATTTGGAGTACATATACCTTAATACTTACACAGCGGTGGCCTCATACACAGTATATTAAAGGAAAATATACTGCTCTTGTCAATGATAATGCAAGGCTGATACATGCAATAATAACAACACAGGAAAAAAGTTTGGAACTCGGTTGGTCTGTTCTACCCAACCAGCAATATCCTCGTGACCTTGAGTCAAGCGATTATTACCTTTGTTGATTGCTGTAAAACGCTTTGATGAGAAAAGAAATCCTCGAATTTAAACAAGATTCAGGAGTTTGTTGAAGACGTAAAAGCCATTGGTATTTTACTCAAAAGGTATCAAAGAGCTGCCTGATAAGATGCAACAAGCCATTGCAGGCAATGGCGAATATATAATTGAATAAAATGCAATTGTACTATACTTTTTGAATAATAAAGTTGATAGTCAAAAACGGAAATTATTCATTACCAAATATAACACTGCCGTTTTTTGATGGCATGTTAGACACCCACCTACTTTTACCCAAAAACTGGTTTTAAAAAAATATCTCCCATGGAAAGCACTGAGACTTGCGCCTTGGGACACACGGACATAGCGTAGTTTTAATTTCTCTAGTTTTAACTATCAACAAGAGATTCAGGAAAGCAGTTGAACACTTCAAAACCTATATTGATGTAAACTTAAAATGAAACTAAGGAAAGTGAAGAAAGCCTAACGCAGCACCCAAGTTGCAATACAACAGACTCTTCTTGAACGACCCAAACCTGAAGGAGAAATATATGGACAGCGTGAAAAGAAGATACGAGAGACAAAACGGAAATGGAAACTCGAAGTGGGAAACACCAAGAGAAGCTTTAGTGATATCAGAAAATGAGATCATCCCAAAAGAAAATGGACGAATAAAAAACGAATGGATAATGAATAAAACAAAGGAGACGGAAACAATTCCAAGACACGGAACAGAATATAAAATACTTTTGATACAACTGCTGTTATAATTAAATAAACAAGTTCAAGATTGGATATTGTTATTATTTAAAACTTTATTTTTAGTAATACTGACATGCAATCAGCGGATGGAACAGGATTGAATAAAGCCGTATTTTACACGTGTGTTTGTGTCCGCCATTGTTGTTGTCCTCCCAGACCAAACTCACCGATCAAGGCCGATAACCCCGTACGGTTATCTTTATTAGTTGGCTTCGCCATAGAAACTACACAAAGAAATAAGGAACAAATGCAAACAGGCTAAAGAGACATGGCTCAACGAAAAATGTGCAGAAATATGGAGAGTGAGTATCACAAATAAAGGAGATATGCATAAAATGTAGGTGAACTAACAGGATAAAACACATGCTCATCAACAGGCTGCATAAAATCTAAGGCTGATATTAGAGAAAGAAGAAATACCCCAGAGATGGAACGAATATATTGGAGAACTTTTCTATGATGAAAGAGAACAACTGGCAATACACAAAAATACCGACGGGCCGGAAATATTAAAATCCGAAGTGGAGTCAGCACTGGCCAAATTGAACAGAAACAAAGTAGAAGGGCCAGAAGGAATTGTAATAGAGATGATGGCAGCCTTAGATGATTTCGGCATAGACAAGATCACAGAAATAATAAATGAAATCTGCAACAATAGTGACATACCGGAAGACCTAAGCAGATCTATTTTCATAGCACTGCCTATGAAACCAGGCGCAAACGAATGTGAACTCCATCAGACAATCAACTTAATGAGCCACATAACAAAATAAATAAAGCGCGCAGCAGAATCAAACCGGAGATAGGAGAAAAACAGTGCGGGTTCGTCAAAGACACCGGAACAAAGAACGCGATATTTCTGCTCAGAATGTTATCAGAAAGAGCAATACAAATGCAGAAGGACGTGTACAAGCGTTTTATAGATTACGAAAAGCCGTTCGATACAGTACGCCACAAAGATCTACTCAACAACCATGACATTCGGGAAGGATATTAGAATAATCACGAACAGATACTGGCAGCAAACCGCCTACATATGGACAGAAAATGAATTCAGCAGATATACAAAAATAGAAAGGGGGTTTAAAACAAGGAGGTCTCTTCTCACCGGATTTATTCAACCTATACAGCGACGTAGTTTTGAGAGGATTAAAAGTTCCACCAGAATTCATTTTTGGTGACCACGATATAAGATATACAGATGGTACAGTGTTGATAGCATACACGGAAAGAAAACTACAAAATCTCCTACAGAAGGTAGCAAAGGAAAGCAAGAAGAAGGGACTAACTATAAACTACAAGAAGACAGACTTCATGGTCATGCATGGATGTTAAAATCAAACAAGTACAACAATTTAAATATTTGAGAAGTGTCCTAACAGAAGACAAAAAATGCGACACTGAAATCCGAAGACGTATTCGGTTGACCAAAGAAGCATTCAAAAAGCAAAGCGGGGTATTAAGAGACAGAAAAATTTCGTCAGAAACAAAGAAAATGCTATTTAATTTTTACACGATCTCTGTCCTCCTACATGGCAGTGAATCGTGGACAATCTCCTCAAAGATGCAGAAGAGACTTGAAGCAACAGAAATGTGCTTCTACAGAAAGTTGCTGAAGATACCATGGACCGAACATACGAGGAACGATAAGGTTTTGGGGAAAATAGAAATAAAAAGGAAACATGCTTCACATCAGGAAGAGGCAGTTGAAATTTCTGGGGCACGTAATGAGGAAAGAAGGCTTGGAAAACCAGATACTCACAGGGCGGATTGAGGGCAAGAAGAAAAGAGAACAGCAGCGCATAACATACTTGATGAGCTTGAATAAATGGATGGCAGAACAGAGTTTGAGAGAAATAACAAAAAGACAAAACTTATCAAGAGCTACAAGGGACAGGAAGATGTGATGGGCCATGATCGCCAACGTTCTAAAGGGACACGGTGCATAAAAATTTGTCTCTGCGTCCGCCTGTATGAGTCATTCAGTATATAAACCTGGATATTCAGATTTAGGCTCAGTGGGCGTAAGAAAACGAGATTGGTAAAGAAGGTTGTAGAAACACCCTTTTAGCAGAATACAGGTACCCCCCCCCAAAAAAAAAAATGTTTAAGAGTCAATTCACCTTTAAGAAAGACTTAGACTAATGCTTGCTTTCACTAACCGAAAGAAACCCAAAGTGTTTTGGTTTTTCGCTTTTACGAACAAAGGTGCTTTTGCTATTTATTTATAGATTCTAGATAAAATATAAAGAAGAATCTGCAATGATATTGGTCCTGACCTGGTATCTCGGCTTCAGTCATTTCCCCCACTGCTTTAATGTAATTTCCCTGTAACCTTTCTATAAATACTTTCATGTTAATTGTTCTGATGAACTTTCCTCTCTGGTTGGGGGCGGAGGTTATTACTAATATTATTTTCTTTAGTTTCTTGTAAATAGTTTTGTATTCATATTTTCTAAATACTCATTGGGGCTAGTTTTTTTTTAGAATTGTTGTTTTATTCACCTCCCCCACAGACAATGAATTGTAAATATGGTGACTAGTTAGTATTTTCATAGAGACCATGAGGTATTATGGTGATTGTAGTAAGAAAGGTACGTATAAATGTGTTGTTTTGGTGTAAGGAATATTGTTTGTGCGATTGGGTCAGCGTTTGTGGCTAGCTAAGTTATAGTTATGACAGAAGAAGACTGTCCTTTCCCCAACCCCCCACTTTTTGGCCTTGTGCCACATTTCTGTATTAAACAGAATAAATATCACTTTCCTCTATGGTAAATAGACTTTATAAATTTAAGTGCAGTACTTGATTGTCGGCATGGTCTTATCAATTCACAGTCGAACTGACTAGATGTAACCGCAAATTCTATGCTAACAGTTTCTTCTCTCGTACTTCTTGCTTGTGGAACTCTCTTCCGCCTTCTTGCTTTCCAGTCAATTTTGATCTTCAAAATTTTAAATGCGACGCCAATCGTTATCATCTGTCTTCTTAATTCCTGTTCGTTTATCGATCTCCATAATAATGTTTTCTTTTACTCATAATCTCTCACACCCAGTAACTCCGTCTTTCTTATTGGTTTTATTGCCTTGTTTGGGGTGAAATGATTAAAAAAAGGGAGAAAATCGAAAATAGCTTTCAATGTTTTGTTTTTCGCAGTTATAGAGGCAGCATGTACCCCGAATAGTAATAGTGGCACCGCCAAACTGCTTCCTCTAAAACTAGACTCAGTATATCAGCATCACGTCGCCATAACTCCGAAATTTGTGCTTTATCTTGATTTATGCTGTGCATTTGTTAACAAGATTTATTCCAAAGTATTAGAAAATCCTGAGACAGCACGTAAAGATGCTCTGCTTAGCTTAAAACTTGACGTAATTAAGCATTTCATCTGTGGCAAACGAAATAAGGACATTTTCTTTTAGGCAGAATAGGAACGCTAAACACTTTTCCAGTATAAATTAATATTAATTGCTTTTTCGCTTAACATTTCAGATTACGAATGGTTTTGTAGGAAGTCTCTACATTCGAATAACAAGGAAAACTTCAAAATATATTGTCTTCTTAGCCAGTGACTGTTTAAATCTTCAACCTATCTATGAGAGAAACTTAGACCGTCATTCAAAATTGGTTTCCTGGTGCTATATTGTTATTCGATCCCTGTAGTCCTTGCTAATAATTTTTACTCCCAAGTAAATAACTTAAATTCTATGATCAACTGGGATTATCATCGACGTACCCGGCTTGGTTATTGCTGATCTTTGGTGTCAACTGTCAAAGATAATCTAGATGAACTCTTTTTTTTCGAAGACCTACTGACTATCAGTTCTGTCAGAATTGTCAGCCAAATAGATGGAGTCCCGATCTTCTGTAAACCGGCTGGCAATGTAAAAAAAAAAAAAAAAAGGACGATGTTATTTTTTTTTTTTTTTTACATATTTCTTTGCCCAAGTCATCACGGATATCCGTGAACGTTTTGGTAAAATCAAAAGAATTATTTAAGGAAGTCTCTCGGACGATATCTAAAGAATGCACCAGCAAGTCTTCTAGTGATGATTACATTGAAAAGAGAAGACATTAAGAACAAAAATATGCTATCGAAATTGTGTTTGGTACGATGTTCAGCCAATATCGGTTCGCAGGAGCTGGTTTGGGCCGTTTTCTTTACGGTTTATCATCCTTTTTCAGGAAACTTAATTCTGTAGTTTTTATAAACAATACAAAGGTATACATAGGTCTGGTTTACACGAGATTTAAAAGGTAGATATAAGTTTGGTTTTCGCGAGCCAAAAGCGTAAACATCGATCGAGCAATCATAAGTCGGCAAGTGAATTAAAAGTCGGGTTTGCAATCAAGTCAAAAAGGTATACATAGATCTAGTTTGCACGCGAGTCAAAAAGGTCAAGCATAAGTGGCGTGTGCAAGCGAGTCAAAAAGGTAGATATAGTTTGGATTTACAAGTGAGTCAAAAAGATAGGCATTGGTCAGGTTTGGAAGCGAGTCAAAAGATTAAATATAGATAGGTCGGGCCTGCAAGTGAGACGAAAAGGTAGAAATAGGTCGGGTTGGCAAGTGAGACAAAAATTTAGACATAATCGGTTGGCCAAGCGAGTCAAAAAGGTAAAGATCAGTAAGGTTTGTAAGCGAGTCAAAACGGTAGACATAGGTCTGGTTTACACGTGTCAAAACAGTAAACATAGGTTTTGTTTGCAAGCGAGTCAAATAGACATAGGTACCGTAAACAGGTGACTCGTTTTTGGAGAGGTTTTACCCCGCTGAAGGATCTGTTACCTACATTTGTGATCATGTGCATCTAAACTATAATCATAGAACTTTTCAACCGACGGATTCTCTGTTGTAAGATAAGCCAGAGATTTAGTTAAACATTTGTTTTGCAATGGGCATTGGTCAGAAGTCCTACAATTAGATTGGCCAATATTTCTTTGGACCACTATCATATTTTCTAAACTTGATTTCAGCGTACTGTTTCCACAATAGAGAATCCGACGGTTGAAAAATTCTATATTGGTAGTATTATGAATTCTTTTAATACTATGTGGTATTAACATATCGCCTGATGAGTTGCATTGATACGCATCGAAACACAACTGCAATTGTGTAGCTATTTTTACCTATTTTCGGTGTAATATCCTAATATATATATATATATCTCCAAGTATATAATTGGTGTATACGGAATAAATTTCAGTAAGCAAAAATTACTATTCTTAAAAGAGTGCTCAATACAGAGTAGAGCGAATATAATTATTTATTTAAAAATTATAACATAAATATGTAGATTCTACAATCTACATTCAGAATCATCACTTGATAAAACACCAGAGGTGTTGAAACAAAATGGCTATTTTTGTAGTGATTTTATAACATTTATGTTATAATTTTTAAATAAATAATTATATATATATATATATATATATATATATATATATATATATATATATATATCAGTTTTATGTAGTGTAAAACCATCTTCTTACATACCATTCAATGCACAACACATTTTGAAAAAGTACGAGACGTATATTTTTATGATTTATATTTCAGTTTAATTGCTACTTACCTTGAGTACGATAGACAGACATACGAAGCAAAAAATAATGAAGATTGTCACAACGATGGCCTTATATGTCGTCTACAAGGAAAAGAAGAATTTATATTAATAATGGAATCAAAAATAGCATTGAGAAATAATCTTCATCCCAATTCGAAACTTCTGAAATCAAAGTATTAGGTTGGTGCAAAAATAATGACGTAATAATGTCGTTTTTTGACGTAACGTCAAAAAACGACATTATTACGTCATTATTTTTGCACCAACCTAATAGTTTCAGATAAATTTCGAATTATTTTATCAATATTTTACCTTTGAGGATATATCATTTGAAGTTAGACACAATCTTTGTTTATTTCATCTTTCCCTCATATTGGCGTTTGCTTTGCCTTCGATATACGGCTATACAAAGAGATCTTTGAATTTATTCACAAATATCTTCTGAACAATAAAATATCTGGATAGTATGAAATGAAGAATATTTCTTTCTTTCTTCATGAAATTTTTTTATCCATGAAAATTCCTTCGTTTCTTGGTTTGTTTGTCTTTCTTTCTTTCTTTCTTTTATTTTTATACAGATTCAGTTGAAACTGATTGCTTTTAAAAAAACAAAACAAACTTTCTTATTTTCTTACTTCCATAGATATTTGACGGATATGCTAAAAAAAATCTCTCCATACAAAATCAAATGCCGTAGATAATTTTTAACAGAGCATAATTTCTTATATTGATAAACATCTGATATGACATAAAAAAAACACACACACATACATTTCTGGAAGCTCCTGATGGGTGGTCTGAACGATTACAAAAAGGTTCGTGCACTAAACTCTGGAGTTGAGAAGCTGAATATAACATCAATAATCCAAGTGACAAATTTTATTTGTGTTAGCCATATATATATATATATATATATATATATATATATGTATAATCATCCACAGACTGTTTTGCAGCTCATCTGTGTGGCTAAACATCCGATGGCCTGAAACCGGGATCGAAACCAGACATATTTGGTATCAGTCAGAGAATCTACTCCTAAGCCATTGGCACACAACATGAATGAAGGTGAATTTAAACGTATTTATTTTTAGATGAACACGCCAGTGACAGGGAGGATTCGATTTAACGAAGAGTCTTGCATTAGCAGCAGTAATAGTCACTGTTTACAAATTCACTTTCCTCCCCGATAGCTCAACCTGAATCATTTTTTCAGGAGCATATATATATATATATATATATATATATATATATATATAGAGAGAGAGAGAGAGAGAGAGAGGGAAAAGAGAGAAAAATGTATATTTTAAAATAGAGAGAAACCGCAAACGTTTTTGGTTATAATGTGGATTTGTTTTAGTATATATATTGTATTTTATTCTTATATATATATATATATATATATATATATATATATATATATATATATATATATATATATATATATATATATCCAAACAAGTTTTATTAAATTCCACTGATAAGGTCTTTCTGTTTGCTTTTTTATTGCATCTTTCTAATTTTCTATTAAGATGTTGCATATTGGGATCGAAGTTGTGGATAAACTGTCCGAACATTGGACCATCTCGGTCTTTATCAAGAATGTTCTATTAATATGTTAGACAAATTGCATTAGTACATCCTGGTATTTTATAGAGAGTTAAGCGTTTGAACCAATCGGAAGTGACGTAATGTGCAACGATTAAAAGGAGTAAGACCGCGCGTCAAAAGATTGGACAAAATATTATGAGTTTTTTTTTCCCAGATATATATTAAGTGTACCCGAATATACATTTGTAGAACAACTACTCATTTTTATTTTATTTTATTGTTGTTGTTGTTGGGTGAGTTGTAAACAAAACCAAAATCAAAAGAGTAAACTGCGATTAAACTTACCGGACTTACACCTTCTGGAATCCTCTCGTCAGCTGTGAACCAAATACGCACGCGGGCTCGTCTTCCTTTGGAAGTATTTACAATTTCCATCAATTTGGCCGCTTCTCGGCCACGAATGATGACCACTGGCCGCTCGAGAAGCGTCTGAGACGAACGCCGTAACTGGGAAGAAAGACAAGAATAGATTAAAAAAAAACCAACAACGACAAAAAAAAAAAAAAAAAATAATAATAATAAAAATAACAACGACAAAACAACAACAACAAAAAATAAAAAACAACGAGAAAAAACAACAAAAAAAACGACAAAAAACAACAACGGCAAAAAAATCCCCCAAAACAACGACAACCCTCCCCCACCAAAAAAAAAAACCCCAAAAACAAAAACAAAACAAAAAAAAAAAAAAAAAAAAACAGAATTTATCGTTTCAATTACCATACTTGGATAAACTAATCACTTTTTTTATGGATGTACGGGTAGTATAACGGATATCAGCGTGGAAACTGTGATTGACAAGCAGTGTTCAAATTCCGGGCTTGACTATTGCGTTGACTTTCGCATAAATACTCTTGAGAAAGGCATGAACCCATCTCTTCCGCCATCCCATCTATGGATTATATAGTAGTAACGTATCCTGGGCTCGATAACAACCAGAGGAGGAAAACTCTGAATTCTGGCGAGGGCAACGGGAAATTACACCCCTATTTTTCTCAAGAAGTTAGGACGTTTCACAGAAAGGATTCTTAGGGGAGTCATATTTACCATCCATTTTTTAATTACTAAATTAACGGACATATTTTTTTTTATTTCGTAGGTGCAAAAGTTTCCCTATTTAAAAAAAAACAAACATTTATTTTGATAAATGAGTTTTTTGTGAATATCCAGTTTTTATTTTTAAAAAAATGATGGGGGGGAGGGCCACCGGAAAATTTTGCACACATCTCATAAAGTGTAAACATATCAAAAGAATTGTTGTACATAAAAATGTGGAGAAAGAAAACTTACAGAGGGTGCGATCGTGTCCTCATTTTAATATTTTAATTTCGCGCATACGCGTTGTTTGTTATTGATTTTGTCAACTGCGAAGTATAGTAGTCATCGTCTGTGAGAAAAAAGAGAGTCATGACGCAATTCACTCCACTAGAAATTTGGAAACGACATGCTGTACTGCCTGGCATTCGCGCCAGAAGCTCCACTACAATCATTTCAGAGTATTTGGATGTCAATCTAAGGACAATGCAGAGGATTCGGAAAGAGTTGGATGAGTCTAAAGGTGATTACGAAGTTTGGAGTGAACACTAGTGATGGTGACGTTATGCCTCCATTTATCTATCCGCAGGGCCTCAGACTCAACATGGAGGCCTCCATCAAATGCCTTGATGAGTTAGTGCTGCCGGGGGTGAAGAGGGTGACTGCTGGAAGATACTATATCTGGCAACAAGATTCTGCAGAAGAACCCAGTCATGGCTGTCAGACAATTTCTGCGACCACATCACCCTTTACATCTGGCCACTTAAAACTCTCTAGACTGTAACCCCTTTGATTATTACGCGTGGGGCGCAGTTGAGCGAGAGACCAACAAAACTTCTTGTAACACCAAAGATGAACTAAAGACATGGATTATGGCAGCATTCACCAACTTAAACAAGGATACCGTCCAGAAGAGTTGCAGGAGATTCCGAAGTCGCCTGGAGGCCGTGAATGGCGGTTTTATTAAATAAATTTACTCTTTAGTATTTTAAGATATTTTTGTGTAATTTTGGTAGATATATCTGTTAAAATGAGAGGTCAGTATTATTTTCATTTTTTGCGTAATTTTGACAATTTATCCACCGCACCCTGTATTTACTAAACTGTTTGGCAAAATACTGATTAGGATAGATAACGAAAAGACAAAATTTACTAAGAGCTACAAAGGTTAGGAAATTGTGGAGAGTCATTATCGCCCACATCCTGAAGGAACATGGCACGCAGAAGAAGAAGTACGATACAAATCAGGTTGCGAATGAGCATGGGAAAATAGTATTATGTCATTGTGTAAGTGGCAAGTTTTTAAGGAATCCGTGTACTCACTTTCAAAAATACAGTCTTTCAGGAAAATTGATATAATTTCGTAATCTAGTAAGTTGCCCAATTCTCGTTCAAGTTATTTCAAATATTAATAGCAAGTGTAGAAACAAATCAAAATTCTATATTTAATGTTTTTATCTTTTCAAGTATAGAAATACCATTCACTGGAAAAGAAAAGGTATGTTAAAGCATATTTGTACACAGTTGAACAAGACTTTGCATTTGTGAGAGAATTCGCTAAAAATTTCACCAACTGCAAATCCGATTCGGACATGGCTGCAAAATGTTCGAAGGCTGTGCAAAGCAAAAGGATTGCCACCAATATCGAAAATATACTGAATATTGAAAACTTATGAAATCATTCATGAAATTCACGTACGTTTGAATTTCTCATTCAAATTTTGATGAATAAATCTTATTTTGCTCAACAATAAGCCTGTTTAATTTCATTTGCCTAAACTATTTAGTTACAACATTGTATTATGGAAACATTAATTTGCATAAATCTGACATTGTGATTGCACGAAAACGCATAAAGTCCTTAAAAACTTTACTAGTCGCACAGCTTAAGTATTTTATTGGTAAACTTTATAATAAAATCAAATTAAAGTTAATTTAAGCGCAGTACTAGATTGGCGGTAATGTCTCATCAATTTATATTTGAAATGGCTAGATGCAACCGTAAATTCTTTGCTAAGAGTTTGATCACTTGTTCTTTTGTGGAACTATCTTTCGGCTTCTTGTTTTCCAGCCAACAAATTGAATACAATGTCAACCGCTATGTTCTCTCGTCTTAATTCCTGTTCTTTTATTATTCTCCCTCCTTAATAATGCTTACTTTTTCACATATTCTCTCACACTCAGTAACCACTTGCATCTTAGTGGCTTTATTGCCTTGCTTTGGGCGAAATGATTAAAATAAAAGCAATAGATGTTCATGTTTAAATAACGTTTTATTACAAGGGTTGAAAATGTTCAGTAAAAAAAAGAATATTACAAAGTGATAAAACAAATACCATATGAATATATTTTTCTAAGTAAATAGAATTATCAATTTCCTAGGAAAAGTTGACATTTGTGAAATATTATATTATTTCTTGCGAATGATACCCTACAAGCCTCAGCTCTTTCAGGCCTTAAAGACAGATGACAAGCAAAAGCGGAACAATTCTGTGTAGATACGCGAGAGAAGCAAGAAAACTTGTTCATTAAAGCCACATACGTTTGAATTTCTCATATATATTTTGATGAAAAAACCTTATTTTACACAACAATAAGCATATTCCCTGTCCTGGCGTCTATTCTACTTTCTCACAGACGCGCCGTCGCCTCCCTCTGTCTGTTCTACAAATACTTCCATGGAAATTGCTCCGAGGAGCTGTATTCGCTGGTTCCCAGACCTCATGAGTTCAAGCGCCATACGAGGCTGGCATCCCGCTCTCACCCCTTCACTGTCGAAACTCCTAAATGTAGCCGTCTCTTCTACTCTAGTAGCTTCATGTCTCGCACCTCACGCCTGTGGAACTCCCTTCCCTATTCCTGTTTCCCTGTGAGCTATAATCTCCAGCTATTCAAGTGTAATGTCAATCGACATCTCCAGTTGCCTGGATCTATCCACTACCCTCATCCTTTCTTCTATCACTCCTATCTGACCTTGCTCTAAATTTTCTGTAACTCCTTGCGTCGTAGTGGCTTCCCGGCTTGCTTGGGGTGAAATGCTTAAAAAAAAAAAAAAATTATTTTCATTGGACTAAACTATGTAGTTACTCAGATATTTACATCTCAAATAATATATATTTTTTTAAACGCACTCTCATACATATAGTCGTGGTATGCTTGAAGTATATTTGTTTCGTAATCCAGTTCACGTTACGTATTTCCCCCAGTAACTGGTGTTCGAGTTCACATAGAAGATATGACTTTGCATGCTAATTTTTACGCCAGATACTTCCCCATACAAAATCTTTGCACAACACAATCTTCCTGTGTCACTTTCTTTGGCTTTTTGACAGATTAAATTAAGCTTTGCAGATGTTATGCGTACGCACACGTTCGTTGTCATAGAATAGTTGCTAGATCTTTATTCCAAAGACATGCCAAGTAACCTTGCTAGTATATAATGATCTGAAATGTTCTTACTGACCTTTGAATTCAACAGAAATGGTTATTAGGCTTGGAAAAGAAAAAAAGAAAAAAAGAAAAAAAGAAAAAAAAAAAGAGCGGCCAGTTATGGCAATTTACATGCCGAGTCAGCAGATAGATTGGGTGTTGCTTTTTGTATAGCATGGTAAATGATTTCTTTGTGAAATATCTGGAAAAATGATTATCAATTAACTGAAAAGACTTAACTAAATGAAGAAAATATAAGAAAAGGTAAAGGGAAAGAATATAAGGAAAGGTAAAGGGAAAGAAGAAGAAGAAGAAGAAGAAGAAGACGAAGAAGAAGAAGATCAAATGAAATGGAAGAAAAAGATGAAAAAGGCACGCAATGAAGTAGAGAAAAAAAGGCGCAGATTAAAGAAAGAAATAAAGAAAGGAAAACAAGAAGCGTAAGAAAGAAAGAATGAAAGAAAGAAAGAAAGAAAGAAAGAAAGAAAAAAAGAAATGTAGGAGCTTAAAGAAACAAGCATATATGGAGAAGGAGGCTAAGAAAGAAAGAAAGAAAGAAAGAAAGAAAGAAAGAAAGAAAGAAATGTAGGAGCTTAAAGAAACAAGCATATATGGAGAAGGAGGCTAAGAAAGAAAGAAAGAAAGAAAGAAAGAAAGAAAGAAAGAAATGTAGGAGCTTAAAGAAACAAGCATATATGGAGAAGGAGGCTAAGAAAGAAAGAAAGAAAGGAAGAAAGAAAGAAAGA
>OZ010574.1:86786437-86843937 GCA_963932145.1 Acanthosepion lycidas
AGAAAATTGATTAAGAAAAATTACAAAATTTTCTTTCAAATAATTTTTATTTTCCTAAGTAGTTTCAATCTCATCTGAGACCATCTTCAGTGCTATCTATGTATATGCTTTAACATCATAAATTCAAAATATTTTTTTACCTCTATGCAAGGGAGATAACTTATGTGATTTTTTAAAAAGATTTTTCAAACAAATTTTTTAAAAGACTTTTAATTGTAGTATTTTTAATTTAGCATTTTTATATGACATTTTGCTGCTACAAACATTTAAGAATTTGCTATATTCGTAGTTGACTTAATTTATTTTTAGCAGCATTTCCTTTATATAAAGGGCTCCCAGAAGTAAAGAATTCATCAGGCACTCTAATATCTTTTCGGTATTATTATCTAAATAATATTAATAATTACCTGTTGTATTAATAAGTACTTCCCATATTGTTTGCTGTCAGATCATTGATGGTTGACACTATGGTCCGGTTCCTTGTACCACGGTGATAGTCCAAGGTAGAACCAATAAAGAAGAACTCGAATACGGATATGGAATAACACAGATATATTACAAACAGGAATATATAGAGAGAGGTAGAAAAGTGTTAGTACGAACAATCAGGTTTAGTAGTAATTGACTGAACGCGACTCTGTTTCGGACTGCCACTGACTCGACTGACTGACTCCTGACGGACTTTACACCAGACTCCAGACTGAACTCCAGACTTCAGACTGAACTCCAGACTTCAGACGGAACAGTATTTAGTCACCTCCCCCCACAAGGGTATCATGTGGCACAAGGCCGGTTTAACGTGGGATCTCCGAGCACGCAGGCTCGGCCAAAAATATGCCCTTTGAACCCGTATAAACGGGTTCAGGGTCGGTTTACCTTCCCGAAAGAGACTGCGCCCTTCGGCGGAGCCTCGTTCTGGATCCTCCCCGCCCTAAGACAGAGAGTTCAACCGATCAGCCGGTCGCCCGACTTCAGACTGAACGGTATTCAGTCACCCCCACGAGGGCATCATGTGGCGCAAGGCCGGTTTAACGTGGGATTTCCGAGCCCGTGGGATCTTCGAGCCCGTGGGATCTCCAAGCCCGTGGAATCTCCGAGCCCGTGGGATCTCCGAGACCGTGGGCTCGGCCAAAAATATGCCCTTTGTACCCGTATAAACGCGTTCAGGGTCGGTTTACCTCCCCGAAAGAGACTCCGCCCTTCGGCGTAGCCTCGTTCGGGTTCCTCCCCGCCCGAAGGCAGAGAGTTCAACCGATCAGTCAGTCAGCCGGTCGCCCGACTTCGGACTGAACGATATTTATTCATACAAATGGTATAAAATGTGGCACAAGGCTTAAAAGGGGGTTGGGGAAGGACGGTCTTCTTCTGTCTTAATTCTAAACTTAGCTAGTCCCAGACACGGACCCAAACATACCAACAATGTCCCAATCACCAAAACAACACATTCACTCCTACCTTTCTTACTGCGTCCACCATAATACCTCAAATTCTCTATGAAATTCTAACTAGTCCCCTTATGTACAGATATTGTTCGTGGGGGGGGGGCATAAAACAACAATTTTTAAAAGTATCCCCAAATGAATATGTACAATATGACTTAAATATTTACAAGAAACTAAACAAAACGATGTGTTAGTAATAAAAAACTCCACAAACCATAAATGTGGCAGAAACATCAGTTAACCGGACGAAATCAATGCGGGACTATGAAAAAATCAGGAAAACATTCATACCTCCAAGCATTCACACAGGCACACACACATTCATACACAACAACAAATACGAAAAATCACACATACGAAACGAAAGGCGCCCCGCATCCACCAGAGAACTGACCACCTAACAAGGGAGAGGATGGGGAATTAAACAAAAGAAAAAATAGGGACAGAAATAAAAGGGACCAATGAGCATGCAAACCCTAGCTAAGTTAACCAGAAAACGGAAAACTAAAGGTTCAAAATCAAAAACCTAAACTAGCCTAATATCGGGATGGATTGCCTCTGCTCAACCCTGTTAGGACAAAATCCTGTGCCTAACCGACAACCAAATGCCACTCTAGGTCAGCCCCTTTCACTCTACACATTCGCGCAAGATTTACCCACCTTTTGCCAAATTCTGATGAGGGGAGCCGCCGCCTTTCCGTCCTAATCTTGACTTTAAGCTGATGCTTAAAGAACAAGATCAGTTGGGAAGAGGTGAACCTCTCGCCATCATAGAATTCCTTCTGACGCGTCGTTCAAATCACGACTCTCATAACCCCTAGTAAGAAACAGAACACATAGTGTTCAGCCTTCGTCAATTGCGGCACCACATTGCTACAAACAGAACTGGCTTCCAGGACAAAAAACTTTCCCTGCAGCAAGCGAACCATGAGGCCTTCAACAAACCCGCACAACGGCACTACCGTCTTGCACTGAAAAAAGGCGTGACCAATGGTCTCGACTTCCCCAGTACAGCGACGACAGTTTGGATATTTCTCCAAGCCTGCTGAACAAAGTCTCTTGCCGACCCAGAGGGCTCCACGAATCATCAGCCAGGTGAGTGATGCCTCATCATTATTGAGACATTTCAACCGAGGCGCCCAAGGCCATATCGAGCGAGCCTCCTGCTTCGTAAGACCGAGTTCGCCGATCAGATCATCTTGAACGGCCCCCTAACTAACAATCGATACAATGCCTTACGAGACAACGCCTGGGCGTCGGAGAGGCCATCCGACGTCCGTAAGAGGAGTTTCAAAGCACGACGACATTCGCTGTAGAAGGAGCACTCGGCACGAGGTGTACGACCGGCTTCCTCCTCGCACGAGTGCACACTTCTCAGGGATGGGAAATGTTTTCGGACGTTTTCTTTTCAAAAGGTGCCCACCTCATCCAATCCGCGACATATTCGGTCTAGAAAGGTAATGCGAAGCATATATTGACGAATCTCAATGCTAGGCATACCCAGACCGCCCTCAGAGGGATGAAGGCAACAGATCTCGCGAGATACCATAGGGGCATTGTCTCTCCACAAGAAAAAGAATAAGGTCCGTACTAATAACATTAGTCTGGCATACGGGAGTGGAAGCACAGAGAGTCGGTACAGGAGAATCGGATAGATGTGTGAAACACATACTTCCGCCCTTCCCTTCAGGGAAAGTCTCCTCCGAGACCACAGATTAACCGCGATCTCGGCCTTCCCTTGTACCTCCGACCAGTTCATTTCCAACTGGAGATCAGGACCGAACCAGACGACTTCGGACTGAACTCCCTGCTTCCTCTTGGGGCGCAGTATTTATTACGTATGGAATAGTCCATTATGTTATTATGGGTAAGGTCCCATAATAGTTGATCTAAGTGTTGTGCGTATATAACAGGGTTTTTAGATAGTTTACCTTTAAATTTACTATACTTATCAATTTTATTTTCTAACAATGTCGTGTATGAACGTCCGTGTTTACAAAAATCGGCACGTCTATACACACAAACACACAAAAATTTCAAATTTTTTTACAAATATTGGAGGTCGATGAATTGTAGTAAGCTTTTCTATTTTTGATTAGTAAATATATATTTTTTAAAGAGGAATTCTTAGATTACTAGTAGTTAAAAATTATATGAAAAGGCGCTCACGTTATATTTTTCAAGTAATCTTTACAGATATTGCCTACCGTAGAAAAAAGCTAGATAAAAGACAAGCTGTCAACCTGCCAACAGCGTGTTGAAAATGCATTTCTGCAAAATTTTAAATTTAAAGTAATATCTGTTTCAAATCATATTAATTAAACATTAAATCAGCTATTATTCCTCAAATAAAGTTTCTGAAAAACATATTTTATTTGTGGAAGATTTTTTTAATAAAGAGAATTAATTACATTGCGATGAAAGGTGAATAAAATGGCATTAAAATCGGCGATTTTAATGATTTCAAAACGAAAGCTCCTTCCAGTCAATTTAAATTACTTTTGAAATACAGCAAAGTATTTTACTTATGGGAAATATTTAATCGATTCTATCAGCTTGAAATTAAAACCAAAATAAAATCTTCAAGAAAGATTTTTCGTTTTTAAAAATTCATTTTAAAACTTAGGTACCGCGTTTTTCTGGGTGGCTCCTAATTTTGTTGAAAAATTAACTGATTAACAATATAGTTATTTCAAGGTTCCTCTGAGATTAGACGTAAACACGAAACTTTATAAGTTTAATAGTAGATCACTCACTGAGCCTACGAAAAAGCATCAAGACCTGGTCAAGAGCTTATTCGCCTTCTCTCTGTCCGCTAACGGGCTTACCAATTTCGCCATTCCTTGAATTCAAATGTATAAGTACCTACATTTGAGATAATGGACTGGGATTTTGTCCACTTTGTGGATAAGAGTCTGGAATTTTTCCATTGACTTTTTGACCAATGGGATGTTGTCCTGTTCCACTTTAATCTATGACTCCACATTATCCTTTCGGTTTTTTTTTCTTGCTTTCCAAAACTAGAAGACCGGGGTGAATACGCTATAAAAGTCTGGGGTCACTACATTACAAAAAAAAAACTAGCTTGGTATTTGATATAGTGCTCCAAAATCATCAGTATTATAGGTTAATCATTATTCAAGTTGCTCTCTTTAATTAAATAAATGACTTATCGTTATTCGTTCTTCTCTTTAACTGTCTTTCTTTCCAAAACTAGATGATTACGTTCAATACAATTTAACCCACGCGAGAATTGTATCTTCATACCCTTTCAACTTGCCGATGCATTTCGAAACGGGTAGCGTGGTACAGAGCAACAAAAAGGCCTATGAAACTGGACTAGTGAAGGGCACTGAATCGAATTCAGTTGAGTTACTCATTCGCGATTCTTGTAAAAAATAAAGAGTGCTGCAAATAACAGTAGTTGAGGGTTAGTTATACCATGGCTCATTTGTCAAGATTCGAAACCGAATTCAGATGTTAGTTAATACATTCATTACATTTGCTTTTATTGTACTTTATATGATAGTATACTTTTGTATACTATTATATATTCAGCGAAAATTATTTCCTTGAATTTGTTCTCAGCACGTTCGTATGCTCATAAAATCTACTCTGTACAGAGTGCAAAGTTTCACCGACTTAACTAACCCCCCGAGTTAGATGTCTTGGGAGAAAAGCATATTCAAGACGAGTATTATTATTATTTTTTTTTAATGTACTTGTCCACCCGTGCTTCTTATTCTATCTGCACTGGTTGACCTTTTCACAGATGTTTGTAAAACTCGTCATGGGGAAATTGGTCAGGTAGATGAAAGGGAGAGGTGGCACGACTCCAAATTTGCTTAGGTGGATATATATATATATATATATATATATATATATATATATATATATATATATATATATATTGTATATATATATATATATATATATATATATATATATATATACATACACACAGATAGATACATACATAAATGCATACATATATATTTATGTGTGTGTAAATAGAGGTACATCTATGTATATATTTTATACATATACACGCAACCCCATGTAAAGGAAGTCATACACACATACACCTATAATGTATTTATAAATACAAACGCACACACATGTATGTATTTATATATATATAACACCTATATAAACAGGCACATCTACATTATATATATATATATATATATATATATACTTGTACATAAATACATACATATATATATTAGGTTGGTGCAAAAATAATGACGGTTTTTAACGTATCTTTTAACCTCAAAAACCGTCATTATTTTTACACCAACCTAATATATATATACTTGTACATATATACACATGCACAAATACATTCACATAAAACGATATATATATATATATATATATATATATATATATATATAGGTTTATGGAGTTGTGTACACATAATTATTCATACTTCTCTCTTCATTGACATTTGAATTCAAGAAATGGCGAAATTGGTAAGCCCATTAGCGGATAGAGAGATGGAGAACAAGCTCTTGACCAGGTCTTGATGCTTGTTCGTGGGCTCAATGAGCGATCTACTATTAAACTTATAAAGTTCCGTGTTTACGTCTAATCTCAGAGGAACCTTGAAGCAATTTTATTTTTAATCAATTAATTTTTCAACAAAATTATTGACCACCCAGAAAAACGCGAGGTTTAAAATGAATTTTTTAAAACGAAAAATATTTCTTGAAACTTTTATTTTAGTTTTAAAGCTAATAGATTAAATTTAATATTTCCAATAAGCAAAATACTTTGCTGTATATCAAAAACAAATTTCAATTGCCTGGAAGTACTCAATAATCTTAAACATTCAGGAAAGTATTCTCCGTAATCTAATGTCCTATTGTATTTTATTTACTTTGGCTTTAAATTTACTATAGTTATCCCGCTTTTTTCGGATGATGTCACGTATGGTCTCCCGTACTTACAAAATCGGCACGTTTATGCATACAAAAAAATTCAAAATTCTTTTAAAAATATTGGTGCTTGAAGCTTTGCATTAACCTTTTTCTATTTATGAATATAGTTTTTACATGATAATAATATCATCTAAAAAGTTGAAAATACAGAATTTTAAAAGATTTAAAACTTAATAATTTTTTATAATTAATTTAAAAAAAAAGGAAAACAATTATTGTAAAAATTCATTGTTTCTCAAAAATGTTTTTTCTTAAGATAATTGTGTCCTTAATATGTCTGATTTATAAAAGCAAATAAAAGCTTTTCTAATTAAAGAATATCATAGTTTTATCGCAGATTTTCGGTAAATGTTGTTTCTGTTTGACAAAAACAAATCAATGGTCAATGATTTAAATTCTCCAAGGAATTCCGCTTTTTACTAATATAGATATGAAGAGGCGGAAATTTTAATTTCTCGAAATTTCATAAAATTATGTAAATGGGGGTAACAGATGTAAAAAAAAAAATAAAATAAAATACCAAGATTACGAAACAAAAATTTCCAAAATAATTTCATTCATTTGCGAATCAGCCCTGTAAATTTCTTTCAAATCTGACGATTATTTGATTTTTGCGAGAATTTCCAAAACGATGTGTACCAAAAAGGATACTAAAATTTCTAATATTAATCTTTAACCCACTTACTGACTCAAGGAAAACAAGATTGACTAAAATTTTGAATGTCCTAGAAAGGATTAAAATATATATATAAATATATATATATATATATATATATATATATATATATATATATATAGTTACAAAAATTGGTATTAATTATAATTTCATAAAAAATTGGTCTAATAGCCTAACTCAGAGGGTGTCCTGGGTAAGAAGATAAACTACATCCGCGTATCCTGGGTAAGACGATAAACTATATCCAACAGCAAGACCTCTGATCAAGTTTAATTACTGGTGTTTCCAGGTCCACCTTGACCCAGAGTGGTAGCACCTGTTACGCTCCCAACTATTGGTAAATAGTTAACCCCTAAACTGGGGTCAAAACACTATGAACGTGTAAAAATACGTTTTAACACTTGAAATACTTTGTAAAAAAAATATTACCAGCAATATATTATTAACAGAAATACATTTTTGAAAAAAAAAACTATTACCAGCAATAAAAATCTTGTAGGCATTAAGTAACCAACTGTGGCTGGCATGCGGTAAAACAAAAGAAATTAAACCAAATCAAGTTAGTAATTTAAAAAAACTTTTTTTTTTTTTTATACATTTTTGAAAAAAAATATTACCCGCTATACATTTCGGAAAACAAATGACCAGCTATACATTTTTAAAAAAAATATTACCAGCAATACATTTATGAAGAAATATTTTACCAGCAATAGAATTTGCCGGCATTAAATAACCCAATGTCGTTGATATGCCGTAAAACAAACCAAACCAAACAAAACAAAACTAACTCAGAGATTTAAATCAAGTGCTATACGTGATACAGACTTGGGCGATCAAGTCTTTCTCAGTTCATGACTGGCAAGGCAGAAGATGTTCCCAAAGTAGGCTGTTGTTTCTTTCTATAATAGACTGATTTTCAACCAAGGCTCTAGTAATGCTATTATAACCCATAACTAGTGGAAAAAAAACATTAATTAATACCTTTCCGTTTGCACATAAGTGAATGTAATGAACCCAACTGGAATTCGAACTCAGTTATCCATTACACCCCACCCTGCATCCCAGATCAATGTATACACTTATTATATTCTGATGTATATTCTTGTTAGGTGGACATATTCTATCCGATGCCATTTTATATCCAAGGGTATAAACTGGCCTGGCCTAATTTATACCGCGGGTATAAACAGCTAATCCTAGAGTAATTTCTGGCATACTCAGGTCTGGGTGTATACACTGAGAATTCAGCAGAATTAATTATATATTTCCACTTATAACTCATTAATGATCCTTGTCAAAAAAGGGGAACAGGGGCTATTAATTTGTTTTAAAATAAGGTTATTCTAGTGACAGAATCATGAGTCAGTGGGTTGAATTATCTAATACAGAGCCTAGAATCTGTTCTAGTGCCTATTACATATGGTCTGAAAATGTCTGATATTAAGCAACATTTTAAAATTTTCTCCGGGTCTTGTAGTTGTGTCGTCACGCAGAACTCAAGAAATTCTCTTCATAGCCGAAATTTTGGCAGCTGGATCCTAATATCTATTCTTAGTGTAGAGTTTAATAGTTATATAGCTCAGACGTTAGACTAGTGCCAATTCAAACCATGAAAAGAGATTTAAATTTTCAGTTCAGGCTGCATTTGTAATTCGCATACATTGTAAAACTCTCTCTCTCCCTCTCTCACACACACACATACACACACACACATATATATATATATATATATATATATATAATAAACACCAAATAAGCTGTCTACTCAATAACCGTTAGGATAATACAATAGACTTTACTGCCCATAATACACCATTGACCAGCAAATATAAATAGTCGAGCGAAAACACAAAACACATGGCCTGAAGATTGCGTTTAAGCATGAAAACAGACTGTCACGGTTTGGCGTTGACTCCAGTGTCTACTTTTATATTTACATACGCTTTATCTCTGATATTGATCAATTTTACACATAAATACGGCACGCCTCAAAATTATATTTTTTCATATATATATATATATATATATATATATATATATATATATTTTGAACAATAAAAAAAAAAAATTAAAAAATTAAAATCCTCAGACACACTGGGTTGTAGATTAATATTCTTTCGTTTTTTTTATTATTATTCCATTTAGATATATATATATATATATATATATATATATATATATATATATGGTTATACATATATATATATATATATATATATATATATATATATATATATATATATATATATATATATGAATTGAATTTTGGTCTGAAATGTTCAATCGATGTGAACTTACAGAAGAAAAACGCCCGGTTGTGTATTGACAAGGAAAGATATTATGTTGAAAAAATAGATACTTTCCTCACCACTAAGACACGGACTTATTGATGAAACTACATATATATATATATATATATATATATATATATATATATATAGGGGGTTGTAGACTCGCATGAATAAATGAACACGTACGTGACGCTACCCAATGTCCTTGTCAATCGCCAATTGCTGGGATGGTCAGTCTATAGTTAATTTTGAAAAGAAATTTGTCCTCGAAAATACATTTGTAAACACAAGTTAGTGATGTCATTCACTGAAGAGATCGTTTGTTTCGAACTTTAGTATGAAAAAAATCGATTTGAGGCCGACATTTTGTGATTAGCTCGGCAGTCTGATAGAGAAAAGCTGAGAAGGTCATCAGTAGGCGATAGCTGCCTTCATAGGCGTATCTGGATAATGTGGGATGTCGCTTACCTGGCGTGCAGCTTCCGGATTTTCGGTTATGTCAAAAACAATGGCAGAAGCACCTTTGTCGATAGCTCGTTCCGCCTACAAAGAAAAATTAAAAATATCTTTAAATATAAGACTTTCAATACAGAAAAGATCAGGTACACACACACATACATACATACACACGCACTCAAACACACACACATATGTATATATATATATATTATTTAAAATGTTATTATAGCCAGGGCCGGTTCAAGAGTCTTATGAGTCCCCACCAAATCTATGATACTGGGTTCCCACTCTGTTGTATAGCCCCGCTTCGCATGCTAGAAGGTCTTGGTTACTGCACCAATTAATACAATTCTCGTGGAGTTATTTCGCAGTGGAGGCTTGTGTTTGTACTACATGGATCCTAAATAGTTCTATGCACAAAACGTTAGGAAATTCATATAATAGGTATTATGCAGAGTAATCTTGTTGTGGTCGCTGACTACTTTCGTATTCGACTATCGACTACTGTCGTCCGACATCGACGCTATTTAGTAACTGCGCCACGCAGTTACATATGGCACGAGGCCGAATTTAATGTGGGGTTCCCGAGCCCGTAGGCTCGGCCAAAAAATCCCCGTAGACCCGCATAAACGAGATTGGGTCTGTCTACCTCCCCGGACGAAACTCTGCCCTTTGGCATAGCCTCGTCCGGGTTCCTCTCATCCCGAAGGCAGAGAGTTCGACTGCCGTCCGACATCGACTAGTATTTAGTCACCCCCACCACGAGGGTATCATGTGGCACAAGGCCGGTTTAACGTGGGATCTCCGAGCCCGTAGGCTGGGCCAAAAATATAACCTTTGAACTCGTATAAACGGATTCAGGGTCGGTTTACCTCCCCGAACGAGACTCTGCCCTTCGGCGTAGCCTCGTTCGGGTTCCTCCTCGCCCGAAGGCAGAGAGTTCAACCGTTTAGCCGGTCGTCCGACAACGACTAGTATTTAGTCACCCCCCCACGAGGGTATCATGTGGCACAAGGCCGGTTTAACGTTAGATCTCCGAGCCCGTGGGCTCGGTCAAAAATATACCCTTTGAACCTGTATAAACGGGTTCAGGGTCGGTTTACCTCCCCGAACGAGACTCCTCCCTTCGGTGTAGCCTCATTCGGGTTCCTCCCTGCCCGAAGGCATGTGTTCAACAGTTTTAGCCGGTCATCCGACATCGACTAGTATTTAGTCACCCCCCACGAGGGTATCATGTGGCACAAGGCCGGTTTAACGTGGGATCTCCGAGCCCGTAGGCTCGGAAAAAATATAACCTTTGAACCCGTATAAACGGGTTCTCGGTCGGTTTACCTCCCCGAACGAGACTCCGCCCTTCGGTTCCTCCCCGCCCGAAGGCAGAGAGTTCAACCGTTTCAGCCGGTCGTCTGACGTCGACTGACCCTCGTTTCTCTTACGACTCCTACTTATATTAGGTGGGAGAGTCTATTAACTATAGAATAGGTGTGTTTCACCATAACAACAATGTTGTATATTCTCTCTCTCGTTTTCTCCCGGCCACTAATCACTAGTCGGTTTGAGTTCAGAAATGAAAAAACTTCAACACAGGGAATTTTAACTTAGCTATTTTGTTAACATCGACATTTCTACCTATCCAGTGGGGTTGCTAAAGAAACACATCTACATTGACGTTTGGGATTCGATTCTCTGATATCCTTTTCTCTGTCTATCGTTCTCATGCTGGCTCAGCCAGTCAAAATCGACTTTCTTGTTTTGTCTTCCATGTGACCTCAAAGCTCAACCCCAGGAAATCGTAGCAGTTATACACTTACTCCTAATACAATAGTCTACTAAACTTATATTTAACAACACTACTACATCACAATTTTTATAATTGAGTATACATATAAAATACAAATTTTATTGTAACCTAATTATGCACAGTAATGGATCAAATGCAATATAGGTGAACAATTCAACTAGAAAACTTGAAAATAAATACTATGTATTGAGATACAAATTAGACATGTCATAATAGATCATTCTATCTAAATATATAAAGTTGTAGCCTCTGTCTGTCTGTTATCGAACTCCTTCTAGGGTTTTGGCGATAGACCCCCCACCATCATAACCATATATATATATATTCTGAAACTACATCATTAACCAGGGTACTTGGATAAGTATATTTCATTTTGATCAAACGGTGTCCCCGAGGTTGGGGGCAGCCTCTGACCAATAATTTTTTTTTCATTTTGATATAAATTAAATTTAAAATTTGAACAAGGGAATAACTCCTAGGGTACTAGGATAAGTATATTTCATTTTGATCAAAGAGGGTCCTCGGTGGGTGCCCCCCACCACTGGATGTTTTTCTCTTTGATTTAAATTAAATTTAAATTTGAACAAGGGATCTCGTGGTAGAAGATTCTTTGCAGGGGGTAGAGTTGAAGGAGATGTTGACAGACACTACAGCATGATCGGAGTTTCCAAGAGGGCAGAGCTGCGTGGCGCTACAGAACTCGGGAATGGAGGTAAAACATACACACACACGCATATATATATATATATAATTATTATTCATATGTATATATTGTTATTATATATATATATATATATTAAGACATTTTTATGTTTATACATTCTTTTTATAGATACAAATATTTAAGTAAATGCTCTGTTTATAATAAACAGTATTAAACAACATTTACCGGCTTGAATGTCCGAGAAATTTTCACAGAAAATATTCCTCCTCCGACAGGATTCGAACCTGTACCCTATACGGAACCGTTGTTTAACTTGACGTGCCTTAACCGATTTGGCTACAGAGGAGCGTTCGGTTAGCAAGGTCGAATTTACTGTCTATAAACTTCAATCTTCTATGAATCTCTCGCGTACATTCATATCTGCTCATGACGTCACACATTATGAAATGGCCAAAGTCCGACAATTATTTTAAGACATTTTATGTTTATACAGTCTTTTTATAGATACAAATATTTAAGTAAATGCTCTGTTTTATAATAAACAGTATTAAACAACATTTACCGGCCTGAATGTTCGAGAAAATATTCGTCCTCCGGTAGATGTTGTTTAATACTGTTTATTATAAAAACAGAGCATTTACTTAAATATTTGTATCTATAAAGAGAATGTATAAACATAAAAATGTCTTAAAATAATTGTCGGATTTGTCCATTTCATAATATATATATATATATATATATATATATATATATATATATGAACAAAAAACGATAACTCTTGAGAATTCCCACTTGATTCCCAAGCGAATATCAGAAACGTATATTCTATATGAATCCTCAGGTCTTGCTAAAGCAGTGACCTGTCTTTATGCAGTCTACGAAATAAACTCTTTTATTTTATTCCAATATCTATAAACAGTTCATAGATTTGCTCCAAATACCACTCGGATATTAGCCAGTATATATTGCTTCTTGTTTTCTTTGTAATGAATTTCATAGAAGCTTTTTGACCGTTTCAATCGATTAAACGATTCTCTTGTGTAAAAGACAACCACTCGTTTAAAAATGTGACAATTTTTTTCTATGTGACACGTTTCGTCCTTTGTTCTTATTAATTGTTATGGGACCTTATCCATAACAATAATAATGGACTATTCCATACGTAATACTGCACCTGAAGAGGAAGCAGAAAGTTCAGTCCGAAGTCGGGAGACCGGCAGATCGGCTGATCGGTTGAACTCTCTGCCTTCGGGCGGGGAGGAACCGAACGAGGCTACGCCGAAGGTCGGAGTCCTTTCGGGAAGGTAAACCGACACTGAACCCGTTTAAAAGGGTTCAAAGGGCATATTTTTGGCCGAACCCATGGGCTCGGAGATCCCACATTAAAACGGCCATGTGCCACATGATGCCCTCGTGGGGAGGGTGACTAAATACCGTTCAGCCCGAAGTCTGGCGATCAGCTGATCGGCTGATCGGTTGAATTCTCCGCCTTCCGGCGGGGGAGGAACCCGATCGAGGCTACGCCGAAGGGCGGAGTCTCCTTCGGGGAGGTAAACCGACCCTGAACCCGTTTATCTGAAGTCTCGAGTTCCGTCTGAAGTCTGGAGTGAGGTCCATCAGAAGTCCGTCAGTCAGTCAGAGCGAGCGAGTCAGTCAGTCCAGTTAGAGGCAGTCCGAAACAGAGTCACGTTCAGACAATTACTGCAAGACATTGGAATAGTGATACTGGCCGAAACTACATTGTTCTCCCTACTAAACCTGATTGTTCGTACTAGCACTTTCTATTTCTCTGCATATATTCCTGTTTGTAATATATCTGTGTTATTCCTTATCCGCCTTCGAGTTCTTCTTTATTGGTTCTACCTTGGACTATCACCGTGGTACAAGGAACCGGACCATAACATTAATGGAATTAAATATATGTAGGGTGTAAGAGAGGAGATATAAACGTAAATTTCAGTCATAATTATGTATCGATTACTTTATAGGCATGAGTACTTTTGGGTTTAAAGCGTGGGTCCAGTCATGCGCTTTTGAAAGCTATCATACGTTCCTGTTACAGTTTTGCGGTAACCTCATGAATCTTGTTTCGTTAAGTTAAGACATCGTGAAACAAAATGTAACTTACTTTCTCGTACATGGACATCGTGAAACAAAATGTAACTTACTTTCTCGTACATGGACATCATACAACCAGCCATCTGTGGACCTTCGAGTTTCATAACTCCTACCCAGCGTTCAGGATAGCCCATATAGTCATCATTGTTGCACAGTGCCACGGGATGAACCTGAAAAAAAAAAAAAGAAAAAAAAAAGTTAACACAAATTTGGATTATTTCAAAAATCAAAATGAAAAATAAAGTTAAAAAAACTTGCCTAGTAAGTAGAATCTTTTACACAATTGTTATGTGATCTTACCCATAATGATAATAATGGACTATTCCATACTAAATAAATACTGCGCCTCAGGAGTAGGCAAGGAGTCAGTCAGTCGTTCAAGTGGAGACAGTAGTTCGAGTCAGTAGTTCGAGTCGAGTCAAGAGTCGAGTCAGAGGCAGTCCGAAACAGAGTCGCGTTCAGACAATTACTACAAGACATTGGAATAGTGATACTGGTCGAGACTACATTGTTCTCTCTACTAAACCTGATTGTTCATACTAACACTTCTACTTCTATGTATATATTCCTGTTTGTAATATATCTGTGTTATTCCATACCTGTGTTCGAGTTCTTCTTTATTGGTTCTAACTTGGACTATCATCGTGGTACAAGGAACCGGACCATAACAGCAATGTTAGGGAAATAATAAAAGTGTCTTCGTTTATTTATTTATTTATTTTTGTATTGCTTCACGGTCGGGAATAGTACGTTATTTACAGTCCATAGGAAAACATTTTGGAAATCGACAAAAATTTTGTATACAAATGTAATCATATGTAGAATGATTTAAAACAGTAATGAAAGAAAGAACAACCAAACTAAGGTGGGACAAAGACTAATCTATTAAATCTCAGGGTGAGCCCAGTATATATTGGGGTCACCACAGATCAACTCCTCTTAGAATAAAGGTACATTTATTAGCATTAAATTCGATTCAGACTCTCTAGTATTTCCTGACAAGAATCACATACTACACTAAATTTTATTTATCGATTTGATATTAATAATAGAATCACTTTTATCGATGTTTTAGTAGACTCTGAAAGTCATAATGTTATTATACTTCACCTGTATATAGAAAATGTACAAGCAAAAATTCTTGTCTTCCTAATTATCTAAGTCAGACTTCTCACAGATCTCTTAGAACGGTTATAAAGAACGTAATCAATGGAGTCTAACCAATTACTTTTTTCACACACATTATTTTTGAAAAGAATTGAGAAGCATAAATGGAACATTTATCAACAATAATCTCCTTAACCACGTCATCGAGGTGTAAATAAAATTAACTTCAAAGAAAAAAAACTTTAGATAAATAACACCAATTAATATCCTGATATAAACATAATCAATCATTGTAACCAGGCGCACCCAAACTATTAGGTTGGTGCAAAAATAATGACGTAACAATGTCGTTTTTTGACGTATTTTTTAACGTCGAAAAACGACATTATTACGTTATTATTTTTGCACCAACCTAATATAAAAAAAAAAAAGATAAAAAAGTCATTAAAAATATAATTTACCAGTACGTAATAATTGTTATAAATTAAGTACCTTTTTACTATTTAAAATATTCATCGTTTAAAAAATTTAACTTAATTTCTAGTAATACGGGGTTTTAAAAATCCCCCTTGTATAAAAAAAAAATGTTGTTGAATTCCAGTATCCTTAAGGAGACTGTATCTAGTAATGATATCAACATCAAATTCTACCATTGGTCACTCAACCACCACACTATCTCGTGGATAAATTGCCACTTATCGGAACTTTGTAAAATTAATTCATGTCACAAACAACAAAAATACGACCATTAATATATTAAAATAAATATCTCCTCATGACATCAAATGCTAGGCGGAAGCTAAAACATTTTCTGGATAAAGAAATATTTTCTTTTAAATCATTCAACGCTCTGTCACCTGTATACGATGTACATATATTTACATTTGGAATACGAGTATGACGCGTATAAAGACTTTTCTCCGTGGCACTGACAAAATTAACGTTCCTGATAATTACAAGAGGGGTCGAAAGTACACGAATATTATGAAACTCGGACAGTTTCTTCACAAATTCAATCCAGATCTGCGACAGCTTGTACACAAACTGGGAGAAATCTAATATAAAAGGAATCTGACAAATGATATCGGTCGAATTTATTAAAACTTATATATATATATATATATATATATATATATATATATATATATATGTATATATGTATATATGTATATATATATATATATAATGGACTCTCCCGTCGGTTTCGACGTATGATGATCTGCCAGCTTATTGATTCAGTTATGAAAGTTTGTGCGATAATCTTAAGTGGCATTTAAGACCCGCTAGTGATTTACAAAGGAGTCCACATATGGAGCAAGTGTGAGGATTGTGAGATGAGATCACTGTTAGATTGGCTGACCTTTTAGATCTTGCTCTCGCTTCTTGAAGATGATTCAGACAAGCAGATTGAAAATTGCTGAGTCCACTAAAACACGTTGATCTTCATTCTAACCGCTCCAAAGCTAAGCGCTCAAGGATGTTATGTGGTATATTAACTGCTGAAAAGTTGCTTTTCAGCTTGTCTTTGTATCTTAGCCATGGGCGTCCTACATTCCTGTAGCCCTGATCTAACTGGTTGTACATTAGGATCTTGGGTATCCTGTCATCAGACATTCTCAAGACATGACCAGTCCAGCGTAACTGAGACTGTATGATAAAAGTCTCGATCCCTCCAATATTACAGCTGTTAAACAGGTCTACGTTAGATGTTCTATCTTGAAGCTTAACTCCACAGATTGCACGCAGACAGCTTTTATGGAAAACATCTAGCTGGAAATCTTATATGGTTATCTCATATATATATATATATATATATATATATATATATATATATATATATATATATATGAGATAACGGTATACATTTATATATTTTTATATATCAAGAACAGTATTGGCGTTATTTTATGACAAAGTGTAAAAAGTTTCCTTGTGATGCGTTTCGTCCTTCAGGACATCGGACTAAATTTGTTATGTTGGTAGGACTGCACATGCGCAGGCAGAAGGGTTCTATAAATTTATATAAAACTATATATATATATATATATATATATATATATATATATATATATATATATGATAGAGATATAGTGAGCGTATGGAAATATAAAAGTGGTCACTGAGGTCAACACTGAGTGGCGACAGTCTGTTTCACCCTTGAACCTAATCTTCAGGCCATCTTATGGCATGAAGCAAACTGTTTCCACTCGGTGTTGACCCGCAGTGTCGATTTTTAAATGCTTTATTAAATTCGACTAAGATGGCTACGTCTGTTACATTCTAAAAGAGAGGAAAAAAAGAAGGAAAAAGAATACAGAGAAACTATAAGGAGACAATATGATGATGAAAAGAAGAAATAACCACGGCACTCGATACATATGCACACGTGTACGCGTACACAAAGAGAAACACATACACACAGAAAGAGAAAAAAAGATCAATCTCAAGCAATAACTAACGCATAAATTAATTTTTAGCTTAATATAAAAATAACGAAAATAAAAAAAAAATCTACACTCAATGGCTGAAAAATCTTGAAGAATGAACAGAATGATTACTAAACCGTAAGTCTTTATAGTAATAAATATAATGTTTACAATAATACGGAATAATGTCTTCAAGAATCTTTACTTAGTATAACTTTACTGCTTCAACAGTTCTATAATTTTGAAAAAGTTAAATTTTGATAGAGAGACGTGCGGTTATATCACGATCTGTTTCACATCTGACTGGAGGTGGAGAATTCTTTCTGTTTTATGCAGAAAACAAGGTGGCTCAGATTTTTGTCTGTTCCGGCTGATTGGTTGATTATGATCACGTGATCAGGTGTAGTCATTTTACACTAAGAATTGATGATCAGAAGATTTTGTCGTCAAACATTGGGAGTGTCATAGTTCAGCGAGCATGCCTAATGACAGCAAAGTGTTATTTCATGTGTCGGGTATTCAGTTTTATTGGACCTTAATGGCAATCCCCAAAAGTTAAATGTGTAAGGACCGTATGTATATATGTATGTATGAGTGTGTGGGTGTCAGTAGAAATAGTTTTAGTGTTTTCTACTTTATCGGAATGTGGAGGATAATGTTACTTCAAGAAAAACTATAAATGTTTTATATATAAAGTCACTCAACATAAATATTCTCAAAAAATCCAGTTGCATTTTCAACTTCTTTTTCATAAATATATATATATATATAAATAAATATATACAGTCATCCACAGAGAGACAATTTCGCTATACCACGGCTCATCATTGTGGCGAGATGATCAATTACTTCAAGCCGGGATCGAAACACTACCGATCTGAGAACAGTCTGATACCTTACACCCAGGCCATCGTCGCACGGCAGAAAATGTGAGAAATTTTAAAGTATTTCTCTATCTGAAATATATACATATACATACATACACACACACACACACATGCACACACACACATATATATATATACACAAACATATATATATATATATACATGAAAAGAAATAATCACACATAGAATCAATCAGAAATATTAATGCCATTAATGGTGACATCCGTCACTAGAGACATAATATATGCATTAAAATACTGTTAATCCATAGAGTGAAGTGATCCTCGTCGAAACCATTGATGTCTGTAGTTTTCAGTTTATTTGATGTTAAAATGCTAGTACTTACGAATAGTCCTCTATTCATCATCAGGTATGTGTTTTTTTCCTTATAAAATCAAAAACTTGAAGACGAAATACTTGTTTGTCGACCGAAAGATGTTTTTTGAATATCTGCTATTAATGACGGTTAGGAACAATCTCAGAACGTGCAAAGACGCAACGCTAAGTTTTTCAAAATTTTAAGTGAGAATTTTATTTAAATATTTCTTGTGATGTGTTAAATCCACGTATTCTATTTTTACAAGTGTATTTAGTTTATATGTCATGAATTAAGCATATAGTTCAATAATGTAGTGTAATGTCTTAGCAGTAGTTTTTTTTATAGGAATTTTCATGTACTGCGGATCAATAGTTTTTTATAAGCATAAAACATTAGGCAGCATATAATTTACATACAAAGAAATAATCACACATAGAATCAATCAGAAATATTAATGCCATTAATGGTGACATCCGTCACTAGAAACATAATATATGCATTAAAATACTGTTAATCCATATATATACATATATATATATACATATATATATATATATATATATATATATATATATATATATATATATATAACCCAAGTTTTACCCAAGCAAAGCAGTAAAGCCACTAAGACACAAAAGGTTACTGATGGTGAAAGAATTAGAAAACAAAAACATTATAAAGATCAAGTAATCAGAAGACTGATCGAGTAATCAGTAATAGAAGAGTAATCAGGAAGACAGTAAATGACGATTGACATCGCATTTACATTTTGAAGATCAATGTTGGTCGGAAAGCATGGAGCCCGAAGAGAGTTCCATATTTAAGAGGTAAGAAAAAAAAAGAAGAAACTGTTAACATAGAACTTACGGCTACATCTAACCAATTCAGTCGTAAACTGATGCGATCTCTATATAAGGTACAGTAGATAAATTGTTGTCTAAATGACGCAAAAATGAAAATAACACTGACATCTCATTTTAATAGACATATTTACCAAAATTATACAAAAATATCTTGAAATACTAAACAGTAAATTTATTCAATATAATCCCCATTAACTTCAACTACGACCACCAGACGACTTCGGAATCTCCTACAACTCTTCTGGACGGTCTCCTTTTTTAAGTTGGTGAATGCTGCCATAATCCTTGTTTTCAGTTCATTTTTGGTGTTACAAGGAGTTTTGTTAGTTTCTCTTTTAACTGCGCCCCACACATCAAGGGGGTTGTAGTTTGGGGAGTTAGGTGGCTAGATGTAAGGGGTGTTGTGGTCACAGAAATTCTCTGACAGTTATGACTGGGTTTTACTGCTTCTGTGGCATGGTGCAGAGTCCTGTTGCCGGACATAGTATCTTCCAGCAGCCACCCTCCTGACCCAGGCCAGCACTACCTACTCAAAGCACTTGATGTAGGCAACCATGTTGAGCCTGAGGCCCTGTGAAAGATGAATGGAGGCATAACGTTGTCATCACTTGTGATCACTCCAAAAACCTTCGTAATCACCATTAGACTCATCCAAATGTTTTCGAATCTTCCGCACTGTCTTGATACCCAAACACTCTGAAATGTTGGTATTTGAGTTTCCGGTGCGAATGCCAAGCAGTACAGCATATCGATACCAAATTTTGGGGGGAGTGAATTGCGTCATGGCACTCTTTTTCTTATAGACGGTGCCCAACTGACCCTACTATACTGTGCAGTCGACAAAGTCAAAAACAAACAACGCCCATACACGAAATTAAAAATATAAAATGGCGACAATTTACCTATCTCACCCTACGTGCGTGCGTATGTGTATGTAGGATGCATTTACCAAATATAGCCGGATTCCATCAAACATAACCATAAGAAGTTACTGTTGAATAAGTCTACCAAGTAAAGCGTGATTGAGTTCGTTCAAAATCAGCATTTGACATCTTGGCATTTAACTCGTAGAAAATACCAGAGATGATAAGTTTTATCGGAATTCATGAGATGAGAAATGATTTTATTGTTGTGTTTTGTCTTTGCTTTGTGCAGTACGAGTTGCCGTCAAATATGCATGAGAAGATGCAAACAGATGCGATATTATTCAATCAGGAAGAAAAAAATATGGAATTATGGTCAGCACACGGAGAGAAATCTACACAAGATGTGAGAAGCAGACATGGGGATATTTTTTTTTTTTAGTTTTGCCATTCATATATACTTGATGTTTCCAGGAACTTGTTCCACATATTTGTTTGCTCCTTTTGATATCATTCCTAAAGATCCAACAAGAACAGGTAATGTTGTCGTCCTCAGATACGACATGATTTCTATCCTGACATACTTGTATTTATCTCATTTTTCTCCTTCTTCTTCTTCTTCTTCTTCTTCTTATTATTATTTTGATTTCTGTTGTATACTCATTTCTTTCTGGATCCCAAACAGAGATCTAAGGTCAGAAATGGCATCATGATATTTTCCATTGAGCAATTTAAAAAAAAAAATCACACATATTTTACATAGATAAAGCCCTTCGTATTATGTGGGCTATACTTGTGAGTACAATATTTTGTATTTCTTTAAGGCATAGGCAAAAATACAGAACGCTTCGCGAATTCGCATACAATCCTTGCTCAGGGACCATGCTAAACTTCTCTGTATCGTTCAAATTTTAGTATATGTATTGTCGAAGCGAGGTATTATTATTATTATTATTATTATTATTATTATTATTATTATTTGCTTTGATATCCAGACCATTAAAAAGCAAAGAAGAAAAATTAAACAAAGCTAAACTAATTTCTTTTTCATGCACGTTTAGTTTAAAAACGAATTGTTCAACATTAATCAAACACTTATCTTCAATAAGTTCCTTAATCACGTGATCAACGCGCAAAAAAAATTAGCTTAAAAAATTTTTTAGAAAAAATTAACTCCTCCAACTATAGTGACATAAACAAAACCAATCATTGTAACGAGACGCACCCAAATTATAACAATTATGTAAAGGCGTTAAAATATTATTCGCCGGTCCTGAATAATTGTAAGAAATACTTTAGATTTATTATTTACTATAAAATGTTTAAAACTTAATCGTTGCCAATAACATGGGATCTAAAAAGTCCCCTCCTCTATGTAAAGTTGTTTATCAATTTTCGTGCCAGCATTAATACTGAAATAACAACATAATATTTTTATATTTATCATACACTCACCACATTCTCTCGTAGATTTACTTACCACTTATCGAAATTTAGCGCAATTAGTTTGATTGTCTCACTCACAACGTTCAATTGTTGTGCTCTTCGTACTGGGAAAATCTTCTGGGAATTTCGAACCGATTCCTATTTTCTTTTCTCTATCCGGGGGTAGCTTGATTCTCATTTTGTTTGCCCTTATATTTCGTCTCAGTACCTATTAGCTTGTTTGTTTCTTCCACTGAACTTGCATACATGACTTTTCAACACTATCGAATTCAGGCGCTGAGCACACAACTGCCATGGAGCCCGATATGTTTTAACCGACATTTCAACCCATTATTTTTAATATAACAACAAACATAAGCCTGCTTTTCCAAATATCAAAGCATATAATCAAGGGGTACTGTTGTTGTTGTTCTTCTTCTTCTTTTTTTTCTTCTTCTTCTTTTTCTTCTTCTTCTTTTTCTTCTTCTTCTTCTTCTTTTTCTTCTTCTTCTTTTTCTTCTTCTTTGTCTTCTTCTTTTTCTTCTTCTTTTTCCTCTTCTTTTTCTTCTTCTTCTTCTTCTTCTTTTTCTTCTTCTTCTTCTTCTTCTTCTTCTTTTTCCTCTTCTTTTTCTTCTTCTTCCCCTTCTTCTTCTTCTTCTTTTTCTTCTTCTTCTTCTTCTTCTTCTTCTTCTTCTTCTTTTTCTTCTTCTTCTTCTTCTTTTTCTTCTTCTTTTTCTTCTTCTTCTTCTTCTTCTTCTTTTTCTTCTTCTTCCCCTTCTTCTTCTTCTTCTTCTTTTTCTTCTTCTTTTTCTTCTTCTTCCCCTTCTTCTTCTTTTTCTTCTTCTTCTTTTTCTTCTTCTTCTTCTTTTTCTTCTTCTTCTTCTTCTTCTTCTTCTTTTTCTTCTTCTTCTTCTTCTTCTTCTTCTTCTTCTTCTTCTTCTTTTTCTTCTTCTTTTTCCTCTTCTTTTTCTTCTTCTTCCCCTTCTTCTTCTTCTTCTTCTTTTTCTTCTTCTTCTTTTTCTTCTTCTTCTTCTTCTTCTTCTTCTTCTTTTTCTTCTTCTTCTTCTTCTTCTTCTTCTTCTTCTTCTTCTTCTTCTTCTTCTTCTTCTGCTAGACCCAGTTCTGCCAACAATTTTCACTTGTTAGATAATCTTTTATTGTCCTTTCTTTTCACTATAGTCTTCTCATTCTCTTTCACTCTCGAATTTTTTGCCTATTTTTTCTGCTTACAAAAAAATACAACTGAAATAAAGAAAGTTTTCCTATTCAATAATATGAAATCCTATTGCCAGTCATTAATACTTTTTCGATTATTTCTTTTGCTTTTCAGATAAGCGACGATGTTGACTTTAAAACATCTGGTAAATCATTCGTCTATTCTTCTTCTTCTTTGTCGTCGTCATCGTCATCGTCGTCATCTTCTTTTTGTCTTCTTCTTCTTCTTCTTCTTTGTCGTCGTCTTCTCCGTCTTCTTCTTGGTCTTCTTCTTTTTTTTTCTTCTATCTTTCATCGAACGTGTTCTGCCAACAATTTCCCTGGTTCGGTAGCAATATGATGTTTTCCTTTGTTCTTTTTATCTTCAATATGTCTTGTGAATGTCAAATATTCTAAGCCCTCTTTCCTCATTATATGGCCTAGACAATTCATCTGTCTCATTCTGATAAGTGCCATTTTTGCTTCCACTTTCTCTAAGACTTCCTCGTTGCTAACATGTTCAGCCTAGGATATTCTCAACATCCTTTTGTAGAATTATATTTCTGTTGCTTCAAGTCTCTTCTTTATCTGGGAAGAGATTATCTAGCATTCATTATTATCCATACTGATATTACATAACAGTTAAGTAATCTTTTTTTTTATTTTTTTTTTTAATTCAAACGAAATTTTCCTGTTTCTTAATATTAGGTTGGGCTTTGAAAATGCAAGGGATGAATTGGATAGACTATGTCCTGTATTGTATTCGGATATTTTATTGCTATAAACGTACAGTGAGTCCTCCGTAGTCACCGGGGGGGGGAGACTAGTTAGAATTCGCGAATACTTGTAACCCACCCCCCTAAAAGTACTTATATGTATCTATTTTGATTGTTAAAACCTCATATAGCTTAAACTTTCATAAACCCTAAAGTTATAGCTTAACCTTCCCTTACCCCTGCGAATACGGAGTACTCACTGTACGTTTATATTAGGTTGTTGCAAAAATAATGACGTAAGAATGTCGTTTTTCGACGTTAAAAAATACGTCAAAAAACGACATCATTACGTCATTATTTTTGCAACAACCTAATACTTTACTGAATTTTTGGAAAGCATTTTTCGTTATTCCAATGCGCCTTTGAATTTCAGTGTCACACTGTCCGTTCTCTATCGAAACACTTCCCAGATATTTCAATTTTTGTACTTGTTTCTTTTTGGTATCTTCAATTTGTAATTTATATCTTAGGCTGTTCCTTTTGCTAACAATCATGCATCCTGTCTTCTTGTAATTGATGTTTAGTCCTTTCTTCTCCATTTCTAACATGATTTTTTGTAAGAGTTCTTGTAATTTCTTTTCTGTAACTGCTACCAACACTGTCATCTGAATATCTTACGTTAGATATAGCACTACTCCGATAAAAGAGTTATCTCCCTTTAATTTTAATTTTTTTTTTCATTTTTCGATGACCAAAACATTTTGACGAAGTGAATAGTCGATGAAACCAGTTTTCGGGCAAATGAAATTCACTGTCATAACTGCTTCTCATAATCAAGACATGTTATTTACTAAACTTCGACGAAGTATTCTACGAGCGCAGACCTGGAATCGAACCTACAACGCTAGTAATGCACTTAGAGTCTGGTTTGATAATCGTCACTGCATGAATGTGCGTATATTTACGTAAGTGTACGTATACATGCATATATTGTAGCTAAATATATATGAGATGTGAAGAAATAGTTGAAAATGATGTTACTTATACAAATATGACGATTTATAGAAGGAACGCATTTCCCAGATGGAGCAAGACGCGAACTGTTTTTTGATGCTCTCCTTCCTAAAGGCGATGAAAAAGAAAGCGAAAGACGCTTGCCTCCCAGTAAGATAACATATGCCAAAACCTCACCCTGTACAATAACAAACCAATGGCCCTACTTAAACAGTAAGAACAAAGCACCGGGAAAAAAAAGTTTCTTTCTCTTCTTTTCTTTATTTCTCTTCCCTTCTCTTCTCTTGTTTTTCTATTCTTTTTTTTTCTTTCTCTATTCATATCTGTCTATTTCAGAGTATATTCATATCTACTTGACGATCCGTTCGTATCTAAATAACTAGCTACCTTGAAGTAGGGCATGTATTTGTGAACGCGTATCTATCTATCTATCTATCTATCTATCTATGTTTTTCCTTCTATATCTCATTCTGTTCATCTCACGCTTTCTCTTTATTTCGGACAGTTTATCTATCTATCTATCTATCTATCTATCTATCTATGTTTTTCCCTCTATATCTCATTCTGTTCATCTCACGCTTTCTCTTTATTTCGGACAGTTTATCTATCTATCTATCTATCTATCTATCTATCTATCTATCTATCTATCTATCTATCTATCTATGTTTTTCCCTCTATATCTCATTCTGTTCACCTCACGCTTTCTCTTTATTTCGGACAGTTTATCTATCTATCTATCTATCTATCTATCTATCTATCTATCTATCTATGTTTTTCCCTCTATATCTTATTCTGTTCATCTCACGCTTTCTCTTTATTTCGGACAGTTTATCTATCTATCTATCTATCTATCTATCTATCTATCTATCTATCTATCTATCTATGTTTTTCCCTCTATATCTCATTCTGTTCATCTCACGCTTTCTCTTTATTTCGGACAGTTTATCTATCTATCTATCTATCTATCTATCTATCTATCTATCTATCTATCTATCTATCTATGTTTTTCCCTCTATATCTCATTCTGTTCATCTCACGCTTTCTCTTTATTTCGGACAGTTTATCTATCTATCTATCTATCTATCTATCTATCTATCTATCTATCTATCTATCTATCTATCTCACTGTATATTCATATCTACTTGACGATCCGTTCATATCTAAATATCTAGCTAGCTCGAAGTAGGGCATGTATTTGTGAATGCGTATGTATGTATGTATGTATGTATGTATGTATCTCAATGTGTTCATTATCTATCTCAGTGTATTCAAATCTATCTCAGCCTGCTCATATCTATCTATCTATCTATCTATCTATCTATCTATCTATCTATCTATCTATCATTTAGATCTCTTTTTTTCTGTATGTATGTATCTCAAGCAGACTTTCAATATAAAATTCGATTGGAAATCGGCAATTTTTTTAGACAATCGATCATTAGAGAGTGTAGTCGGTACTAAAAGATAATCAATCGGTAATAATACAATTCCAAATTTTACTCGAGTTTTACTTAAAATTCAAGCGTTCCCGTTAGTTAAGTTACTGCCAATGAAGATCAATTTCAAATCATACTGCACATTTCCAGACCTAATAAATAAGCAAACTTTTTTAAAGTCCATTAGAAAAAATAAATTATTTTATGGGACGTGTGGGTCTTTAAATACATCTTCATTCATGGAAAATGGGTGAAAATGTATGTCTGGTAACTGAAAAAACAGATACAAAATTGATGCCGGTTATAAAGTTTCTTTAATGACTATTTTTCATGAAACCCACAGTTAACTTTATTTTTAACAATGTCAAATTTATTTAAATAGTATATGTCTCTTGCAAAGAAAATAAATTATTTATTGGAAAGAATTATAATTCTGGCAAAAGTAAAAGTCCTTTTCTTCAAATAAAATGATCAGTAAACTGAAAGTTTCTGTCCTCGTGCAACGCTAGATATTATATATTATATTGTATTTGCAATGAGGAGGATTTAACGAAAATTTTAACTCTTCACCCCTTATTAGAAAAGCAAAAATGATATTATAATTTGAAACATTTTTCCACCATCCCAATCAACATATTCTTGCAAATTTGCACAGATAATCTCCAAAACGTTAACACTCTTACGAGAAAACATGTTGTTTTTTTTTCATAGACATACTCTCATTGAATTGAAGTATTAAAATTCTTTGTTTTTCCTTCTTCCATAACATCACTAGCGTTACATGGACAAATTCTTCTTAGTGTGTGGACTGAACTTATCAAGACATTTTTCTGTATTTCTCTTAAGCTGGGATTTCCAGGGATCTTTTTCAATGTGTTGTTGTGTTCCTTTTTTTATCATTCCAAGCGCTCCTACTATGACTGGTACTATTCTTGTTTTCAATTTCCACATTTTTTCCTATTTCAATTTTCAGATTTTTATACTTGGATAGTTTTTCAAATTCCTTGTTTGTTATGTTACAGTCCGCTGGGCAACACATCAATTAGTGGGCAAGTTTTTTCATTTCGGTTTTTGACAATTACGTCCGACCTATTTGCTTCAATCTTCCTGTCTGTAAAAGGTGTTCATACCATTGTTCATTAATATCTTTTCCAAAGTGTTTGCACATTGTCCAGTGTAAGTATTGCCCCACTCTGTCGTGACGATTTTTAGATTTATTTATATTCATTCAGAACATCCTGAGATTAGATGGTCTATGGTTTCCTGATATTTGTCACAGAACCTGCATTTTGGATCCACATGTATGATATTTGCCTGAAAATTTCTAGTGAAAAAACTCTCGTCTTCGAGTGCAAGAAAAAAAAGCTTCCAGTTTTCAGCCTTTAATCTAGATCAGGGATCGGCAACTCATTCGACCCCGCGGTCGAATGAGTTGCCGATTGTGTTATAATGACGGGTCGCGAGCCGGACGAAGGCCAATAATGAAAAATTAAGGAAAATTGCATATGCAGACCCCCTGTCAACCTAAATATTTAAAACCATAATGAAAATAAACATTGAGAAATCAGAAAAAACAAAAGAAAATCTAAAATTAAAAAAAACACTTAACAAAAATTACTTTTCCTCAAGGAACGTCAAAATACTTCAAAGTGAAAAAAAAAATCAACCGAAGTGAAAATGGATGGAATTCTGACGTGTAGGTTTGAAACTGTTATTGAAAATTATTCCACAAACAAACCACACACACACACATCAAATAAAAACGAAGCACATATACCCATACATACGAATACAAATAGTTGCAAACATATACACTTACGTACGTACACATGCGGTATCATCCACACATTCATGAGGCATGTATGTATAATACGCCTATGTTTAACTGTCTTTAGATTTCTGCTACCTCGCATGTCAGTCCCTCCCTGTCACTTTATCGTTCCTTTCGCTTCTGTTAGGGTCATAACAAATATGAAAGCCTCGTCTCTCATGTTAAAAATATGAAAGCCTCGTCTCTCATGTTAAAAATAGAGTCATTGGTAATCAGGCTCGCGGGCCGGTCAAAATGCCTTCGCGGGCCGGATGCGGCCCGCGGGCCGTAGGTTGCCGACCCTTGATCTAGATGCTCGTAACCATCGATAAGTGTTAAATTTATCAACATCGGCTTTATGAGCACATTCTGGATATTGGCCATGCAGAGCTTTGTCTTGCCAGCGTTGTTTAATTTGTTCTTGATATTTTTTTCATATTTTTTGCTGCAACAGTTGAGATCTGTTTTGGTTTTCTACAGAATCTACTAGATGTAAATCTCGTTATTATTATTATTATTATTATTACAATCTATGCCCGTTGAATAAATAAGGGATTCAGTTAATGTTACCTTGATGGATAAGCACATGACGAAGGCCGAAGCGACTGAAACGTTGCGTTAATAAAATAAATGAGAAAAATTGTCCGTATTTAAATATTGTATAATTTTCTTTACAGTTTATCTTTCCTCCCAAGGTGGCACATGTCCGAATACGTGAAACAGGTGGAAATTTATATCTAAAGATTTTTTTTGTTTTTTTCTGTATTCATATCTGTGTCGCCTTCTTTATATCCGAATACAGTGAGCCCTCGCCTATCCGCGTTTCAGCATTCGCAGCTTCATACATTCGCGGATTTTTTCTTTAGACCATATGTACTTGTTATTCGCGGAAACCCTGAATATTCGCGTGTTTTTCTGAAGAATATATGTACAAATTATTCAACTCGATTTGCGTATTTTTTCGATAGAATGTATTTAAAATATTATTGTATTATTTTTTTGTTATTTAAGTGACTTAAAACATATAACAGTTCATTTTTATGGTAAAAATTGGCAAAATTGTACATCTTCATAGTAAAAAAACAAACCCCCAAAACATACGTAGTGCTTGGGCCTTGTTCTTTGTTAGAGGCTGTGGCTGGGGGTCTTAAAAGTGGTTTATGCTAAATCTGGGGGCATCATCACAGTTCCGTTTTTAGAAAATGTTTTAAATTTTATATTTTATGCCTTGTTACACATATTTTCAATGGTTATCGATCTATGCGTAATTAAAAAAAAAAAACGGTTATTGTCCGTATGAAAGAAAATTTACGTGTATGGTTACCAATACTATTTTTCAAAAATGTTTTAAAACGATCTGAAACGTTTCTAAAGTCCCTTACATTTTCAAAGCCCTACATATATATGAGGTAGGGCTTTGAAATTGCAAGGGAGGAATTGGATAGGCTATGTCCTGTGTTGTATTCAGATATTTTATTACTCTTAGGTTGGTGCAAAAATAATGACGTAATAATGTCGTTTTTTGACGTATTTTTTAACGTCGAAAAACGACATTATTACGTCATTATTTTTGCACCAACCTAATATAAACGTACAGTGAGTACTCCGTATTCGCAGGGGTAAGGGAAGGTTAAGCTATAACTTTAGGGTTTATGAAAGTTTAAGCTATATGAGGTTTTAACAATCAAAATAGATACATATAAGTACTTTTAGGGAGGTGGGTTACAAGTATTCGCGAATTCTAACTAGTCTCCCCCCCCCCCCCCCCGGTGACTACGGAGGACTCACTGTACGTTTATAGCAATAAAATATCCGAATACAACACAGGACATAGTCTATCCAATTCATCCCTTGCATTTTCAAAGCCCAACCTGATATATATCAGGTAGGGCTTTGAAATTGCAAGGGATTTATGTTAGAACGAACGAGCTTACTTGCTACTTGGATTTACTGATAACGTGTGAGAAGAGATAGGAGCGTTTCCTCCCAATGTTCAGGATTACTTACTAATCACACATCAAACAAAC
The DNA here is from genome assembly GCA_963932145.1 of Acanthosepion lycidas. Taxonomy (NCBI): domain Eukaryota; kingdom Metazoa; phylum Mollusca; class Cephalopoda; order Sepiida; family Sepiidae; genus Acanthosepion; species Acanthosepion lycidas. The sequence continues at coordinate 86,816,919 of OZ010574.1, forward strand.
CGAGATTCTCTACACTATTATCGTATTTTGTTGCATATATCTGGACTGGTTGACCGACAAGTGAGAACATGACAACAGCCACAAGTTCAGACGGACGACATTGGTCATTCGTTAGGGCTTACGAGCTAAATAACTGTAAATAAAAATGAAAAGAACAAATCCGCCTAAATCCGAATCATTTAATCCTTGAAGTTAATGGTGGCATTCACTTCCTGTATAGTCTTTACAAAATGATAAAAACGTGTCTACGGGCTTGGGGCTTGCCTCATAGTAAACAATTTACTCTGTTTCAGAGGGTTTGCACAAGATAATATTACTCTGGTGCGGGAAACATTGACCTGGCTCAGCTTATAAAACACGACATAAAAAACAAAAAAAAAAACATTGCAAATGCGTATTTCGTACATCAGGTGGGGATCGTTTTAAAACATTTTTGAAAAATAGTATTGGTAACCATACACGTAAATTTTCTTTCATACGGACAATAACCGTTTTTTTTTTTTAATTACGCATAGATCGATAACCATTGAAAATACTGTATAAAATATGTGTAACGAGGCATAAAATATAAAATTTAAAACATTTTCTAAAAACAGAACTGTGATGATGCCCTCAGACTTAGCATAAACCACTTTAGTCTGTTAGTAAAGAAATACAACTCTACAATGATGCTCACCCTGTACAAGGCCCAAGAGGGTAAAAGGCGTCACTCCAAGCAAGGTGATAATGCCACCAAAATGCTTGTGCACCGGAAGCGAAAGAGAAGGAAAAGATTTTAGAAGGAACCAGAAATCCAATCCTAAGCAAGGAACAATGGTTAAACCTCTATTCATGTTCAAAAGACCATTATTTATAAGAAGCGGATAAAGTGGTTAGTACATTTTAGATTCAGTCAGTCAGTTATGGGCCATGCGTGATACAAATTTAGGCGATCATGAATCTTTCGATACATGACTGACGAGGCAGATTTTTTACCCGCAGTAGGTTGCCATTTCTTTCTGCGGTAGACCAGTTGCCATCCAAGGTTATAGAACACGATCTGTCCTGCTATTTATCCATAGCTGAGGGGAGAAGAAGAGGATTCATATCTTTTCAAAGGGTATTAGCTCGTAAGTGAATGTAATGGATTCGACTGGAATTCGAACTCCACATATATAGAAGCAATCAATCAGTTATGTGCCATGCGTGATACACGCTTAGGCGATCATGTATCTTTTGATTCATGACTGACAAGGCAGATTTTTTCCAGCAGTAGGTTGCCATTTTTTTTGCGCTAGACCACTTGCCATCCAAGGCTATAGAACCCGGTTGTTCTGCTATTTACTTATAGCTGGTGGGGGAGGGAGAGAAGAGGATTCATGCCTTTCCCAAGGGTATTAGCACGTAAGTGAATGCAATGGATTCAACTGGAATTGGAACTCGGCATATATACAAGGATCCAGTCAGTTATATGCCATGCGTGATACATGCTTAGGCGATCATGAATCTTTCGATACATGACTGACGAGGCAGATTTTTTACCCGTAGTAGGTTACCATTTCTTTTTGCACTAGACCAGTTGCCATCCAAGGCTATAGAACCCGGTTTGTTCTGCTATTTATCCATAGCTGAGGCGAGAAGAAGAGGATTCATATCTTTTCAAAGGGTTTTAGCACGTAAGTGAATGCAATGGATTCGACTGGAATTCAAACTCGGCATATATACAAGGATCCAGTCAGTTATATGCCATGCGTGATACATGCTTAGGCGATCATGAATCTTTCGATACATGACTGACGAGGCAGATTTTTTACCCGTAGTAGGTTACCATTTCTTTTTGCACTAGACCAGTTGCCATCCAAGGCTATAGAACCCGGTTTGTTCTGCTATTTATCCATAGCTGAGGCGAGAAGAAGAGGATTCATCTCTTTTCAAAGGGTTTTAGCACGTAAGTGAATGTAATGGATTCGACTGAAATTCGAACTCGGCATACATATTAGGTTGATGCAAAAAATAATGACGTAATAATGTCGTTTTTTGACGTATTTTTTAACGTCAAAAAACGACATTATTACGTCATTATTTTTGCACCAACCTAATACAAGGAATCAATCAATTATTTTTTTTAACTGGATCACATCCACATTGAGAATTGCCAGCGTGTGTAAGGATTTATTTTACGCGAGGTCTAAGGATAAAAACTGTCCCTCAAGCGCATTTGCAATGGTAAAAATGATAGAGTAGCGAAAGGTTTACAATATGTCGTCTTTGGGAAAGAGGTTGTAGAATGGAAAATAATTAATCACCCTCAAGGCCATGCAGACAATTTTAGTCTACATCAAAAACTGGGCAACCCCAGCCGTACATCATTTTTCGACATTAATCCATTTGTGTGTATGTTTATATTGTTTTCAATCAAGTTTTAAGATAAACAAGGAAGCCATTGTATTGTATACTGTTTTGCGCTTGAAATGTTTTCTTCTTGTATTTGTCTTTAATAAAAAATATGTTTTATTCGTTTGTGCACGCACTTCCATCCATGCAAGCATCTCTGGGCATATATTGAGCATCTGATGCGGATATATGGTTTCGTGTGTAGATTCAGAGCAAGTGGATTGTGCTTCAGATAATTTTGGATGTTTATAATTGCATACGTTCGACCATATCCTTCTCTCTATTTCTTTCCCTCATTCTTTCCTATTCAGCACTTCTTCTTCTTCTTCCTCTTCATCATCATCATCATCATCATCATCATCTTCTTCTTCTTCTTCTTCTTTTTGTTGTTGTTCTTCTTTTTCCTTTTGTTGTTGTTCTTCCTTTTGTTGTTGTTCTTCCTCTTCCTTTTGTTGTTCTTCTTCTTCCTTTTGTTGTTGTTGCTGTTGTTTTTCCTTTTGTTGCTGTTGTTGCTCTTCCTTTTGTTGTTGTTGTTCTTCATTTTGTTGTTCTTCTTCTTCGTTTTGTTGCTGTTGTTGTTTTTCCTTTCGTTGTTGTTGTTGTTCTTCCTCTTCCTTTTGTTGTTGTTGTTGTTCCTTTTGTTGTTGTTGCTGCTCTTCTTCCTTTTCTTGTTGTTCTTCTTCTTTTTCCTTTTGTTGTTGTTGTTGTCGTCCTTGTTGTTGTTCTTGTTGTTCCTTTTGTTGTTGTCCTTCTGCTTCTTCCTTTTGTTGCTGCTGTTATTGTTCCTTTTGTTGTTGTTGTTATTGTCCTTTTTGTTGTTATTATTGTTGCTGTTGTTGCTCTTCCTTTTGTTGTTGTTGTTCTTCATTTTGTTGTTCTTCTTCTTCGTTTTGTTGCTGTTGTTGTTTTTCCTTTCGTTGTTGTTGTTGTTCTTCCTCTTCCTTTTGTTGTTGTTGTTGTTCTTCCTTTTGTTGTTGCTGCTCTTCTTCCTTTTGTTGTTGTTCTTGTTCTTTTTCCTTTTGTTGTTGCTGTTATTGTTCCCTTTGTTGTTGTTGTTATTGTCCTTTTTGTTGTTATTATTATTGTTGTTGTTCTTCTTCTCAGTGTTTTCCTTTCTCTCTCCAAATCTTTATGAAGTGAGTTCTTTCTACGCTTCCCCGTGGCACAAGGCATTTCTGTAATGGCACGAATTCGGCTGGTTAAACTGGCACTACATATCTTGTTAGTCTGGCACAGGGATGGGTCACTCAATGAGGTTCCAACCTAGCTAACAGTCTGTCAGGACAGTTCGCGAGTCATCGCGTTAGGCCAGGAACCTTAGCTTTGTTCTGTTTGGCACACAAGCATACAGTGAGGATCAATGCTCTGCATGGTGAATTTGTATTTACTCAACACCCCACCACCCACGAAGTCAGGTTGTGACACAGGGTCGGTTTAATGTGGGAAGCCCGAGCGCGTACACCAGGGCTAGGAACAAAAATTCTCCGAGCCCCCGCAACCGATCTCTCACTCTCTAATACAATGAGAGGGCGCAGCACCTCTCCGTATAATTTTCCTCAGTTGCGACTCTGTCATTTGACGAAGCCGCCCCTGAGGGAACTCTGCCCAAAGACAGTGATGCAACTGATAGATGATAAATAATGTGCTACAAACCACTCGAGAGAGCAATTTACACAGTCTGTATGAATAATTTGCTAATTATCTCTCTACATTGGTTACCTTAATATAAACTGACTCGTATAAAAGTTTTAGTAGAATTTTTTAACATGTGTTGCTTGACATCTTGTTAAGTTTACTTCCGGGAAAAAAGATCCAAATAAAATATATGACTGACTTCCGATTAAAAGAAGATTAAAAAAAAAAAAAGAAGAATTATTATTATACTAGCTTAAAAGCCGCCTTATCGGGCGGCATTTAAGCTAGCTTCTGCGAAGAGATATTGATTGGGGCTTCGACTTATTCAGGAGTTTAAGAGTCCTTAAGTCTTTGCATATTCTCAGCATTGGGTTTTCATTTGCACGGGATTTTCTTTTCCTTTGGCTCTTTTGATTGCAATCTGGTCCTCTGTTGACGGAGATATCTTTTTGCGAGGCATACTGCTGCCGGATGCGATAGGTAACAATAAAGACAAAGTACACTGCATTTAAGTATTGCATTAGTATTTAACTTTACCTTTTAAATGTTCAACAATAATTCTTCTGTCGCCATTTAATTGAAATATGATGTACGTAGGTCCTTAATTTCCGCACAAACAATTATTTTTTTTATTTCATGGGTGACTTTCGCTGGATTTTGCAATTAATTTAAATTATTCGCAAATTTATTTCCAAGTTATAAAAATTGTTATCGTATAAAACATTGGTCACAAAAAAATCACGTAAAAAATCGCTGAAAACAATCGCAGTAATGAAAACTTATGAATCCAGAATTCCAGGATTTTGGTTCCAGATCCGACTCGGAATGGTTTTAATTTCAAAATAGTATATGATGGGCTACGGCCTCTAGGAGTAAAGTTGAAAAAGTGTGACACACTGAGACACTGACATTCGCATTTTATTTATATGGATGGATTAAAAATAAAGATAAAAATAGGAAATACAAATAGGAACTAGACGAGCTAATATTAGACATGCACTATGGAATGAGAACAATCTAAATAAAGGTTTCACTATGGAAAGAGAACAATCTTAAATAAAGGTTTCAGTTCGGAATTCCTTGTAGTTTACCTGAATCGATATATACCTGATGAAGGCTGGAGGGCACAACGGCCGAATTGTTGTGATAACAACAAAAACAAGAACAATAAAAAATGTTTTTTAGGACAAATAAAGAAATAAGGTAACGTTTTGTTGTTGTTTTTTTTTAAATAGTGGTTCTCTCTTTTTTGAGACCCAAGACAACCTCATCGTTATGGAAATCATTTGCATTGACTAAAGCAACCAGCACTGACTGTGACTGCTTGCTGCATTATATATATATATATATATATATATATATATATATATATATATATATATATATATATATTATGTCAAAGGACATATGGAGTCAGAGATCGATGAGGAAAATAAAGAGGGCCTTGCCGAAAATAGCAATTTCTCCATAAAACAATTTTTTGACAGCCAAAACCCGTCCTGCCAACCATTCTCGTTCCCTTCGTATTCCGTTAGCGAGAAGGAGATTCCATTCGGACATCTTCTTCTCTTGAACTGACTCCAAATAGGACGCTTTCCCGACCATTAAAATGTTAACCCCTTCAAGTCAATCACTATCTATCCTATATATCTTCATAATTTACAATTCTTACGTCCATAAAACAACCCCACTCAGTAATTCTCTACTTTGTGTGAATCTCGGGCCTTGTAATTGTTGAATCATAGTGTAAAAAATAGATTTGTCCTATGTATTCTAAAATGGTAAATCTAGCAAGAAGAATCACATTTAAATTCTTTTATGTAAAGAGCTCAACCAAATTTCCCAGGAGAGGTAAGAATGACAACAACTTTCAAATTAACCATAATTATCGTATTCCTATTACTAATTATATTGCGTCTGGTGGTGAGAGCTTTTCTTCTTCTTCTTCTTCTTCTTCTTATTATTATTATTATTTTACTGAAGTTCACTGGCTCAAGCCCCACTCAAGAGAGACGGTTCCTGAAAGAAATGTGTGGTGTGAATGTAAGAAGAGGTTGAGTGAAGTGAAGATTATGAAAACATAACGATTGAACCTTGGTATTAAGAGGGTAACATTGTAGTGTTCAAGGAAGTATGTTCGACAATGTAGCAGTTCAAGGAGGAAGGATGCCTGAGTGGAATTTCCTCTTTAAAAATGGAAGACGGTGGAAATAAGGGTGATTCGGTTCCGTGGATGTAGCATGGCGAATCCTACTTATAAAGGTTTGAAGTGGCTAAAATGTTGTAGGTCACCCGAATATTAACCAGGGAATTAGCGATAGTCTAGGGATAGGCTTGCGTCATTGCGCCTGTATGAAAAAGTCTGAGTGGAAAATAAGTCTATCTATCTATCTATCTATCTATCTATCTATCTATCTATCTATCTATCTATCTATCTATCTATCTATCTCAGTCTGTTCATTACCTATCTATCCCAGTCCGTTCATTATCTATCTATCTATCTATCTATCTATCTATCTATCTATCTATCTATCTATCTATCTCAGTCTGTTCATTACCTATCTATCCCAGTCTGTTCACTATCTATCTCAGTCTGATCGTATCTATCTATCTATCTATCTATCTATCTATCTATCTATCTATCTATCTATCTATCTATCTATCTATCTCAGTCTGATCGTATCTATCTATCTATCTATCTATCTATCTATCTATCTATCTATATATCTATCTATCTATCTATCTCAGTCTGTTCATTACCTATCTATCCCAGTCTGTTCATTATCTATCTATCTATCTATCTATCTATCTATCTATCTATCTATCTATCTATCTATCTATCTCAGATTGATGGTACCTATCTAATTGTAAGAGAGAGAGAGAGAGAGAGGGGGGGAGAGAAATATATGCAGACATTGAAACAAAGAGTGATAGAGGTAGATTTGTTGAAGGAAGGTTAGCTTACTTTAGGTTAGTCTATATTGTTGGCGATAGAAGAAGATTGTGTAGCTCCGATTTTTCAAGTGGTAAGTGTCTATTAGCTTTGAAAATCACCATTTAAACCGAGATGTTACATGGACTCGAATTGACGCCAGTTTGTAACACGTCAGCTATGAAACCAACCTCTATATCTCTCCGCACACACACCACTCGCGCCCCCCACATATATATATATTGCATTTTCATCTATTCTACAAAATAACGCGATATCCTTTCTGTATCTTCCAAAGGGCAGGGTTGAAAGCTGGGGAGTGTTTCCCTGATAAGTCATTTTCTCCATAATTACTCTTTCGGCATTAGCCGTAATGGTTGCTACATACATTGTTGGTTACGGCAGATGAACACTAATATGAAATTACACAATGCCTATCCCAGACAGAGCGGAGAATAGCAACAAGCATGAGAGAAAAAAAAAAAAAAAGAAGAAAGGTTATATTATAGAAATTATCTACAAAATCTTTAATAAATGTCTTCTTGGAAGAAAAGTTTTCCCCTGTGTATAATACGCAAGACAAATATGAACAAACACAACGCCAACACATTCTATTTCAAAATAAAGGAGAGAATCCTTCGGGGACAGTGTTCAGGTGTGAAAAATAAGATTTTCAAAACACGTACAAGTATGCAGTAAAAATTAAAACAAATAATAAAAAGGGTGAATAAAGCGGGAATATTAACCCATATTCCATCTGGCATCACTAGTGATCATTTCAAACACCTTCGTAATCACCATTAGACTAATCCAACACTTTCCAAATCTTCCGCACTGTACTCAAATTGATACCCAAACACTCTGAAATGTCCGTATTAGAGCTCTCGGTGCGAATTCCAAGTAGTACAGCCTGGCATTTCCAAATTTCTGTCGGGATGAATTGCATCATGGTCCTCTTTTTCTCCCAGACGATGCCCAACTGACCCTACTATACTGTGCAGTCGACAAAAAAAAAAAAAAAACACGCCTGCGCAAAATGAAAAATATAAAATGGTGACAATTTACCCATCGAATCCATAGATAGATAGGATTAATACAAATAAAATTTCTCGCTCAGCTGAATGATGTTATATTCTGCACCTCGAACACTGGAGCTTTTTTCGACATTTCTTTTCACTCGTCAGGAAGTATCACAGCAATTGAAAAAGTTTTTTATTTTATATATATATAATGAAATAATTATAAAGAAAACGAAAGAATATTAATCTACAACCCAGTGTGTCCGAAGATTTTAATTTTTTTATTTTTTTTATTGTTCAAAATATATATATATATATATATATATATATATATATATATATATGAAGAAGGACGTCACTTTAAATAGACGCCATGTAGATATGGGTTAAAGATAAGAGGGTGGTGTAACAATTATCGTTGGAGAAGGTAGAATCGACCATCCGAGTTCAAATATGCTAAAATAATTCATCTTTGCCTAAGAATTGTTATTTGCTTAGCCACACATATCTTTCTGGAATATATATATATTAGGTTGGTGCAAAAATAATGACGTAATAATGTCGTTTTTTGACGTTAAAAAATACGTCAAAAACGACATTATTACGTCATTATTTTTGCAACAACCTAATATATATATATATATATATATATTCCACAAAATCTTTAAGAAAATCAGCAGACCGTGATGAATACATGTACCAAACAAAAGTTTTTTTCGTCAAAATCTTAATGCCATTATTAAGAGGAAAGTTCAAGATATATTTTTTTAACATTTAATTAAATTTTTTACCCCTTTTTAGTTTTAGAACATTCGAAATTTTTATTAAAAATCTTGTATTTCTTGCATCATTGCAAGTACTATAAAGTATCATAGCAAATTTTACCGTCTTTTTTTTCTTCGGTGACAGACACATTAATTTGAAAATTCTTGCAAAAATATAATAATTGTCGGATTTTAATGAAACTTTCAGGACTTATTCACACATGAATGAGATTGGTTTAGAAAGATATTTTATTAGAAAATATTGGTAAAAATATATTTTTTACTTATGTTTCTCCCCCTTAGTTAATTTCATGAAAACTTGAGAAATTCACACTTTGATAGGAAAGATTTGATCAGTTCAAAAATTTGTCCGGAGACACCGTGACTTTTCAGCTTTTGGGGAGAAGACCTGTATGTCAAACCCTGTCGAAAATTTATCGAAATGTTCAAAGCTACAGCCCGAGCTTCACCATTCTTATCTAGAACTTGATAGACTCCTTCCACAATTATCGTCAGTACATCAGCAGCTGACCTGGAGAAACAAAAGCCATATTGCTTATTTGAAAAAAAAAAAAAGCCCTGCGATGTGAGATGTTTAACCAATTCAACTATGGCCTATTGAAGTTTGAAATCGCAAGGCTATGGAAGTTGAAGAAGGTCACAGTCATAACTTTTGTTATTGATGTGCTTGGTATAGTGACGGACAGAATGGAAGCTTGGATAAATAAAACTGGTGTTTATAGCCCAGCAGAACTGTTACAGAATAGAAACCAGTTTGGAATGGCGAGAATAATCTGTGAAGGAATGAAAATTTAGAACCAGAGGAAAATTACATGGTACCTAAGGCTTCCCGTTGTGGTTCACTGAGCACACATTAATTAACAGATATTAAGTCTTTATCTTAGAAAATACAGTGATAATAATATTAAAGTTGTGTGAGAAGTGCGGTTTTCAGCGAGAAAAGGAACGGTACAACCATAAACCTGAGAAAGTCCTTGAGTCAGAAGCATGCAAGGTTTTGTGGAACTTCTCGATACAAATAGCGAAAGTAATTAACTATGACCCGTTAAAGTTTCCATTCATAAGTCTTTGGAAGTTGAAGAAATCCACAATTATACCAGTTGTTATTAGTGGACCCGCCTGACAGAATAAAGACATGGACAAGAAAAATTGGCATTGATTGCCTAGTAGAACGTCTACATAAAGGAAACCTCTTAGAAACAGCAAGAATAAACTGGGAGTGATAAACACATGGAACCAGAGGAAAATTGTATGGGACTTAAAGCTACTATGTCCCGCTATCCAAGCATTAATTATCAGATATTAAGTTCTTATTTGAGAAAATATCGAAATAAAGAAATAATAACCTCTTTATAGTCAATACTTTATCCGTGCCAAACAAGCAGGCGTAGACAAACTCCATATGGTTTCCTAGTTTAAATCTGAAACCGAAAGTTTTATTCGTGATGCACAAGAAAATTATCAAACATACTGTAAAAGTGTGCTGACCCCAAAGGCAGATTCTGTGATTAATATGCAGAAATAATTGACCATCTTGTATCAGGCCGCACAGTATTAGCATCCACTGAACATAAAATTTGGGATGACAGGGTGGGCTAATATCTGCAATGGAAAATTTTCAAATTTTATGGGAAGGAAACTGCAAGAAATTGGTACAGCGTAACCCGGATATAAGATAAACCCGGATATAAGAGAGATTTCCTCTGGTCCCAAAGTAGAGCCTGTGTTAATGTATATAAATTAGACCAAACCCGGGTATAAGAGAAACCCGGATATAAGAGAGATTGTCTCTGGTCCCAAATTAGAGCCTGTGTTAATGTATATAAATTAGACCAAAGCCGGATATAAGAGAAACCCGGATATAAGAGAGATTTTCTCTGGTCCCAAATTAGAGCCTGTGTTAATGTATATAAATTAGACCGAAGCCGGATATAAGAGAAACCCGGATATAAGAGAGATTTTCTCTGGTCCCAAATTAGAGCCTGTGTTAATGTATATAAATTAGACCAAACCCAGATATAAGAGAAACACTGATATAAGAGAATTCGTCTCCGGCCCCGGCAACTCTTTTATATCCGGGTTACACTGTATAAACACCACCCAGCCCCGGTTACAGACATTATGGTGCTTTACAGTACACACAGACAGAACAATCAAAGCAAACCACACAGATATGATGATCAGAAATGTGATTTCTTTTGGACATGACTCTTCCTACAGATTGTAATGTAGTTTTGAAGATATTCAAAAAAAAAAAAAAAAAAAGAACCCCCCCCCCCAAAAAAAAAGAAAGCCTATCGAAATACAAGGTTCTTGAAGTGGAAATCTCAAAAATGCGGCAAATGAGGACATTAATAATTCAGCTTGTGGTTGGAGCTTTGGGTTTTATCCGAACAAGTTCTGATTGAAGAGACACCTGGCAGCTCATGCCTTAAAGATATACAAAAAAAAAAAATTGTTGTCAGAAGCAGAGTTCACAATATACGTAGAGCTTTATTTATGTAAAATGTATTTGCTTTTTAGGTTGTTTTACTTTTGTTCAGTGAAAAATGTCGTGAAAAGCGCAGGGAGTCTCTCAAGAATTGATTGTTTTGCAAACACCAAAAGGGAAGCTGTCAAATATAGAATTAAATAAGACATGTAAATGGAAGGTTTTATAATAACAGCAATATTAAAAAAAATAATAATAATGACAATCATTATTATATTCTCTTGCGATTTCTCGTCTTTTTTCATTCAGACATTAACGATTATGGATAAAGGAAGGAAGAAGAGGAAGAGTAGAAAAGAAGCCGGAGAAAAGAAAAAAAGTAAAAAAAAAAAAAAGAAAAATTGCAACAAAAATCAGAAATCGGAAAACGAAACGAAACAAAATTTAGTAACGAATGTGCTTGCTTCTGTTGGATTGGATTTGGGCGTCCAACAACGACTTTTTCAGCATCAGTGACTCCGAAGCTATAGGGAATCAAATAAAATTTGATTCAATGAAACATCGCAAATCCAATGTTCTAGCATATCGATCTTTCATAACACCATTTCTACTTTTTGAATTCTACCATTTTGAATTCAGTATGGGGCTCCTTGTTTTAATCATTTCACCCCACGCAAGGTGATAAAGTCACTGAGATGTGAGGGATTACTTAATGTTATTAAGGAGAAAGGATAATAAAAGGAACAGGATTCTAGGAGTCAAAAGATGATGATTGATGATTTATACATTTTTTTGAAAATCATAGTTGACAAGAAAGCAAGGAGCTAGAAGAATGTTCCACAAGTAAGAAGTACGAAAGAAGAAACCGTTAGAATAGAACTTACGGTTATATGTAGCAATTTCAATAGTAAAATGTTGTAATTTGGCTGCCAATCTAGAACTAAGCTTGAATTCACGAAGTCGACGTACCAAAGAGTAATGTTCATCAAAATAATTGCTATGAAAATATTTATAGAAGAGGCACGAGGAGGCTACGTTACATTGGCAGGGGAGTGATTGAAGCCGAGCTGCCAGGACAAGATCGATAACGTTGCTGAACCTTCTTTAGATTATGTCAAGAATCTCTAGATACTTAGTAGAAGCACCAGACCAGTTATGGCATCAATATTCAATGCAGAGACAAATGGCAGACATATAAATATAATTTAAACCGAGAAGGCACAATAAGTTGATCTTCTGGAAGTTAACATCAGTCATGCAGATGGAAGATAATAAATGGTTCTCCAAGACGATTAAAAGAGAGCAGTTTAGTTTAAGAAGCATTAAAATTGCCAAGACATTTCTTACCCCAGTTCACAAGAGATTGAAGGTTATTTCCGAGATCAACTGCCAATTTGAATTTATCAAACCTGTCGGACTTAAGACAGGTGTAAAATGCTGTTTATGTGAAAGTCCTTACTTATAGTGACACAACCACCCAGTTTTTCGACAGTTCAGTCTTCTCTTTGGGCTGTATGGGTCAATGGATAACCTTTTTGAGAGACCTGGTTTAGCTTACTTTAGTAAAAGTAACTTTCTACTAAATACAACCAACCCAAATTTATACACTTTACAAAACATATGCAAGGTTAACAGCAAGTAAAATTACAACTGATCAATACGAAATTTAGCAAATAATAATTTAAGTGTCTCAATTAAATTTCGGTGCGAACCTATATGGACTGCGTTCACAATATAAACACGAAATCAAAACCCGGATGTACAACTCCCTAGACCGGTCAAAGAAAAGGACGGATGAAAGACCTCTGTGAACAAAGGAACGTGTATAGTGAGAATTCTTCAGCACTTTGACATCATAAAAAAATAACTATCAGACCTGCTAGAATTCAATCTATAGGAGATCTACTATTATATATATATATATATATATATATATATATATATATATATAGATATAGATATAGATATAGATATGTATATATGATAAGATGTAGAACAAATTGGAAACGTATATCAATCTAATATTGTTTAGTTTTATTAAGGCTCCATCAGAGAATTAGATATGGAGAACAAGAAGAAAGAAGTGGAAATGAAAAATACCAGAATTTTTTTCTTCTTTTTCTTCACGTCTCTTTCTTTGATGAAGCTTACAGGTAGGGAAAGTGAAAGAGAAGACCGTGAACAGGGAGGATGATTGAGAAAGTGAAACATGCTAAAGTAATAAACGTTTGCTCTTTGTTTTTTTTATCTTATCATTCTCACGGATTCCGATCCATATTTGATCTGTATTTGATTCCAATTGATATATATATATATATATATATATATATATATATATATATATATATATATATCAGACCTGAAGATTGCGTTAACGTATGAAAGAGATTATCACCGCTGGGTGCTGACCTCAAAGTCTACTTTTATAATTCCATACGCTCTATCCCTAATATTGACCATTTAACCATTAAATATACCATATCTTAAAACTATATTTTTATCAAATATATATATATATATATATATATATATATATATATATATATATATATATATATATATATATATATAATCATTTTACTCCAAGAGAGGTAATGCCACTAGCACGCAGGGGGTTTTGCAGTAAGTGAGAATGAAAGTGAAAGATTGAGAATAGGGAGGATTGAGGAAAGGACAAAAGATGAACGGGATTCAAGAAGGTGATTGTCGATTGTCGTTGCAACCATATTCAATGCACGGCAGATTTGTAAGTGTCCAAGATGGATTCTGACGAGAAAAAATGCTTGGCGCGGCACAGTGACCCAATTTTCCTTGCAGTATCTGAAGCTATTGTTTCGATAAAGTCGTTCCACTTCGTCTCAGTGGAAAACGTGAGGACAAGAAGACGTAGTGCGTAGCTCTCCTGGAGTTTAGAATCAACCATACTGATGGCAGACGGAAAAAGCTCTTTATAGTGGTTAAATGAAAGCAGTTTTGTTTCCGTTCAAATTTACAAGACTTTTCTTGTTCCAGTTAAGTACTGATTGGAGGTCCTTTTCAAGAACAGCTGCCAGGTTTTCCTTTGTCAGATTTGTCGGATTTGCTATTGAGACAGAAGCAAATGGTAGTGTCTTCTGCATAAATACCTAGACATTGGGGAGATCATTGATGAAGATCACAAATACCATAGGACCCAGGATAGAACCTTAGGGGATCACCTCGTTAAAAGGATCTGGAAATTAGATCGTTCAAAAGGACCTTCATTTCACGATTTGATACGAACGATTCGTCCTAACTTAGTAGGAGAACAGCCAGCCAAAACTTGTCGAACGCCTTCAAGATATCTAGAGGCACAACCTGAGCTACGCTGTTCTTATCTAGAGAGAGATATACAATTTCAGTGATGGCCGCTGACACATCGGCGATAGACCTAGCGAAATGGAAGCCATATTGTTTGTCTGAAAGAAGGTCGTAAGAAGTAGGATGCTTAACCAATTCAGCATATATATGTTTCCTGCTACTTTAAAAGTTAATTTGTAGATAGCCATGTTTCTTGATAAAGAAAATATGCTGTTTTGTATAGTTTGAAACTGCGTCCTATTTTATATAACATCTTGATGGGAATTTCACACAATGGAAATTAAAACCTAACGAAGGCCCATCACAGAAATCATTTCCTGCTCAAAATACGATATTCAAAATCGGTTATAGCTGATAACAATGAGAAATTAGACTTTACCGTATCCATCTTTGTTGTGCAGCACATAATAACATTTTCTTCGGTCGCTCGTTTCCATGCTTCGCCGTAAGCGCCAGGATTGTTTAAACGATTTCACTGTAAAGTGACAGACAGAAAATTTCCCAAATTTTGTAGAAGGCTTTTGTACCATCCTGTGATATTTTGGAGTTACTATCATTAGACAGTTTTAAATCAAGAGGGTAATTTTTTTCTTTCAATATAAGCAAGGAAAATTCCGGTGATTTTAGAGAATTATTTAGGGAGATTATCGGCGTTAACATTACGTAAAGCAGAAATTTCAGTGTTTTTGAAGTTGGTAAACACTAAGAAATAAGCTTTAATAACAAAATTGATCTCGCTTGACTATTGATCAAAGAATTAAACATTAAAAAAAAACAACACATCTGCAGTTAATTTAGACGAATAACGTGATTGTTGAAAGACTAATACAGATACGACATTGAATTCTTCATACGTAATACTATTTTTCATTCACTTTTGTACCTCGTCAGTTAGTATCAGATTAAGGGTGTATGACTTTGGGGACTTTCTCCGAACGTGCTTCTTTTCGATGTTACAGGCTCTGGCTTTTATCGGACGGGGCGCTTCTTTTTGTCTCATCCGGTTCTCCTGCATGTAGACATCGAAAGATCAGCTAGGCTGGAGGCAGCCACTAACATCTCTGAGGCTCTATTTTGCAACTGGTAACTAGGAGGTTACCTTTCAGGTCAGCTCTCAGATGCTTTGATAATCTGTTGTGACACCGAGTGTAAAGTCTACTTATCTCAATGGGTGAAACCAAGTCACCACACCTTTTAAAACAAAGCTTCCTTATTGACATTAAGTTCGATTCAGTGCCTATACTATCATATTCTTAAGACGAAGTACGTAATTAATAAAGAAATCACCATATATTCTATTCTAACAGTTTCTTTTCTCAGAAATCTCACCTGTGGAACCCTTCTGATTTCTTGCTTCTCTGCCGCCTACAATCTTCAAAAGTTTAAATGCAGCATCATTGGTCATCTTATATCCTTTATTATCGTTTTCCACACTTCTTACAAAAGTCTTCTCATTCTTTTTTACTCTCTGAAACTGCCTGTATCCTAGTAACATTATCACCTTGCTTAGAGTGAAATAATTAAAAAAAAAGTCATTATTCTTATAATTTCTGGATGTTATTTATCATATCTTTCTCTCTTTGTATATTTGTAATATTTTTTTGTAATAATCAGGTTGTTTTTACACTCTGCGACAGTTATACAGGGTGACCCCAAAAAACGGGAACTTTTTAACAATCCAATAAAACCAAGAGTGATGGAAGAAAAATATTTTATTCATAGTAATTGAAACTTTAAAACATGCCATTTAAGAAACAATGATGGAATTTTCATTTTTTAAAAATTACGTCCTGTAGATGGTGTCCTCCTGTACGAACGCATTATTGAAATCTGCTGTTGAGATTCCTCATTGACTGCTGCAACATCTCAGCTGTGATACTGTGAATTTCATCTTAAATTCTAAATGGCGAAATGTTTACTTGCTCAAGGTCACTGTCTTGCAGTGTTACCACTTGCTCATGTCTGGCAATATGCACTTCAAAAATTCCCATTTTTTTTTGGTCATTCTGTATAAGTAGCCTCAGCTAGACTGAACGTTCTCTGAGAAGTGGAAATAACCGTTGCCAAGAACAACTCATTTAGTAAATGATGTTTACCTGGATATTACGAGATGCAAGTCTTTGCAGTTCACTTTACCAAGGTAATGTACGTCAGGGCGGTGTCATAAATTGTCTGCTAGGGCTGACGAAATCTAGGTATTCCTTTCATGCCAGACATGGCTTCAAAGAGAAAAGAAACTTTTTGAATCTTTTCAAAAGTGTGACTTCTGAGAGTTTTTTTGTTTGTGCCGATGAAAGTGTTTAGAGGGTTGCTGGCGACTTACTAAAGAAACTCACCGCCTGGGGCAGGCTTTTCATGCTTTACTGATTCTGAAGGACTAGTAAAACTCCCCAGGCTCTTGGGAAGGCGAGAAGAAACCTCGGGTGGCATTAGGACAATTGTTACAAACAAAAATCAAAATAGCGACTTTGGGGAAAAAATGTAATTCATCAAACGGTAACGATCAAAGGCATTCCTTTATTTAAGCATATAAGAGGTATATATATATATATATATATATATATATATATATATATATATATATACATATATATACATATATATATATATACATATATATATATATATATACATACATATATATATATACATATATATATATATATATATATATATATATATATATATATATATATATATATGAGGAAAATATTAGAGGAAATGTTATATTTACAAAATTTTTCGTTCCTTAAGGAAATTCATCAAGGCAAATGTAGAAAATTAATCAGAAATTTGTATTTATATACACATAAACGTTATCGGTGAGGGAAACTAAGGTTAAACATTTCAGTTCAAATTTGAATTCTTTTCGACGTTATCAAAAGGAAGGAAACTATGGAAGACGCTAAGTGATGTCATTTCGACAGGTTTTTAAACGAAAAAAGTTAATGTTGCTATTAATAATTATTAATGCTACTTTTTAAAAGAGGACCAATAAGTGAACCATTTTCCTTCCAGCTTTTTTTTAATGCTGTTATAGACTTGCATAAATATGTTTTAAGACATTTTTATGTTTATACATTCTTTTCATAAATATGTTTGCTTGAGAATTGCGCATTTCATTTAAGAAAGCAGATATTAAAAAAAAATGCAGAGTTTATATTTGCGGTCAGTATCTATTATAGAGGCTTGGAATGAGAAATCGGAGAGCCGAGTTCGCGAATTTCAGTCGAGTTCATCACATTAACTTTAACGCAAATACCCTTAATAACTGTATTTACTGCTACAACTGCAGAACATAGCCGTTTCACATGTATATTTTAAGGGAAAACTATATATATATATATATATATATATATATAGATATATAGAACAATAAAAAATTAAAATCTTCAGACACATTGGGTTGTATATAATAATATTCTTTCGTTTTTATTATTTCAATTAGATTCCCGACTAGTTTCGGCCAGCATGGCCATCGTCAGAAGAAAAAAGATTCTGCTTGTTGGTAGCTGTGAACTACAGAAATGAATGTCTTGAAGGAGAAAATGAATTTTTGTCTGTAGTTTTCATTTGTTTTTTTAATTTTTTTAACATGAATTTTGGTCAGACCTTGTGTTGGTCAAACAGCCTCTTTTGAGTTGTTATTTAAGATAAGAGCTGGATGGATTCATGCTGCTCTGAATTCCATTGGTCATTTTGACAATTTTATTGGTTCCTGGAAAGGGGATATGTCTCTGTTAAATGTGTGTGTGTTATTTGGTTCTTAGGGAGTGGGTGAGTATGATTTATATAAGTGTGTATATTACTATTGGTGTGTGTTATCATTTATCTCATTAGGAAGTGAGTGAGTATATATGTATATATATATATATATATATATATATATATATATATTGTGTATTTAGGCAGCAATTCTTTTTTCATGCATGAAATCTGTAAATTACTCTATTGGGACGTAGCAAGCAAAAAAACTGGCAAAAGACCATCTCCCAGTAGCCTGTAGTGGTCTGAAAAGCTTACAATAACTTAAATTCTTAAAAAGAAAAGAGGTAGCAATTCACATGAATTTTCAATCTGACCCAGACAGCAATAGCGCAACACTACAATAAATCATGAGTTTTATGCTTACCTGGATATATGAAATAAAATAAGTATGAAAGTTATCTTCTGGGTATTATTCCAAATTTTAAAAATCGCTTTCGACAAATTCTATGTCACTTCTTTTTGAATAATCGGGTGAATTAGTTGTTCAATATGTGCCGCTCGTCTCAATAAAATTTATTTAGTCTGAACCTCTTTCAAGTACAAAAATTAGTTCGTTATGAACAACCAACGAATTAGTAAGCAGTATTATTTTGTGAGAGAAGAGTGCTTTTTTTCCTCTCTTGGTTCAAGCTCGTTGGCGTCAACAGTTTAATTATTTCGATGAAATAATTAGAAAAAGAGAGGAAGAAAAAGAGGCAGAAAGAAAAAGAGGGAGAAAAAGAAGGCAAGAAGAAGAAGACGACGTCGAAGAAGAGGAGAGCGAGAGAAGACGACGACGAAGAGAAGACGAAGAAGAGGACGACAACGAAGACGACAACGACGACGACGACGACGACGACGACGAAGAAGAAGAAGAAGAAGAAGAAGAAGAAGAAGAAGAGAAAAACGGAAGGAATACGGTAATGTTTTACTTTTTTGGATTTGAAAAGTCACTTTTGATTGATATGGAATGTAAAAGAAAAGTGAAACTTTTGCGACAAGACGTGTATGTGTGTGTATATGTGCGTGTGCTGTTGTTGCTGGGGATGATAATTTTGATGATGATGATGCTGCTGCTGATGATGATGATGAAAACTTTGTCGAAGGTTAGAACTGAGCAAGAAAGAAAACGTAAGACAAGAAATAAATAGATATAAATGTATATTTAGTGGATACACATGAATAAACAGACATATCTGTGTTGTAAACCGTTAAATTTAATGCTTACCAGCCTAGAGAACGAAATTCTTCACAAAGAAAATGTGCCTCCCGACAGGAAAGGAACTTGTATTTTTTTTTAAATCTAGGTTAAGACTTTCGATTTCTAGGACGATAGAGTTTAATTTCATTGCTTAAAAGCAAGTATGCCTACTTGCATGCGCGCACCAACTATATATAATAAGTAATGATGTCGGATTAAAAATGCTTTGTTTGAAAATATACAACTATTTCAGAGGGACGATCCAAAAGCAACACATTGAATTTTTCCATGTAGAAAAATTGCACCCAATGAGATTTATCGATGTTTGCTGAACATTTAGATGACCCAATGTTCGCTTAAAGCGGAAAAATATCTATTAGGTTGGTGCAAAAATAATGACGTAATAATGTCGTTTTTTGACGTATTTTTTTAAGGACAAAAAACGACATTATTACGTCATTATTTTTGCACCAACCTAATATCTATCTATCTGTTCTGTTACTCTGTCTCTCTTTCTGTATATATATATATATATATATATATATATATATATATATATATATATATATATATGAGAGAGAGTCAGAAAGATAAATGTTAATAGAATATGAATATACTGATATATATATATATATATATATATATATATATATATATATATAGATAGATAGATATGAATATACACAAATGGATAGAATGAGACAGAAAATATATAGATCGCTAGATAGAAATGAACAGAATTGGATAGACTGATAATGTATAGACTGAGGTAGATATTAACAAGCTCAGATGGACATAAACAGACTCTTGCGCTTTGTCACTTTCTCCCGAATATATATATATACATATATATATATGATCGACTCTCCTGTCGACATTCGACGTATGAGGGTCAAGCAGATCAGTTCCCAGGAAACCGACAGCCCGACACCGGCACATGAGATTTGATTATAGTGGTGAGGCCTCGTGCAGGACCATCCACACTTTTTGGAGGGACGAATACAGAGACCTGGTGCACCGAATGCCACAAGGTTCCCAAACGACCCTCCGTAGGTTTTGAATTCAGAGTTGTCCTTCTCCTAGACCAGTTGCCATCCAAGGCTATAGAACCCAGTCTGTCCTGCTATTTTACCCATAGCTGGAGGGAGAAGAAGAGGATTCATACCTTTCCCAAGGGTATTAGCACGTAAGTGAATATAATGGATTCAACTGGAATTCTAACTCAGCTCTCCGATTCCTCAATCCAAGCCGATATCCATTACTCCACCGTGCCTCATATATATATATATATATATATATATATATATATATATATTTGTGTATGTATGTATGTATGTATGTGTGTGTGTGTGTGCGCGCGCGCGCGCGTGTGGGCAACGTAAGGCGTCTGTATAACTATCCAGACGCCGTACGTTACAGCTATCTGACCAGAGCTCTATTAGAACCCGTTTAGCCACACACACGCACCCCCCACAAAAACTTATCAGACTCCATCCGAAACATACTAATAGAAAATACAAACATAATAGCCCCATCCACATATAAAAAGGTTAAAAATAATGGAACACGGTCACAAAGTACTGACAGTGTTCGTAAAATAAAACATCTCTATAACACTAAAAACATACACACAACATGCACACCCAATTAAACTGAAAAAATAAAATCAGCCTTGATAATGGATAGAAGTATAGCCGAAAACGCTCGGAATTACAGAACATTTGGACATCTTCCCAAAAATAAAGCACTTGTACGAACCCAAGGAAATTTAAATAAAAGCTTAATCGCAGTACCTTGTCTGTCGTCTTTAAGGAAACATGCATAAATGAAGGATTGCTGCCTAAATACACAATATATATATATATGTTAATAGAATAAATTATGAATATACTGAGATAGATAGATAGATAGATAGATAGATAGATAGATAGATATGAGGATAGTCAGTAAGAGAGAGAGAGAGAAAGAGAGAAAGAAATAGTAATTGAGAGGGAGATAAAGAAAGAACAGACAGATATAGAACACTCGTCCTGAAAACAAGGAAATGTTTAACTCAGACGTTTTCAATCGAAGTGAGTCTGTTCGCTCTTTGCATTCCATTCACCTTCCCCTACCATTAACCGCCGCTTTCATTCAACAAGTTTTCAAAAGATATGAAAGGAAGGATTTTTTTTCCTTCAAAGGTAGGGTTTCAGGGGAGCAGAGTGGGGAAAAATGGTAAATAAACAAAACCACAACATAACAAAGAAGAAAAAAAAATGACTGAAAAAAATATTGAACTCGAGTTAAAAATCAAGCCGCGAAAATGAATTTATATATAATAGAAAAAAAGTGTAAAAAAAGATAATTAGAAATATATTTAAAAAAAAAAAAAAGTAAATAATATATAAAAAATAGTAATAATAAACAACAAAATAATAATAATAATAATGATAATAAACAGGGAAATACAAGAGATTCGATAAATGATAAAACGTTTCAAAATGATTATGCCGATGACAGCGATGATGAAAACTACGCTCATTATGATTTTAAATTATGCAACTGTTATTGTAACTATTATTGCGTATCTCAAATACCGATGCGGTGTGCTGAGAAGCCTCCTCAGTGATGTTTATTCCTAGTATAATTCGGGGTTTCGCGTAACTAAAACCACCAGACCCCTTTGCTAGACGACACAACCAGGAGTTATCACCTCCAGGTCAGCTTCCCAGCCTCTGTCGGTTGAATCTTCGAAATTTGGCCTGAGACTTATATTGATTTAATTATTTTGGAATTCAGCCAAAGAAAATTGATGACCACCGTTACTGCGGACTTTGTCTGACTACTTAATAGTATGCAAGTCATTTTCAAAATAAAAATGGTATTACTATTATTAACCAACCGATGGTGATGAAGGTTTCAGTATATACTTATATTTATATAATAAGCACACCAGGCCGGATGGTTTAAATATAGTATAATATAATCAAGCCCCAGGGAGCCGTCCTCCGTTACGTCTTCTTGAGAACGAGGCTAGACTCATTACCTGGCACCTGAGACGTCAACGAAAAGGAAAATGCCGATGGAGTTTGATACATTTTTGTCCCCAGCCCGTGTACGCTCGGAACCTCACCATAAATTCGACTTTGTCAGATTAATTTATGTGTATTTTTATATGTGCATTGTCGCGTGGGAGTTTTAACATAGAATATCTATCCTTATTGAATATTGATAAAAATCGTTTCAGGACTGTCAAGTTCGACATATATTTTTTATTTATACATCCAAAATATGTAGGTAGAGAAACATACGAGGGTCGACTGACTACGAAGGACTGAGCCTAGAGCTGTGAAATCTTACATACATGAATTTCAAATCTTCAAATTTTTGAAATAACCGCGTTGTTTCTTTCCAGGTAAACTGGTATCTGACCGTCCATGGGTTATTTCAAAAGTAACTATTAATGCCTTCTCTTGAAAACTGGCAAATCGAGGCGTTATCAAGTACCTGCAGAAATAGGGTTTAGCCCCCAATGATATTCATGCTGATATGGGATTACGCCACAGCCTTATCAACAGTGAGAAAATGGGCAGCTGAATTTAGGGAGGAAAAGAAGGAACTACTACTATCGAAGAAAACATTGATCTTGTTCACCACACGGTGATGGATGACAGGCGTTTGACTATAAGTCAGATAGCCAATGCTATTAGCATATCCCGTGGGAGATTTGAGAATATTCTGCAAGAAGAACTTGGCTGGACCAACGTTTCTGCTGAGTGGTGCCGCATCTTCTAACACCTGATCAAAAAGCGCACCGGTCTGATCACATCACGGAAAAATCTGATATTGTCTGAGGCAGATCCAGTTAGTTTCCTTGAACGTTTTTTTTAAACCCAGGATGTGTGTTGGGTTCATCACTTTGAGCCAGAGACAGAGACAATCCATGCAGTGGAAACAGCCCTTCTCACCTTGCTCCAAATAAAGCCAAGGTAGTTTCATCTGCAGTAGATACAAACGGTATTGTGTTAATTGACTATCTTCAAAAGGGCCACATGGAGAGTACTATGTCAACTAGCCGAGGCAGTTATGAAAGGCAATCAAAAACAAACGCCCAGCAAACTAGACGAAAGTGGCCTTGTTTCAGCAGGAAAATTTTCCAGTACATGCCCTTGGTTTCAATGGATGCTGTCCGTGACTGTGGCGTTGAAATGGTTGAACACCTTTCCCTGTTCTCCTGATTTGACTATCATTAAAAACTTCGGCGGGAACCCGTATCACAGTGATGATATTATGTCTGCTGTTGTTACATTTTTTTTTTACCAAAATAGGTGGAGGTTTGTCCCTTGTTTCCTGTTTAGGATTGGGTCTCCGCTTCCTTCTAAAGTCTACTTCAGCTCTATATTCCGAACGCTTGTCCTTTCTAACGCAAATATAACTCCGCACTTTAATCCACTACCTTGAGTGGCTCTTATGCCTTATATTTGGAGAATATTAGTAAAAAAAAAAAAAAAGAAAAAAAAAGATAAAAGCTTCTTCCCCAATGGAATCCAAGTACTGCAACACCAATGGAAGAAGTGTGAAGGTCCTAAGGGGGATTATGTTGAAAAATAAACCTGATTGGATCACATTTCATGAGAATGTCTTGGTCAGCCTATGAACTTTTCAACCGACCATCGTATATAATCCATACGTTTTAGAAATTTTGGAGACGTATGACTGACACAATATTATAAAGTTATAATTATTAGTTTGGTGCAAAAATAATGACGGTTTCTCACATATGTTACTATGTGAGAAACCGTCATTATTTTTGCACCAAACTAATATATTTATATAACAAATATACCTGTCGATAAATATATGGAGAATTTCAGTTTATAATGTTTATATTAGAAATATTTGCAATAACCCATTTGTTGGTACATTATTTTATTATGCAACACGAAAGGTGATCATCATATTGTGTTCGAGTGCTTAGAACATTCGCTTTCTGACCATGAGACCCAGGTTCAAATCTCACTACAGTTAATTTGTCAGAATGTTATCGGACTGGTGGGGTTAGATCCCAGCGTACTGCATATTTGGAAACTGTCTGAAAACCATGCCACGGTTTGACCCAAGTCTTGTAAGTGAAATTGAGTAGACAGAACACTTACTGCCGAGAGTTGTGCTAGCACGAAGTCACAAGTCATCGTGACCGAGGGTTGGAGTGCCCTTGTTCAGAATGTTCATCACTCTAGATAACACGCTCTCTCCCAGAAACTGTAACTAATGTTTGCTCAGCATAGTTGCAGTATAAACTACAGGTGGGATCTGTGGGTGTCGAACAAACACAAATGTACCTGAGCGAACGTCTGCAATAAGGATTGGCTAGCCGCCCTAGTAGATGGGTATCCTCTAATACGAGTGGCCAGCTATTATTCATATATATATATATAAATATATATATAAATGCTCATAATATTATATATATATATATATATATATATATATTTATGTACGTACATAAATTGATTTTAAATGAAATATTGGGTCTTTCTAATGACATTTTAAATTTATTTTCTTAATTTTGTAATGTCCTTCTTTTGTAATAATCTATAGTTTAAATTTTGTTTTCTTCTGAAGGGAGTTTCATTTCTAAATTTAAAATTTAAATTTAAATATACCATTCCTTGACTATTAATAATAGTAATAATATTAGCTAAATTCCTTTAAAATAAAACACTTCCGAAATAACATTGATAAAATTAAATTTTAACTGTGAAATCTATATATATTTCAAATATTAAAATATAGATAAAGATTGCAAAATGTATATATAATTTATGTGCGAGGTTAAATGAATTTTTGTGTAAATTATCTCAAGTGTTTCTATGGTTTTTTTTTATTTTTTTATTTTTTTTTTTTTACTTGTTAATGATCGTATGTATATGTGTATATATATGTGTGTGTGTGTGTATGTATATATGTATATATATGTGTGTGTGTGTGTATGTATATATGTATATATATATGTGTGTGTGTGTATGTATATATGTGCGTACGTGCATGAATTGATTTTAAATGAAATATTGGGTCTTTCTAATGACATTTTAATTTATTTTCTTTATTTGTAATGTCCTTCTTTTGTAATATTCTATAGTTTAAATTTTATTTTCTTCTGAAGGGAGTTTCATTTCTAAATTGATGATTTAAATTTAAATATACCATTATTTGACTATTAATAATAGTAATAATATTAGCTAAATTCCTTTAAAATGAAACACTTCCGAAATCACACTGATAAAATTAAAGTTTAACTGTGAAATCTATATATATTTTGAAATATAGATAAAGATTGTAAAATGTATATATAGTTTATGTATGAGGATAAATGAATTTTTTTGTGTAAATTATCTCAAAGGTTTTTTTTTTTTTTTTTTTTTTTTTTTTTTTTTTTACTTGTTAATGATCGTATGTATGTAGGGATTCACATGAATGCATTTGTGAGACATATATGAATAAATGAAAATTAATATTACCCTCAAATTCTATTATTAAATAATGAAACCTAATCTTTAATTTAGTTAACCAATGTAATAAATAAATTGCATTCATGAATTAATTTTGAATATTAAAATAGATGTTATATATATATATATATATATATATTTTTTTTTTTTTTTTTTTTTTTTTTTTGGAAATACAATTAGTCGGGTGAATAAACTATTAAGATTTTAAATATTTCTTTATGTCCTAGATAAATATGTTTATTACAATAATAGTTATATTTAGTCCTGAAACTACTTACTTAAAAAATTAAATATTTAAGTTAATAACAAAATTTTTTTCAGACATCGAATTTTCTATCAAACATTGTAAACTATCTTTTACATATTTTTGTTAAAACAAAATTATAACAACTCCATCTCTCTTTCCCCCTCCCCCTATCCCTCTCATTACCGTAAGGCTCACTTGTATACATTTTCGACAATTCATTTCCGTTTTATTAACCATCTAAAGAGGCCAAGTTTTCTGTCACTCCTCCTACTCCAATATAAAACATACTTAAGAGAGATATAAAATTAACCCCTCCCTATACTTTATATTGTCTGGTTAACTACCACTCTCAACCCCCTCTATTAAATTACAAAAATTACACTACCCACCAATTTCTAATCCCATTTTTTTTTTCTCAATTCGTTGTTGGAAGATTTACCTGATGATCTTGAATCCTTAAAAAAGGATTTAGGTGAAATAAATTATCGTAATGGTACATTAAAGTGATTTGTTTTTCATTACATTATATATATATATATATATATATATATATATATATATATATATATATATATATATATATATATATATATATACGTACTAACCCCGATTCTCCGATATAAAGCTGACTAGGGGCCCCGTACAATGCTTTGTGAGCCTGTGTGTGTGTGTATATATATATATATATATATATATATATATATATATATATATATATATATATATATAGTTGGATTGATGTGAGTTTGTGATTCTGGGTTTCACGCCCTTGCCATCGTCAGAAAAACTCAATATAAGTGTTAGAGCTAAATATGT
>OZ010574.1:86848937-86971437 GCA_963932145.1 Acanthosepion lycidas
CTGAACCCTTTATTTGGCTTTCTAGGGTAGACTGTTCTATTTCCATGTGCCATGTCTAAAGAAAAAACAATAATAACAAAGAAAATTACAATATGAGCTCTGGTAAAAAATACGCAATATGAACACTGGTAAAAATGGCTGCTGAAGATATTAAGTTTATAAGTCCCAGAAATTAATACACAAATGTCCTCAAGGACACATGGTACAGTGGATAAAGGCGTTGGTTAGATCCAGTGACAGGACCCAAAGAATGTGAGTGGTGGAGAACTTGGAGAGGAGAATTAACAGGAGATAGCTGATATCCATTAGACATGGCACGTGGAACTAGATCAGTCTACCCCAGCGAGCGAAATAATGGGGTTCAGTTCGATATTCCAACTACCTGAAGAAGTCTGGAGAGTACAACGGCCGAAACGTTGTGATAAATATGGCAACAAAGATGAGGACAATAGTCCGAATAATGTAAATAGTGTACATAATATTAGGTTGGTGCAAAAATAATGACGTAATAATGTCGTTTTTTGACGTATTTTTAACGTCAAAAAACGACATTATTACGTCATTATTTTTGCACCAACCTAATATCTCATCTCAGAAAAATAGACAGAAATATCATTTAAACAGAAATGTGGTTCTACAGAAGGATGCTGAGAATAACATGGACAAGGCGCGTAAGAAGTATTAAGGAAAATGAAAATAAAAAGGACACTTGTACACCGAATCAGAAAGAAACAACTGAGATATCTTGAGTGAGCGCATGTGCATGTGTGCAGGAAAAAAGTAAATGGAACACTTCGTCAATTTTTTCAGGATTAGTTAAAAACAGACATGGTTAGGAAATTCGAATCAAACTAAGCTGAAAAAGAACACTTCTTAGTAAATAAAAGTGTTTGTAGTGGAGCAATAACTCCTCCAATGGTGTGTAACGTATATGTGACAATCTCAGTCATCATAATTTTGACAGTTTGTTGTATGGGATATGTCGATACCCTAAGCTTACGAGAAAAGAACAATTCCTGTCACTAATCACAAATCAAAGATACTGTGTAACCCGGATATAAGAGAATTGTCGGGACCGGAGAAGAAGTATCTTATATCCGGGTTTCTCTTATATCCGGGTTTTGTCTCATTTATATACATTAACACAGGCTCTAATTTGGGACCAGAGAAAATCTCTCCTATATCCGGGTTTCTCTTATATCCGGGTTAAACTGTAATTGGTCTGTGTTTCCAAGACAGATTGAAGTACAAGAAGTAAGGGATCTGGCATCCCTAATGCTAGTAGAAACAAAGATGGCAACAAGTTTAAAATATCCAGTGTCTTTGTTGAAAATATCACAAGATTTCTGAATGGCTAACAATAAGCTAAGAGTGATAAGTTAGAGTGATAAGCTGCCAGAAGATGGCTACACCTCAAAAAGATGTACTAGGAATTTTATGCTGGCAAATAGGACCATGGAAAGAGAGGCAGTACTTTTTGTCCTGCATGCAGTCAGCGAAGAACAATTTGTTGCGTTTTTCTTTTCCTAGCTAAAGGACCCCCACACCATTTGTTTCGTATTTAGATTTACTCAGACGGCCCAGAGAATACAACGAAAATTCGAGAAAAAAAAAAAAAAAAAAAGGGGCAAAGATTCGTGTTTTTTGACAATCAAAATTCCAGAAATCTCTGCAGTACCAAATGTTTTAGGAAAAAGGGAAATTAGCCTCTTTTTAAGCGCCACTTGCAGAGGTATTTTTCTGGTGAAGGGTTGTTGAGGGGGTGTTACGGTCGGGCTCATTGTCTACAAAGTAGGGATCGGGAATAAGAGTGAAGGCGATATCTTCCGTGTCTTCCATTACTGTCTTTACAACAATTACCTCCCTTCCAAGATCCCCATTACTTACGAAGCGGTTTTTTTTTTTATTAGGTTGATCACTCCGTCATGCACATTTTTAACCCCTTAAAGTCAGTTATCGGTTATCTTTGTGGGTCATTATACCGTGACCAATTCGAACTTATGTCATCATATAGATTGTTGCAGTCTCAAAGTTTCGGTCGTTCTTCCACTTGACTTTCTTCAGGGACCTAATGCATTCGCTAATATTATCGGTAATTCCATTTGAACACTTTATTCAATTCACAGATAAATTATTCTGCTGTTATGTTTGTTTAAAAACAGTGGAATGGAAGCAGTCTACTCCCGCACATATAGAGAAAGCCTGTGAGTACAACGGCCGAAACTTGACGATTATAGCCAGAAAACATTTTTAGAAGTTTTCGGGGATAATAATAATAATAATTTTTACTGATACAAGTTCTACTAATTAACTCATAGCCGTGGGGAAAAGATTTGAATTCATACCTTTCCGAAGGGTATTTGCGAGTAAGTGAACATCACGAACCCAATTGGAATTGGAACACGGCTCTCCGATTTGAAATTCCAAACCGTTATCCATTACACCACCCGCACATTCAAGCTTAGAGTACCTGGTATTCCTAAGCGGTCACTCATCTCAGTACTGACCAAGCTCAATGTTGCTTAATTTTGGTGATTATAACGAGTATAGAATCGACTAGAATAAATAGCGGAACGAGAGGAGCCTAATTAATTGAAATATGAATTTAATTCGCTTCAAAATTCTGAGAACATTACTTAATACGAAGAAGAACACACAGTCAAATCATTGTGGACAGTTTACATCCTTCATAATAATCATCATGGCCGTAGGGTCGCACATGACCCATTCCCTTCATATATCTGGGTTAAAAATTGGAGTGATATTCAATCATGTATAGCGTGTCGTGAGCAAGTAAACCTGACGGACCCTATCTATCACCAGGTCAAACCACAGCCAACCTATAAACGATATAAAATGATCCTGAATTCATACAGCCCGTCCAGGTCCCAGATATGTAGCCGTCCGATGTCACGATTTCTTGTGAAAAATAATGCAGTAGTTTCTCGTTTTTTCAACGGATTTGAATTGAGAGTCTTTCTTCTAGACACAATGCCACTCAAGGCAAGAGAGTCCAGTCTACTCTGCTATGTAACTCATAGCTGGGGGCCATGTAAATATTACTTTAAAAAAAATGAATGGACTACAGTTTCGCTGCAAATAACAAAACTTAAGTTGGGATATTTGTTGTATAGATGACGTGCACAGTTTTATTCCAAATGTAAAGAAAAGAATTATAACCATGGTTTATAACATTTCATTCACAGTCCTTTTCTTTTCTCGGTTGTCTGATAGCATGTAAAAGAAGGGCTCTATACAGTCTTCCTAACTCATCTTTTTTTTTCGTTTAGCTTTGCTTGGGACTAAGGTGAACCATATATTCAAGTTTTTATGCGCCATATTTCTTCAGGTGCTCATAACTCTTCACAGTTTCCTGTCCTGTGCTTCTCTGTGTTTTGTCCCCTTAATATCAATCCCAATCTCTGTCATTTGTTTACATAGACTCGTTAGAATAGGTTATTCACGATTTCCTTCTGCCCCATTTTGCCTTCAATATGTCCTGTGAATGTTAAATTATCCAAGCGCATCTTCATCATTATTTATACCAGAAGTTTCAATTCTTTATGAATGTAAGCATAAGTGTAGTTGTAGTTTCTTGTTAGCTAACCATCACTATAAAATAAGATATAAAATGATCCTGAAATCACACAGCGTTGGACAAGAGAAGGAGAAATACAGAACTGTGAAAGGAAAGAAAAAGAAAGTGGAGAGAGGGAGTGAGAGAGAAAAAAAAAAGAGTGAGAGAGAAAGAGAGAGATGAAATGAAATGTCGAAAACAACAACTAAACAAGTTTGGAAGTATAATATAAAAAAGTAACATTTCGATGATTCAAAAAAAAAACAAAACATTTCAACCTCGATTCACGAACGTCTAACATGTCGAATAAATCGATTTTCGAACAGAAAATTCGAAATGAAAAAAAGCCTCGGTTATCGAACAAAATTTCGGTTCTCGAACAACATTGCCGAACCGAGTTAACCCAAACTGAATAATTTTTTATCCGACTGCCATATTGTATACATTCGTGTGTTGTGGCGTGCTTTTCTTTTTCAATTTTATTGTACTGTGACTTTTTTTCTCTCTACATTGATTCCTCTTGGAAGAATAGTTTCAGTTTACGAACATTTCGGGTTACGAACGGCCTTCAGGAACGAATTAAATTCGTGAACCGAGGTTCTACGGTATTTTGTTGATTCAAAAAAGTAACATTTTGTTAATTCAAAAAAGTAACATTTTGTTGGTTAAAAATGACAAAAAATGCAAGTAATAAGTAAAAAATAACAACAAAAGGAAACAAAAAGAAAAAAATCAAGTTAACATTCTAAAAGTAAATTTGTTATAAAGGCCAAAAAAGGTAAAAAAAAAAAAAAAAAAATGCAAAGAGTAACCAAAGGAAACGAAGGAAGACCATAAAATATTCATAAAAAACGAAAAAAAAAAATATATATATTTCGGCTATAAACACAAATACACGCTCGCGCACACACAAAAAAACAAAACAAAATCATGACGAACAAAAAGAAATATGAGCGCGGGTAAAAAAATATCATCACACATCTCTACACGATTAGATTACATATACGCGTACACAGAATTACTTGCAAACCATATATTAACACACACACGTAAATATACATAAAAAAGAGACAAGAATTAATATCCCAAGAGTGCAACATTCTACATATGCGTTTCATTACGTGATTCCACCTGCAGTCTTTTCAACGCCCCACATAAAAAGACAGCGTAGACATATGTAACCTGCTGTCGTATATATGTGTATTGTGCGTGTATGTGGAATTCTACCTTATCCCACAGGCATCTTCTACACCGAATAGACCCCGTGGTGCCACCCACTCGCATCTTACTACCCACTCTCCACCCCTCATCGTCTGTCTTCTCAGATGTGTCGTTTTGGTGATTAATGATAAACTCACCTAGCAAGTACAGATCAAACAAAAGTAGCTGATCCCATCTGAGTGGACGAAGCTAAGCGTAATTTGCGGCTGGAGCTCAATTGTACAAACACTGTGGAGGGACGGTAGAGTAATGAAAAGCGGCTTGGATTGCGGAATCGGAGAGCCGAGTTCGAATTCCAGTCGAATCCATTACATTCACTTACGTGCTAATACTCTCGAGAAAGGTATGAATCCTCTTCTTTTCCTCCCAGCTATGGGTAAATAACAGGACACGGGTTTTATAAATAACGGGTTTTATAGCTTTGGATGGCAACTTGTCTATCGTAGAAAGAAATGGCAACCTATTGCGGGAAAAAATCTGCCTCGTCAGTCATGTATCGAAAGATACATGATCGCCTAAACGCGTATCACAGATGGTACATAGCTGACTGATTCCTTGTATATATGACGAGTTCGA
The DNA here is from genome assembly GCA_963932145.1 of Acanthosepion lycidas. Classification (NCBI taxonomy): domain Eukaryota; kingdom Metazoa; phylum Mollusca; class Cephalopoda; order Sepiida; family Sepiidae; genus Acanthosepion; species Acanthosepion lycidas. Next base: position 86,854,312 of record OZ010574.1, read on the forward strand.
ATTCCAGCTGAATCCATTAGATTCACTTACGTGCTAACACCCTTGGGAAAGGTATGAATCCTTTTCTTCTCTCCCCAGCTGTGGGTAAATAGCAGTTCAGACGGGGTTTTATAGCTTTGGATGGCAACTTGTCTATCGTAGAAAGAAATGGCAACCTACTGTCGGAAAGAAAATCTGCCTTGGCATGCATAGAACATAACTGAGTAGTCATAAGATAATTATTTAAGGTGGAAGAAGCCAAGAATAATAGTGACTGCCGATAATCTAATCGAATACAAGCCGGGCGGAAGGTGATGAAGACAACAGCATAGCGGGGCCTCAGGGTTTCTCACTGGAAGGGCTTGCAGTGACACCTATCCATTTGCGGCATGGTACTTCAAAACTCCGATATTATTCGAATGCTGACTAGTGCAGGCATCTCTAAGCAAAACCAGAGATTGGGTTCCTTGTTACCAGGCAGGATGCAGCAATCTGAAAACTGCCAACTCCATACTCTCAAAGTTAAGAGGCGTAACCTCCAGCCAGTCATATCGCCAAAAAAAAAATCATGACACTCTTATTAAAGCCTTAGGAGAAGGAACCAGAAACCAAACCCTAGACAAGAGATAAAACTCTAGTCCTGTTCAAATAAGAAAGGTGTTTAAACCGGGTGTTAGGCGAATTTATTCTTTGAAATTTATTCTTTGCCTCTTCCAGTTTTTTTTAACCCGTCAGTGTTAAATTTTTTTCAAGCCCTTCTTTTTTCATTATGTCTTCCAGAAGTTTCAGCTGAGTCTTTCTGATTCTAAGTATAAGTGTCTATTTTCTCTTAAACTTCCCTACTGTCTACATGCTCCGTCCATGGTATTCTCAGTATTCTGCTGTAGAACCACATCTGTGTTGTCTCCAGTCTCTTCTTCATCTGTGTGGAAATAGTATCAGTATTCATTGACATATAGGAGTGGAAACACTCGGGCCACTGATCTAACCTGGTCTTAGCTTGTCCAACCTAGACATAGCCGTGATAACCCCAGCACAGTGCCGAAGCACAAAAATTACAGACTATATTTAGTCACCCTCCCACGTGGGCGTCATGTGGCACAAGGCCGGTTTAACGTGGGCACACCGAGCCCGTGGGCTCGGCCAAAAATATACCCATTGAACCCGTATAAACGGGTTCAGGGCCGGTCTACCTCCCCGAAGGAGACTCCGCCGTAGCCTCCTTCGGGTTCCTCCCGTCCGTAGAAAGTTTAACCGAACAGTCGGTAATGAACTAATGCACAAAAAGTACAGACAAAAAGTGCGTTATCTGAATTATATATTATCTACTTCTAGTCAATACCACACTTCTGGTTTAACTAATTTGCATATTGATTTTAAAAATATTTATTTCATTAATTAACTGTCCTTCCTAACTGTTCTTTTATTCGAGGATTGTTTAGATTTTTATATCAAAATATAATTCTGTTTAGGAATATTGTCTTAGTGTAGAAATGTATTTAAAATTTGCATGTTACTTGCCCTACAACAAGTTGCTATCTATTTGTATAAGTTTCCTTAACTATAACAATCCAATTTATGAATGAAATGTTGATTTAAAATTTTTGTTACAAACATTTCAAGTAGTGAATATATTTTATTTTGCGAAGCGATAACGAGCGGGCGAATCTATCTATCTATGTAATATTAGTGGTCAATATATATATATATATATATATATATATATATATATATATATATATATATATATATATATATATATATATATATATATATATATATATATATATATATATATATATATATATATATATATATATATATATATATATATATATGTATGTATGTATGTATGTGTGTGTGTGTGAAAAATATATAGAAAATAGGTAAGAACTCGTTAGGTAAATAATCCAAAGTTCTTTAGTATTTTTATTATTATTTTTAAAAAAATAGTGCTCGATACAAAAGTAGACCATAAATATAATTATTTATTTAAAAATTAAAATATGATTCCAACAGCGTGTTGCAATCATATTTTAAAATAAATAATTATATATATATTGACCACTAAGATTATATATATATATATATATTACGTTCCAATTCACCAGACCTACAAATTCAAAATAAAACATTGGCATTTACCTGCATGAAAATAGATATTGTATTTTTTGGTATTATTAGGTAATGAAATTAATTATTGCGTATGTGTGTCTGTGCGCGCGCATGCGTAGTTGAAAAAAGAAAGAAAGAGTGATGAATAAGTAGTCACTTTCCTTTCTTTCTTTCTTTCTTTTTTTTTTTTATTTAACCTTGTTTTGATTTGTGTGAACGAAGAATAATTAAGTTAAAAATAACAAAGCATAAGATTATTACAACCAGGCAGTTTTTTTTTTTGATAATTAAAGTTGGAAAGGACTGCTTGTCGAGGATAAAAGTGGTAGATCGATAGAACGCCGGCAGGCAGAGGCACAAGCTGATCCGAGTCTTAATTAATAACGGATATTGCAAGATTATTAAACTCATTAAGATAACAAGTCGACATTAATACCAGTTAGTTATAGGTACCGCCATGAGATTGCTAAAAAAAAGAGCATAGCATGTTGAAAAAGATGCCAAACTTGACGAAAACAAAATTTTATCGTCTAAATGTTTATGTTATTAAAGTTTATTTTAATTATTTGAAAATAATTTTCCTTCTTTTTAGAACATTCTAAATTTTGATTAAAAAAACCTTGTTTCTCTTTGTATCACCGGAACTAGTAAAATAGCATATACAATTTTTAGCACGTTTTTTTTTTTTTTTTTTTTGTATGGCACACATTAATTTGGAAAATCTTGCAAAAATAAAAATACTTGGCGGTTGTTAATGAAACTTTCAGAAACTATTCGCAAATGATCGAAATTATTATAAATGCAGTAATATTTTTTTATATTTATTACCCCACCAACTAATTTTATGAAAACTCTAGAAATTCGATCGAGTCCAGTTTAGAGATTACAATAGTTAAAAGCACAAGGCTTTGAGGATTGCAAATCATATTTTCTTTTGTTTTTAATTTCGGCCTTGTGCTACATCAAAGCTACGCTTGGAAAATCACTATAAATGCGTACCCGAATGTAAAAGAAATATATGTGTGTTTCTAGTATCGTATAGGTTGTCCAGCTGAAAAAAAAATTCGCCTTTTTTGCTATATGTACACATGTCGTAAAAAGGGTGACTTATTTAAGTAATTTAGCACTGCACATTTAAGATGTCAAAATCTTTTCTTGTATTGTATATACCTACTGAATATTAAAGTAAATTATTTTTCAGTTTACCATTGAATAATTAGGATTTTCTTATCATCAGTAGAATGATGAGAATCTGTGGTGTAAGATGCGTTACACACGCAGTGTACGCACACGCACACACACACACACACATATATATATATATATATATATATATACATATATATATAAGAGTGTCTGTCTGTCATTTCAGTGACAAATGATTTTTTTTTAAATCAGACATGAAACATATTTAGTTGTTACTCGTATTTGAATAAACAGCACTGATTGTTTTAAACAGTAAAATTGACATCGACCAAGTAGGGCACATTTTTTTTAATAAGACTTTCGATCGCTTAGGCCGGTAGATACCAATTTTATTATTAAAAAAAACCCAGATCTGTTTACTCAAACGTTCGTAGCCATAAAATATAACGTTTATAATAATAACAATAATAATAATAATATATATATGTGTGCGTGTGTTTGTGTGTGTGTGTCTGACGCAGCGAAACAGTCTATCTGTGGATGACGATATATGCTCCTGAAAAATTATTTCGGTTGAGCTCTCTAGGGATAAAGTGTGAATTTGTAAACAGTGACTATTACTGCTACTAATGCAATACTCTTCGATAAAACGAATCGAGTTCTCTCTGTGATACAGCGAAACAGTCTGTCTATGGATGACTATATATATATATATATATATATATATATATATATATATATATATATATACACCCCACACACACTGATTGATAGATAGCTACATACATACACCTTTAACGATCGACAAAACTGCCAGTCACTATGCTGTGTCGAGTTCAAACTCAGCACTTTATATCTACAAAGGTTCCATCTCCTATATATTATACTCGAATATAGTGGCGTTTTACACAACATCTATACATATATACACCACCTAAGTGACTGGAATACTAAATCAAAGACCAAACTAAAATGCTACTTCTTAAAAGGATTACTTTGGACAGGAAAAAAGCGCAAGAAGTTCAAAAGGAGTTCTTGGGCAATATGCGACTAAACCAACTCGTGGACATAAGAATCAACACTGCATAGTTACTCAGTTTCACGCCTCAATGCGATCTTAACTTGGTCTGATGATCACGCTGGGTCGTCAAAATGACCGCCACTATGCAGTGATGATTTCTATGTCCACGCTATATCTGTAAACGCTCTGTTTCCGATATCAAGCACTAACAATCACGGATACACACATACACCAGAAGCTTCTAAAAAATTCTTGATCCAAGTTTATAGAATTCAATCAATTGAGCATCAGATATTTGTATGAATGGTCCTTAGTTTGTCTGAGAACTTTTCAGCGCCCCTCGTATGAATCAATTATTAGATAGTCAATGATAACTAAATCTTCAAGCAACTTATCTCTTTGACCAACTCCAGAGTTTCGCGTAATATCATTTATTATAATTTATCGAACTCTTCGAGGGGGTGTTACGCGAAACTCTGGAGTCGGTCAAAGAGATAAGTTATTTGAACTTTTATTAATTAACTATTGTCGCTGTAGTTATCTAGTGAGCAATTTCTTGATAAAAATTCTACTGGCCTTAAAGTCCGTTATATTTTTCCGAATTTTGTTATGCTTCAAAAGTTTTATCGTCAAAACCTTTATGCTATTAAGAGGAAAGACCAAAGGATTCTTTGATTATTAAATCATATATTTTTAATCTTTTTTAGAAACTTGAATTTTTTTTTTAAATGTTGTTTTTCATACGTCAGCGGGTGATCAGAAATTACTATAAAAAATTTTAGCATCTTTTTACAATGAAGAAAGAATTGAAGAAGAAATTTGCAAAGCTCAAATAATTATTTACAAATGAATAAAATTAATTTTGAAATATTTCTCTCTTAGAAATTCTTTATAAAAATATTTTTTTACATCACACATATAATTTTATAAAATTTTAAGAAATTTTTTGGGGTCGTTTAATGGTTGTATTAGTTAGAAGGACAAGTTTTCGGAAAATTGAAATCATTAATTTTTTGTTATCAAACAGGACCCCCAGTTATCGAAAATTTGTTCCGAATCGCAAAATAAAAATGCAATAGAAGTAAGAGGTTATTTAATTAGAAAGGTTTTTAATTACTTTTATGAATAAGATATATAATGGACACTATTGTCTTAAGGAAATATTTTTTCCTAAATATTTTTTCCTAATTTTTTCAGATAACTGGGTAGTTAAAAATTATATAAAAAAGGTGCTCATGTTATATTCCTCAAGTAATTTTTACAGATATGTCCACCGTAGAAAAAATCAGTTAAAATTCCTGGTTTTCAATAAAGCTTATAAAACATCTACCTACGTGTTAAAAATGCATTTCTGCTACATTTTAAAATAAAGTAAGCAATATTTGTTTCAAATCAGATTAATTAAACTTTAAAGCAGCTAATACTCCAAAAATAATGTTTCAGAAAAGTATATTTTATTTTAGAAGGATTTTTAATAAAGAGAATTACATTGTGCTGACAGATGACTGAAAATGGCTAAAGTCAGCGATTTTTAACGATTAAAAAGCTCCTTCCAATCAATTGAAATTAGTTTTCAAATACAGCAGAAGTATTTTGCCTATTGGAAATATTAAATGCAATCTATTATCTTGAAATTAAAACTAAATTCAAAGCTCCAAGATAGATTTCCCATTTTAATAAATTCATTTTAAACCTTACCCATCGCTTAGTACCTAATCATACTTATTATAAAACCCAGGTTGTGTGTGTGTGTGTGTGTGTCTGTTCGTTTATATATTGGATCAGATTTCCTACATTTTTCAACCGATTTCAACAAAACTTCACAAGACTACGTAAAATTAGCTTGCGGTGGTTCTGACAGCGCCAAAAATTGGAAAAACACAATTGTTTTTGCACGAAATCAATTTGAAAACACGATTAAGAGGCATCACTGTCGCGAGAATGAAAGGGGGGACAACTCATATCGAGTTATACTTATTATAAAACCCTGGTTGTTTATGTGTGTGTGTGTTCATTTATATATGGGATCGGATTTCCTACATTTTTCAACCGATTTCAACAAAACTTCACTTTTTTTTTTGGCAAGTAGTGTTTCTTATTGTCTTGCACACTTTTTCTTTATTTTCACATTCAGAATGCTTTAAAAATTCCATTTACAAGACAATTGTTTATAATAAAATTCTATTCAATCGGTAGGCTCATAACGATTGAAAACAATGTTTTTGTTTGAGTTTGGGTTTGACCAATTCGTAAAAAAAAACAAAACAAAACAAAACAAAACAAAACAAAAAAAACTAATTAAGAGATGCGTGTCCGTCAACCTTAAACAATAATCTTTGTCAATTTTATTTTTCAGTTTTTATGATGGTCGATACTTGATCTATCTCTTACTGTTACATCCCCGGGCAACGCCGGGCTCTACTGCTAGTTATAAATATATACAGGAGAAAAATATAGTTAGAAAACTAGAAAATAAATTTATTTAACGGCGACCTTATTTTCATTTAGAAAAGAAAAAAAAATCCGGAAAATATTCTTGCCTTGCGCGTTTGGAGTTCATTTCTCTTAAAAGGAAACACCCACAACGCTTAAAGTCTACGGTCCTTGTTACATTAAGTGTTACAGGCTTTTTTCCTGCATTCCTGTCTCGTGTGAAAGAACTTTCTCTATTGCATTGTAAACTTCGAGGGCAGTTTCATGGTAATAAGAAACTCAGCTAACAAAGAAAACAAAATGAAGGATAAGTACTTAAAATTGTGTTCTTTGCAACTGGGCCAATGTTGTTTTGTTTTTTTTGTTGTTTGTTTTTTATTGTTTTTTTTTTATTGTTTTGTATAAACATGAATAAAAAAAACGTTTTACGAATTAAAAAACAGGATGGAAGTAAGGTGATTTTGACGTATTTGTTGGCGAGATTAATTTTCTTTCTCAACGTGTACGAGAGGTATATCGGCTTACAGTCATTTCACGTTCAAACACCAGTACGATCACTGAAGTTAAGCAACACCGAGCCTGGTCGATACCTAGATGGGTGACTGCTTGAAAATACCAAGTGAGCTTGGATGTGCGGGTGGTGTGATGGATAAAGGCTCGGAATTGGAAATCGGAGAGCCGAGTTCCATTTGCAGTTGGGTTTGCTATATTCACTTACTCTGGAAATGTATGAATTCACTTCTTCTCCCAGAGCTATGGGTTAATTGGCAGGAATTGTATTAATAAATCCTTATCATCTCCCCGCAAAATGCTTACATTCTTTAAGCATTTTCTGACTTTAATGAACCCGAAAAGGGTTAATAAACCGTAAAAAGCAAATCAAACAGTCAGTCAATCAAAGGAGAGGTATATCAATCGTCCCATATGGCAGTAAATGCTGAAAGGTTTCCAACCTGAAGTACAGATTTGATATGAGATGTGGTTCAGCACTGATCTGTTGATTAACCTTTATCACTCTGTGATTTCATTTGCTTTACAAAAAAGATGACTCTGATCCTTGAATTTGAATTTCTTAGTTGTGTCGTCACATCCTGCTATGGCAACAGAAGGCAACATTGAGTGAAATTATGAATAAGGATACTGCAGTTGAAGAGTATAGAAAATGAATGGAGTTAAAAAGGGAAGTAATATTAATAATGCAGAGTGCTAAAGTTTAATTCATATTTTTTACGGGTTATTTAAAATCGATTATTTTTACGGGTTATTTAAAACTGATTACTTTTACGGGTTTATTTTTGTATTGTAAAAATAATTATTTCTTCTTTTTTGTGAGTGAATATTAACATTCTTTTCAGAATACCAACGACTTTTCAAAAATACAACTTCTACTATTTAATCCATAGCTGGGGGATGGATTCATATCTTTCTCAAAGGTATTTGCTCATAAATGAATGTAATGAACACGAGTGGAATTCGAATTCAGCTCTCCGGTTTATCTTTCCAAGCTGTTATCTATTACGCCACCCGCACATCATGTGGTCCTACAGAAGGATGCTGAGAAAATCAGAGACAGAATATGCGAGGAAGAGGGACATCTGAAGATGAGAACTACGAATTGGAGACGTCAAAAATTTAACTGTCTGGAAAGTATTTTAAAATCTGAAGGTTCATTGGATTAGCGAAAGGTGCCTTTCAAAAGCTAAGCAAAGTATTAAGAAACAGAAAAGAGTGATGAACTGCAATATAAAATAAAGCCTGCTATCTGACACTGAATGCTAGAGAATTTCTATGTCGATAGTCTCTGTTTCTCTCTGTATGTTTGCATGAGGTAGAGAAATGGGGATGTATGGAGGAGGATAGTGTGTGTGTGTATGTGTGTGTGTGTTCTGGAAATAAAATCAAATAATGCGTCTGTAAAATACGAAGTGAGCTTACAAAACCTTTGCCATCCCACCTGTGAGCACCTGGTAGTGACGAAAGGATATTTGGAAGGAGAGCCGCTGGGTCTGAGAGGGAAACTTGGGGATGTCATGCGAGTGACAAGAATAAAGATAGCGGTGGTTGAGGGTGCCGGATCTGTGCGTAGTAATTGCAAACAATGGCGAAATACCCCTATATCGGATTCACATACAACCTCCGTTCCTTGTACCTTTACTTCTGGAGCAGTTACATTTCGACCCCACCAATCACCTCAAAAATTTGGAATATATATATATATATATATATATATATATATATATATATATATATATATATTAGGTTGCTGCAAAAATAATGTCGTTTTCTTACATAGTAACATATGTGAGAAAACGACATTATTTTTGCACCAACCCAATATATACATATATATATATATATATATATATATATATATATATATATATATATATATAATAGCATTTCTCCGTAAATCTAAAAAAAAAAAAAAAAAAAAAGAAGGCTCACGGTATTACCAAGAAACTAATTAAGAAATGTTCAAATTGCTGTTATTACTCATGAGAGAATCAGATGAAACCTTTTATTGAAACACACGAACACGCACGCACAAACCCAAACACACACACACACACATATATATACAGTACTGTTCGATAAAAGTGACTCACCTGATTTTTTTTTTACTAAATGTTCTCTTCTCCGATGAAACGAAAGTTGAGCTAAATTCAAAGGATAAGCAATCTAAAATCCGAAGAAGAAGCTTTGAAAGCTCTTTGAATTTAGCAGTAAGTACTGTCAAGCATCCGTTCAGCATAATGTTCTGGGGATGCTTTTCTTTTCATGGAACTGGTTTCTTGAAACCTATTGAAAAGACCCTCAGGAGCGAGCAGTACAACAGAATTTTAGATTCTTGTCTGCTCCCTTCTGCTGAAAGGGTGCAAATCGACCCCACCAAGCTCATTTTTTATCCGGGATAATGTTCCCTGTCACAAATCAAAATTGATGAAGGAATACTTTGATGAGAAGCAGGTGAGTGTTATGACATGGCCGCCCCAATCTCCTGACCTCAACCCCATAGAAAACTTATGGAGCATTATAAAGTAGAGGCTCTTGAGAAAGCATTTGAGCAACATGCCCCATAAGTTTTCTATGCATAGTTGCAGTATAAATCACAAATTGACTCTGTTGTTGTTTAATAAACATATATGAGGACTGGTCAGCTTTATCATATAAATTATAAATCTACACTGAAATAGTTACTAATACTGGTTGGTTAACGTATGAAAATACTGACTTGACTATGACAAAGTGTCTATGCACGTGAAACTCGCATAGCTAAACTTAAGAGAAGAATCCTTGAACCCGCTTGACTTCATCAACGACCTTCCCGATGCCATCAATATCACACTCGATATATATGCTGCTGCTGCTGATGTATATATATATATATATATATATATATATATATATATATATATATATATATGAAGAAAAATATACGGAAAAAACAAACAAAAATCCTTATATGCAATTATACTGTTTTAATGTTAATATAATGTCAACGTCGGACGTTTCGGTCTAATAAACCATCTTCAGGACATATTCATAAAATATAATTAACATTATCAATTCAACATGACAAAGACGATGGACATAAGAACAAGACTTATCCAAACAGATAACTGCATATAATTGCATATAAGATAACTGCATATAATAATCTAAAGAGGGTCTGTAATGTTATCGGTCCTGACCTGGTTTCTCGAGTTTTAGTTACTTTCCTACCGTCTATTCTACAAATATTTTCATGGCAATTGCTCTAATGAGCTTTCTTCCTTCGTTGTTATTTTTATTCCCCACCCCAACAAAAATTGCGCAGATGGGGACAAGTTAGGACTTCATTGACATCCCGAGGTATTATGTATAATAATATAGTAAGACTGGTAAGTAAGAACGCGTTGTTTTGGTGTAAGGAATACTGTGGTATGTTTAGTTCAGTGGTTGGGGCTAAGTTTAAATATGACAGATGGACACCAGGCTTTGCGCATCTCCCTTTTGTCTTTGTGCCACATTTTCTGTTAATTCAGAAATAAACATCGCTTTCTTCTTTGGTACCACGACCGCATTAATTAAAGCAACTCGACTGGCTATTAGGTCTCATCGTTTTACTGTTTAAATAGCTAGATGTAACCGTAGGTTCTATTTTAATAGTTTCTTCTTTACTAGCACTTCTCATTTGTGGAACTCTCTTCCAATTTATTGCTTTCCTTGCCAACAACAATCTTCAAAGTTTTAAATGCAACGTCAATTGCAATATTCTGCCTTCTTGGAATCTGTTCTTTTATTGACATTTCTTCTCACTAAAGTCTTCTCGTTTCTCTTTCACTCCCAGCAATCCATTGCGTCTTAATGACCTTACCACCTGGTTTAGGGGAAAATGATTAAAAAAAAAAGGGTGGCTTATGATTTTAATCAATTATGATTTGCAGATACACAATATTGCCAGTACTTGTCTGTTCTTTACGAGTGGAATGATACTTTACTTGGCATGCAAACCTAGATCATAAAAGAGTGGATAAAATCGCTCGTTCGTTCAAACAGACATCTTCAGATGATTTATTGAAATAGCACCAGAGAAAAGTCCCAGCTTCATAACTTTTGGAAAAATGCAGATGCTTCTTTCCTCACTGAATATTACTTTCATCCAATAATCCAAACGCCATGATTGATTCTCTATTGCCGATAAAAACATGTTTTTTTTTCTATTTAGGTTTAATTGTTGGTTTTCGTTTTGATTTTCCTTAAGTAAATCCCATTTTTTTATCATCGTATCTTGTAGTTTTGTCACAAACTTTCACTCCTGAAAAGAAAATGCGCAACAAAAGAAACGTGAGGGGAAACCTCACGTTTCTTTTGTTGCGCATTTTCTTTTCTTTTCAAGACATTTTGCTTTGAGTTTTCTACTTTGACACTTTGACGTCTTTCTTACTCCAACCGAATGTTTGTCGTTTTATAACCACTCATCCCATTTTGTTTATAATGGCAACAAATTTTAAACATTGCTGACAGACTAGGAACACACAAAAACACGCGTGCATATATATATATATATATATATATATATATATATATATATATATATATATATATATATATATATATAAGCATTACGTTATATCATATATGTTATGGGAACTTACCCATAATAATAATGGACTATTCCTGACATTATAAATACTGTGCCGCTCAAGAGGTATGAGGAGATTGTAAGATGAGGTGAGATAATTAAGAGCATATTGTAATGAAAATTGGAATAGTGATACTTGTCGAGACAAGATAGTTCACTCTAACCAAATCTGATAGTCATTACTAATACTTGTACTTCTTTGTATTATATTTCTGTTGTAATATATCTTTGTATTCCATACCTGTGTTCGTGTTATTCTTTCATTGGTTCTAACCTTGGACCATCACCGTGGTGCAAAGAACTTGGACCATAACAATATATATATATATATATATATATATATATATATATATATATATATATATATATGTGTGTGTGTGTGTGTGTGTGTGTGTGTGTGTGTGTGTGAATGATATAAAGTAATGCTTGTGGTTCACTCTTGGCTATTTAATGGCCATTTCCCATATCTTGTCACAATGATAAACCTGGAAATTAAAAGTGTTTTAGCAAACAGAACGCCATAAAATCTTAGCTCGCTGTCTTTTTAAACTTCGCGCACTTTCTTTCTGTTTTACTTTTTTAAGATAAAGAGTAATAATTTATACCAGTCAGTATGTATGCCAGCTATCTTATGGCAGAGAATGTCACCCTAATGATTTCATGACCTTTATGCAGGACCGTGACGGTTAGCGGGATAGACTCATGAATGTCATAACGAGCTCGACTGAATTATAATTACGTGTGTATATATATATATATATATATATTTATTAAAGACATTTTTATGTTTAACGTTATAGATACAAGTATTTAAGTAAATGCTCTGTTTATAATAAACAGTATTAAATAACATTTACCGGCCTGAATGTCCGAGAAATGTTATTTAATACTGTTTATTATAAACAGAGCATTTACTTAAATACTTGTATCTATAACGTTAAACATAAAAATGTCTTTAATAAATAAATTGTCGGACTTTGTCCATTTCGTAATATATGACGTCATTTGTTTACATTTGATACGCCATGAGCAGTTATGAATATTCGACATATATATATATATATATATATATATATATATATATATATTTATATATATATATATATATATATATATATATGTGTGTGTGTGTATATATATATATATATATATGTGTGTGTGTGTGTATGTATATATATATATGTGTGTATGTATATATATATATATATATATATGTGTGTGTGAAAAATATATAGAAAATAGGAAAGAACTCGTTAGGTAAATAATCCAAAGTTCTTTAGTATTTTTGTTATTATTTTTTAAAAAATAGTGCTCGATACAAAAGTAGAGCATAAATATAATTATTTATTTAAAAATATGATTCCAACACGCTACATAAGAGTTCTCATGTTTCAAAACAAGAGCCGAAAACTTCAATATAATTATTTGAATTAAATTGAATTAAGGTACTAAGCTCTGTTCCATCTTCATGAATTAAAGTACTAAGCTCTGTTCCATCTTAGTACTTTATATATATATATAATTTCTTCTTTATATATATACATATATATATACATATAATTTCTTCCTTATATATATATATATATATATATATATATATATATATATATATATATATATATATAAGTGTTCTGAAAAGTTATCGACCCAACGAAATTCCAAATCTAACCACACATCATATTTTATTTTGCTTGGCTCTCTTGGTCAGGCTGACAACTTTTCAGCAGCTCCTATATATAGGGTGCGATGGTAAATGGTCGCCATTTTATATGTTTAATTCTGCGTATGGGCGTTGCTTGATGATTATTTTGTCAGCTGCACAGTATTGTAGTGTCAGTTGGTCAGCGTCTGCGGGAAAAAAAAAATCAACATAATGTAATTCACTCCGCCCAAAATTTGGAAACAGCTGTTTGGCATTCGCACCGGAAGCTCCAATATGGACATTTCAGAGTGTTTGTCAATCTGTGGACAATGCAGAGTATTCGAAAAGAGTTAGATGAATCTAATAGTGATTATGAAGGCGTTTAGAGTTGTCACGAGTGATGACGACATTATGGCTACATTCATCTTCCCACAGGGTCTCAGACTCAACGCGGCGGCCTACAATATTGCTGACACATCTGGGTTAGAGCTATTCATTCACTTTCAATCCTTGACTGAATTCAAAAGCATTTAGAATCAAGCCGAGAAGCTCGGCTTGACGGTCGAATTCTCTGCCTCTGTGCAGAGAGGAACCCGGACGAGGCTCCGCCGAAGGGCAGAGTCTCGTTCGGGGAGGTTGACCAACCCGATCTCGTTCATACGGGATCTACGGGCATTTTTTGGCCGAGCTTACGGGCTCGGGAAACCCACGTTAAACTCGGCCTTGTGCCACATGCAACCCTCGGGGGTGGGGGTCTAGATACGGAATTCAAAAGCATTTACAAGGCTTTGTAAGTGATGAATGATTGAACTCCACAATCCCTTTCACGCGAATGCAAACTTCTAGGTACTCTATCACTAGTACCATCACAAAATGTTCCTAAGCTCTACCAATTCAGACCATTCTCATTCCCTTCGTATTCATTTGTTAAGAGGGAAGTTTCCAAGAACATTGTGGAACAGACTTCCAAAATGATGCTTCCCCCCCGATTACAACAATCTTAAGTTCTTCGTCTAAAGTCAACTGTTATCAGTTTTACACATCCCTATAATCTACACTTCTAGCCGTACAATAAAATTCTAGCCATGTAAATAAAATTCATTAACCCTCTACTTTGAACAATAGTGAAAAAAAATAAAAAATAAAAAGACTGGGCTTGCTAACGTGTAGCAATTAGTCTAAGAAAAGGATAATTTTGAATGTAAAAATAATTTTGAATGCAAAGAAAACGTGAAACTACTCCACTATCTTGCCCACTAAGTCAAAGCAATCCCCAGATAATAAAGAAAAAGAATCTGTGGAGAGTCTTAATCAGTGGAGGTAGAAGCTTCCTCAACAGACAATTGGAAAAGTAAGACATTTCATTAAACAAGAAAAAAAAAATCCTCCTTAAGATAACCATTGGAAACTAACTTGTTTTGCCTTACAAGCATTTTTTTTTAATATTTCTTTTTGTTTTTTAATGACTTGTTCGTGTTTCTTGTCCCTTTCCGAAGCAGGAGTGTTTGCTACCCACTCCCGATAGAGGTAAGGTCACTACTTACAGTTGTGGACACCTGCATAAACTATTTATGATCAAACGTGAAGGAGGAGAAAAGAGTCCTTAGCCTCAATTCAGAAAACCATGGGTGGGCAAGAGCATACAGCTGGAGCCTGTTGAGGCGGGAAACGAAAAGAGCAATAGGCCGACTAAACAGAGTTATACAAGAATGCTGTCGGAGAAAACTTTGCCCTTGTTCGGACATTTTCACGGTTATTTACCGGAATATTCACGTGAATCTATTAGAAACAGAATATCTGGAAAATAGCCCGGCATATAGGAGATTATTAGAATATGAAGAGAAATCTGAACGTATTAAAAGACTAAGGCAAACGAGGAGGAAAGAAGGTTTAGAAAATTTGACACTTACAGGACATATTGTAGAGAAAATAACGGACTTGTCTAAATTGAATGGCAGAGATAGTAAAAAGACATGCATTGCTAAGAGCTACGTGGATAAGAAGTTGTGAGGAGGGGCATGAAGAAATCAAAAGAGACGAAAGCAAGTCTGTAGAGTAGGAATTCATAAAACTCTAAGAGGAATTCCGTTGTATTCTGATGCTAGCCAACCAAACCTGCCTGAAGGAAAAATTGCTGTCAAAATAGACCTTTACAAATAACAGCGAATAAAAAAAATTACTTGAATAGTAAGATTTACTATTGAATGTCTTGGTGTATTAGATACATTTATGTTTTTTCAACACACAGACATACGTGCGCGAGCGAGCGAGGGGTGAATCTTGCCGAAAACTATTCTTCTTCGAACATTATGGACAGGCGCTACAGAATCACGAAGAACAGTGCAAGATCACAAAGAGCGAGGACTTTCAATAACTGCAAGAACTAAAATGGATATCACATGTGAGTGAAAGAAAAAATAATCGCATAATCAAGATGTTAATATTCCACACGACTTCATACAAAAGGTTAGGAAGGAAACCCCCATCAATACTGGAAAGAGCGATAACAGCTACTGGACTTGAGAAGAGAAAATAAATGGCATAATCAAGATGTTGATATTTCACACGACTTCATACGAAAGGTTAGTAAGGAAACCCCCATCAATACTGGAAAGAGCGATAACAGCTACTGGACTTGAGAAGAGAAAATGAATGACATAATCAAGATGTTGATATTCCACACGACTTCATGCAAAAGGTTTGGAAGGAAACCCCCATCAATACTGGAAAGATCGATAACAGCTACTGGACTTGAGAAGAGAAAATAAATGGCATAATCGAGATGTTGATATTCCACACGACTTCATACAAAGGGTTAGGAAGGAAACAGCCATCAATACTGGAAAGAACGATAACAGCTACTGGACTTGAGAAGAGAAAATGAATGACATAATCAAGATGTTGATATCCACACGGCTTCATACAAAAGGTTAGAAAGGAAACCCCCATCAATACTGGAAAGAACGATAACAGCTACTGGACTTGAGAAGAGAAAATAAATGGCATAATCGAGATGTTGATATTACACACGACTTCATACAAAAGGTTAGGAAGGAAACCCCCATCAATACTGGAAAGAGCGATAACAGCTACTGGACTTGAGAAGAGAAAATGAATGACATAATCAAGATGTTGATATTCCACACGACTTCATATAAAAGGTTAAGAAGGAAAGTCTGATAACAGCTGCTGTTTTTGAGAAACCTATTTTCCTGAAAAATTGCTTGAAAAGAAAGAATTTTTAACTTTCAACTGACAGCAGAACTGGCCAATGAATGCCGAATGTTTCCTTATGAGGAAACGTTTAACATTGTCATTACTATTACCATATTAGTTTGAGTCATATGTAATTTCCGTTTTTGAGAAAAAATTGTAAGGACGAATCTATCATCCAACCTTATACGTGGCAGTTAGGAATAAAATTGGTATAAACCTGAGTTTTTGCATGACAGTGGCAGCGTACACAATGGATTAAAAAAGAAATTTCTTTAATCCCACTAATGAAGGAATTGAATGTGCATTTGTGTCACATATGCACTTATCCAAGTTCAAGCAAAGGAATAACGCAATGGAGACATCGAGAAAACTATGAACTGTTTATGGCGGAGGCGTCATAACTGACTGACAATTGCGAAATTGGTTTGCAAAGATTGGTTCTGTAGAAAATGTGAGATGAAACTAGACAGGGGTGTTTATCAGACCCCCCCTTGAGGATGAAACTCTAAAGTCATTACCGAAAAGAAGTAATTAAAAAATAAAATGCAATAAAAAAATAAATCACATTCATTCGTTCCCAACGATCGCTACACATGACGTCTTGTAGAGAAAGGAATTCTAACCACCAGACGCCTCATCGGTTCTTGATCGTGACTGCGATGGTCAAAAGTACTCGAAGAAAGCAAAATAACAAAATATGAACCCCGGACAGTTTATCCACCTTATTCGATAGTTTGAAAAATATACAGACTTTGACGGGTTTTTTTAATCAAACTTGTTTATATATATATATATATATATCAATTTGAACATTGAAGCCACCACGCAGAGGCGACAGGTTGTTTCATGCCAGACGCAATCGTCAGCGGCCTATCTATATCTCTATATCTGATATTGAGCACTTTATCCGATAAATATAGCAAACCTTAAAAATATTGCTTCATATATATATATATATATATATATATATATATATATATATATATATAGCACACCTTAAAACTGTATTTCTTTATATATATATATATATGTGTGTGTGTGTGTGTGTGTGTGTGTGTGTCATTAAAATCTGACAATTGCTTGTTACAAGAATTTCCAAAACAAAGTAAGTTAAAATAAGTTTTTATTTAACTACTCTATTTTATTGATGTCAATTATTATTATTATTATTATTATTATTAATAATAATAATAATAATAATAATAATTTGAAATTGTGATGATTAAAATGCGATGATGATTGTTTCACTGTCGAAAATGACATGAATATCAGACAATTCAATGCGTCTATTTTAAATCTGATCACTCCCCTCCCATACTCTGTATTTTCACTTGTTCGGGCCTTAAAAAAAAAATCATTTCTAGGTCACCCTATCGGCTCATGTTTAATTCTTCCTTTTCTTTTCTTTTCTTTCCCTACGTCTCTCACTCTTTCCTTTTCTCTCCTCTCCATCTCTTCTCCACTTTCTCTTTCTCCTCCCCACTAACTTTTTTTAAAAAGCTTATATTGAAATTTTACGTTTGTTTCTTCCTCTTTTAATATCAATTTTTTTCCTCTTCATTATTCTTCTTTTTTCCTATTAAACGAAAGGAAATTTTTGTCGGGATAAATTGACTCCATTTATTAAAAAAAGTCGGTCTGAATATTTGCATCTTCATGAAATAACGATTGAAAACAATGTTTTTGTTTGAGTTTGGGTTTGACCAATTCGTAAAAAAAACAAAACAAAACAAAACAAAACAAAAAAAAAACCTAATTAAGACATGCGTATCCGTCAACCTTAAGCAATAATCTTTGTCAATTTTATTTTTCAGTCTTTATGATGGTCGATACTTGATCTATCTCTTACTGTTACATCCCCGGGCAACGCCGAGCTCTACTGCTAGTCATTATTATATTGCTCTGTTACTTATATTGAGCTATCTATGGATTAATGCCCCTCTTGAAAGAGGCCTATCAATACCCGTTCTTATTCATCGCTAATAAATTAAAAGAAATTGGTACCGTATCAATTCTTACACTATTTTTTATTTCTTTTGAATGTTTTAGCGCTTACGACTGCATTCTTAAATTCAGTTCCATATTCCTTCCTTTTTTCCTTTCAATTCCAACGATCTATCCGAACGTTATTTACAATTCAAATGATTGCCTCTCCTTTCTAAATTACTTGCTCTCCTTTTTACTTCCATGCTCTTCTTTTTACATCCGGATTTTCGATTCTTTTTCAGGACATTTTCCGTTCCAAGCTTATTGAAACGTTCGCCATTTAATAATTTCGCATTTTTCTCCATTTAAAACAGAAATTAACAATTTTATACTTGACTTATTCTGGTTCAGGTCCAAATGGAAGATTAATATCCATTCCTTCTCTGGCTCTCTCTTTCACTCTAGCTCCACTCATGATCACACATAAGCACATATATATTTTTTAAAATATTCATTATATACAGGATAGATACACATTAGCAGGTAAAGAGTGTTTGGTGATATAAATATGCGAGTTGGATAATCGTTTCGGCTGAAAGCGTGAACCTGACAGTAACAATACATGGTTGATTTCTTTCTACATCCATGATCCACACTATTTGTTTCTTTTTATCTATCTATCTATCTATCTATCTATCTATCTATCTATCTGCCTACTTTATATATATATATATATATATATATATATATATATATTAGGTTGGTGCAAAAATAATGACGTAATAATGTCGTTTTTTGACGTATTTTTAACGTCAAAAAACGACATTATTACGTCATTATTTTTGCACCAACCTAATAATATTATAATATATTTTTTTAAATATGATTCCTTCGCTATCGTAAGAGTTCTCATGTTTCAAAAACGAGAGCCGAAACCATCAATATAATTATTAAAATTAAGTTGAATCGAGGTGTTGAGTCCCGTTTCATCCTCAACCTTCCTAAATTTTCGATTGAGGATGAAACCGGACCCAACATCTTGATTCAACTTAATTTTAATAATTATATTGATGGTTTCGGTTCTCGTTTTTGAAACATGAAAACTCTTATGTAGCGAAGGAATCATATTTAAAAAAAAATTATAATATAAGCTCTACTTATTTGTGGAGCACTGTCTTCTTAAAAACAAAACCAAAAATACTAAGGAACTCCGGATTATTTACCTGACGTGTTCTTTCCTATTTTTCTGCATACTTGCGCATATATATATATATATATATATATATATATATATATATATATATATATATATATATATAAAATAATAATAATAATAATAATAATAATAATAATGGTAATTTTTTTTTTTTGTCAGTGAAAAGGGTCATGATGCCATTTCTAACCTTAGGTCCCTGGGTGGGACCCGGAAAGAAATGTGTAAACGCCAGAGAGCAAAGAAAATAATAATAATAATAATAATAATAATAATAATAATAATAATAATAATAATAAAGCGCAGTGTAAGTGTGTCCGTCTGGCCGTTTTTTCGATCTCGCCATTTACGCATGCGCGTCGAAGACAGCGGCGCATGTATAATACACTCTCTCGCACATTGACCGGTTCGCATTCATTCAAGCGCCAATCACAAGAACAACAGAAGTGTTAATATTCATCAATTATCCATTGTTATTTTTTACTAGCCTAAAGTCAGCCCGAAGACTTTTTCTTTAAATTAATCTTCTTTTTCTTCTTCTTTCTTTCTTTCTTTCTTTCTTTCTTTCTTTCTTTCTTTCTCCCCCCCCACTCTCTCTCTCTATAACTGTAGTTACACGTGATTAAAAACTCATTTAAATTTAAATGTCGAGCAGAGTGAAAGGTTTAAAAAACAATTCTTTATTAAAGGTTTTACTTTAGTTTCGCTTTTCATCGCAATTTCAATTGATTTCACCTAATTAAACCATAATTAAAAGCTTAAGCGGGGTACGGTAACTTGATCATTTTTTTCTCTTTTTCCAGCACGCGTACTGTGACGTATTCGAAATGTTACATAGTTCGGGCCCCCTAATGTCTTTTGAGGGTGACTTTATGTGAAGGGATCATGAAGAATGGCGATTTTAAAAGAGAATAACTGTAAACAAACTACAGAGATCGGTTGCATATATGAAGAAAGATTATGCCGAATTAAGGTGTCGAATAAATATATAATAATTTTATTATTTCTAAATTCTTATAACTTTTACGGACATAGAACAGTGAAGGTAAAAGGCCGAAGACCCAAAATCTCTTCGCAGAAACTAGTCTAAAATCCACCAAAAGGGCGGTTACTAGGCTAGTATATATATATATATATATATATATATATATATATATATATATATATATATATATATATATATAACATTGAAAGAGGCTTATCAGTGCTCTTTTTTATTCATCGCTAATAAATTAAAAGAAATTGGTACTATATCAGTTCTTACACTACAAGGTTGTTTAAGGATGCTTTCAACACGAGAGGTTGACGAAAACCACAAAAGACGTGTTAATTTAGTAATTTATCTACAACTACCAGTCCTGTTTGAAAGTAGAAAGCTGTCTGTAATGGCGATGATTATAATGACAGCAAAAGATAAATGGCGGAATTAGGTCAGAAGCAGTACATCGACGAACTGATCTCATAAACGTACGGCTATAAATTCAGATCCTGAATTCCTTTTAAAGGTGTCATTTCTATTGACTTTCGTTATTTTCACCTTTCGATGTGTAATGCAAAATTCGGGAGCTTAGCGCTTTTGGCGAAAGACTAAGAAAAAGTGCAATGTGTAAAGAGTAGCAAATATAGTGTGAAACTGACAATCACTAAGCAGTGTTGATTCATATGTACACACACACACACACACTCTCTCACACACACTCTCTCTCTCTCTCTCTCTCTATATATATATATATATATATATATATATATATATAATTATTTATTTAAAAAGATGATTCCAACACGCTACATAAGAGTTCTCATGTTTCGAAACAAGAGCCGAAAACTTCAATAATTATTTGAATTAAATTGAATTAAAGTACTAAGCTCTGTTCCATCTTCAAGCGAAATTATTTTGGAATAACTTATTTCTGGAATTTACTTAATATGCTTATAAAACACGTAAATTTCAGAAATAAGTTATTCCAAAAAAATTTAATTCAATTTAATTCAAATAATTATATTGAAGTTTTCGGCTCTTGTTTTGAAACATGAGAACTCTTATGTAGCGTGTTGGAATCATATTTTTAAATAAATAATTATATTTATGCTCTACTTTTGTATCGAGCCCTATTTTTAAAAAATAATAACAAAAATACTAAAGAACTTTGGATTATTTACCTAACGAGTTCTTTCCTATTTTCTATATATTTTTCACACACACACACACACACACATACACACACACATATATATATATATATATGTATAAATGCTCTGCATGGAATAAATGCAGTAAATATTAAATTATATATATTTATTACTTCAAACGTTATTTTTAGTCATTCATTCATGTGCCATGCGTGATACACGCGTAGGCGATCATGTACCTTTCGATACATGACTGGCGAGGCAGATTTTTCCCGCAGTTGGTTGACATTTCTTTCTGTGGTAGACCAGACGCCATCCAAGGATATAGAACCCAATCTGTCCTGCTATTTACCCTTAGCTGTGGAGAGAAGAAAAGGCTTCATACCTTTCTGAAGAGTATTAGCACGTAAGTGAAAGTAATGGATTCGACTGGAATTCGAACTCGGTTCTCCGATTCCTCAATCCAAATCGCTATCCATTACTTTGTGCTTGTATTTGAATAGACGTTGCGTTTTTTTTTTATTTTAAACAGTATTTATTTCATCTATCGACCTGCACACTCGAGAAAACATATTAAAAAAATGTTCCTTGGGTACATTTTCTTTAATACGCACATATCCAAACCCTTTTCGCATGTTTATATATAGAATCTGTTTTCAGCATGTACATACGCACACATTATATATATTTTCTACTTAGCATCCTCTCTTATAGATAACCCGCTCGCCTTCAGATAAATTTCTTCTTCTAATACTAATTATGTTTTACACGCACACATATACATGCCCATACTCACAAATCCTCCCCGATAGACATACTTCCGCTTTCTTTCTCGTGTCGCTTTTTACACACACACACACGCACACACACGCACATATACACACTCTGATTCTGTTAAGCATGCACTCCCTTATACAAACCCAATTACTCATATAAGTTCTTTGTTACTTTTTCCTGACCCTTTCTTCCTTCATATATTTAAAGGATCTCTCTTTTGTTTTTATTTTTTTCTTTCTTACCCTCTTTCTGTCTTTATATAATTTAAGCGAGTCGTCTTCCTTTTTTTTTTTTTTACACACAGACGCGCGCGCACATACATTACATCGAAACTGAATGAAAACATGTCTGCAAATTTCAGTTTCTTACATTTTTTTTTTCCCTGGCTCCTACTGAATGATAAAAAGATCCGCCATATTGAACCACACCCACGCAAGCACGTACCTGACTTTTGGGGCAACACAAATAAAACAGGTAAATAGCACGCTCAAGAAACATAAAATAAAACATGTATAAAACATGTAAAAATCATTGACGTGTTTCATGACTTTTTGTAACATCACTCTAATTTCCGTGGTATGATTAAAAAAGAAATTTCTCGTTAAAGTTACGTTCCTGCGAGAATTGCAAGATTTGAGTGACTTACACAGAACGCTCGGACATCTTTTTCGCAATTGTTATTGCTTTTACTTTTGTTTTGTTTGCTTCTTTCTTTCTTTCTTTTCTAACCATTTTCCATTTGTTTGCATGTTTCTTTCTTTCGTTTGATTTATTCTTTGTTTCTCTCTTTCTTTCTTTTCAACAATTCTTTTTCTTCTTTTTTTTATCAGTAATTTTCCGTTTGCTTTCTTTCATTCGATTTCTTTCTTTCTTTTTTTTTAAAACTATTTTAATATATTTTTGTTTGCATCTTTCTTCCTTCCATTCAATTTATTCTCTTTTCCTTTCTTTCTTTTCAACAATTTTCCGTTTACTTTCTTTCTTTCTTTCTTTCTTTCTTTCTTTCTTTCTATTATTTATCGTTTTCTGTCTTTATCAGACAATTTCAGTTTGCTGTCATTCTCTTTTTTAAATTCCATTTGGTTTCTTTCTTACACACACACATACATACATACATATACATATACATATAATGAGGGCACCTCGAGTTGGTGCAATGGTTAGCGAGCTTGTCTCGCTAGAACAATTGCGACAATGAGTAGTGAGTTCGATCCTCACTGTGTGCCCCTTACTTTCGGACTTGTGCCACATCCAAGCTACGCTTGGAAAATCACCATATATATATATTTGGTGCAAAAATAATGACGTAATAATGTCATTTTTTAACGTCAAAAAACGACATTATTACGTCATTATTTTTGCACCAACCTAATATATATATATATTGGGTTACAAACATTTAAAACATAATTTTCAAAATTATCCTAATGATACAGACATACATTAATCGAACTTTGAAATTTTTTTTCATCCTTGATAATGATTGAAGATAGTCGAAAGATTTCCTATCTACCTTTAATACAGGGATACCGAAATTAATTTAAGTAAAATCAATAATAAAAATAGAATAGATATAACATATTTGTTATCATCAACAAACTTTGTTTGAATGTATTTATCATTTTTAAATGGATTTTTATCTAACATTATTTTTAGTGCGTGTATGTGTTTTTTTTTTTTTTTACTATGAAATTAATGGCAACTAGCCTAGATCAAAAAGTCCTACTATAGAAAAATGGGCAATCCTGGACCTTCGTACTCCCCGCCCCCAAAAAAGGACTGTCAAAAGATTGTTTATTTATACTATTTACTTATTATAATGTTTATTGGAATGGCTGGCAAAACATTGGCTAATTGTCAGTCGATTCGATCTTTATAAAATGGTAATAAGGATTTCTTTATAGTTGGTTGACCGATTTTAATAATTTACTAAATGCTTATAAAATTATGAATGAAAAATTGTTTTATTTATTTCTTTATAAATTATTAAATGATAAATATTGCATTGCATTAGTTTTAATAAAATTGTATAAGTTTTTAGAATATTATAAATATAAAATTATTCTTGTAAATAAACAATCTAATAAACAAATAATGTTTAATATTTTTGTTGTAAATTCTCAAGTACATACAAAAAATGTATAAATTCAGTTTCATCATATGATTAAGTTTTATTACAATGCTAATCATCGCTTTCTTTAAAATAATAGACATTGCCGAGGAGTGAAGGTAGTTAAAATAATATCGGTGTCACGGGAAAAGAGTGTTTTTTTTTTGTTTTTTTTTTAACACTCCGTTTATTTTTGTCAGCACAAATGTTCAAATCTGCCTTATTCCCTTTTTCCATCAGAGCTTTCATAGCGGAAGCGTGTCCTTATTAATTAGGCGATGAGAGACTCTCATTAAATGGAAAATCTAAGTTACCTACTCCAGGAATGCATATATCTCTTTAGGATTTTTCTTAATTCCCGAAACGTAAACACAATAATTTCTCAATATCTTTTGTTATAATAGGAAACAATATCGTTCTAACATTGTTTCCTATTATAATAAATGTTATTTTTAAGTGGCTATATATTTTTTGATTTTGTGTATTTCTTAAGTAGATCACTGAAACTTGCCTAATCATCTAGACCAGTTGATATTAATTAATATAACTGTTTAAGAAAACAGGGATGTCAACTCAAACATGTGTACCCAATAAAAATAACGTTTACAGCAATAACATACATGCACACACACACATTTAACTATTTCATATTCAATGCGAAACAAAAGGCTCATAGAATATTCCAAAATAAAAGAGCTTTCCTTCCTGACAAAGCCAACGAATCCCAAAAAATATATTATTCTACCCACTAATTCTATCACAACTACAACCGAAAAGAATTTATCTAAACCCAACATAAAATTTGTGACAACTACATCTAAAACAATCAAAAACTTAATCAATAAAAAGCAAAACAACAAGCAAAAACTTGAAGGAGGAATTTACTCTATCAAGTGCCAGAAT
Source organism: Acanthosepion lycidas (assembly GCA_963932145.1). Lineage (NCBI taxonomy): Eukaryota > Metazoa > Mollusca > Cephalopoda > Sepiida > Sepiidae > Acanthosepion > Acanthosepion lycidas. The sequence continues at coordinate 86,880,048 of OZ010574.1, forward strand.
TAATAGACTGGAGACACCTCAAGAAGTTTAAACTAAAACGTATATTAACACAAAAGGGACATTTAAAAAAAAACAAAAAACAACACACAAAATGCATTTGTTTTTCACTGTAACAAAAAAAAAAAAAAAAAAAAAAGACCACAATTTTGACATAGGGAATCCTAACTTGATTAATATAGAAAATAATCCACAAAGACGAAAATGTTTGGGAAGTGCCTTCATCGCTAGTTCAGCCACAGTAAATTTGCGTCCAGGCATTTACAATATATCGCTGTTCTTGGTAGATTTTGTGTCATAATGTGGAAAAGCTAAATTTGGCTAGATTGAAAAAGACTTTTTCAGAAAAAAAATGATATTCTTAAAAAAAATGATTTCAAAAATATTATTGAAAAAATTTTGAAACTACCAGCGTCTCTCGTTTCGTGCGCATGTGTAGACGTGACAACATCAACAAAGCCCAATCCGATGAAATCGTAACGGATGAAATCCATATCAAATTTTTTTTGTCCAATTTGTCATGCTATTTTTCTAAATATTGTTTGTTGATCTATAAAATTATAAAAAAATTATACATATATATATATATATATATATATATATATATATATATATATATACACGCAAACAAATATGGTCCGAAAATTAGATCAAAATTCAGTAAATAACGGTATTGGGATACAAACTTACTGAGGCACCCATTCACCCCTCCACCTCCTTTGGACCCAATGTCTGTTGGTGTAGTATTCTGAATAGTTGCTTTTCGGTGGAATCATCGATACTTGTTGAAATTTATCGTGGCATACTATTTGCCCTCCATGTTTAAGCACCTTTGAACAGCTTCAGGAGGCTGGGTTTTGTATTCAGAGTTGCGCTCCTAGTAGACTGATTGCCATCCACAGCTAGAGTGCCCAGTAAACCTTCCTATTTGACCCATAACTTGCGGGGTGGGGGGAAGAAATAGATCCATACTTTTCGCAATGCTATTTGTGCGAAAAAAGGGTAACAAACTCAGTTGGGATTCGAACTCGGCTCACCGATTTCTCAAGTTGAGACGCTAACCATTACGCATCATATTGATGCACCCTTGTATGTTTAAATCAAGCAGCAGTATATTGAAAGTGAAAGGCGGCTGTTCATTCATAAATGTCGCCTGATTTAAGGAAAACCCATTCCATCTCTGCAATGCTATTGTTTGTTTTATTTTTTCTGTTTACATCTTTTTTTTTTTTAAGCATTAAAAAGAGCGACCGCCCTACTTGAAATGTTGATCGTCTTCGTTGAATGGCAAACCTTTCAGCGCGACACAAATTACTTTTTTTATGCTTGAGTCAAATTTTCCCACTGTCTACTACGACTGAACCTAAGTCAAACTATATTTCTTTCTTTCTTGTTTTTCGTCTTATTTCTAGCTTCGAAATTATCTGTCTTCCAGTCAAATGTACCTTAATTTTCACAACTTTCTCGATTCCAGTACTTTCTAAACGCTCCCAACAATTCATTCTTTTTATTTATTTATTTATTTTTTAAGTTCCTTAGCGCGCCCAACTTAAATTCAGTTCTATATGAGCCCGAAATGCGATTTGAATCGAGCAGACGCTGAAGAGGGAAGCGTCATGACAGAGGACGGTAAGGATGATACTGGGATCTGTATATTAGGTTGGTGCAAAAATAATTTCGTTTTCTAACATATGTTACTATGTGAGAAAACGAAATTATTTTTGAACCAACCTAATATATATTGGGATGGCCAAGGACACATTTCAAAAGCTGGACAGAGTACTGTGAGACAGGAGGATTTCTTTGGTAACAAAGAAAAGAATACATCTGTCCTTCTTTACGGCAGCGAATGAAAGATGAAGAAGAAACTCGAGGCGACGTAGATGTGATTCTACAGAAGGATGCTAAGGATATCATGGATCGACCGTGTGGTCAACGATGAGGTCTTAGGTTGCAAACAAGGAAGAGGCTTATACTTGACATCAGGAGGAGGCAGCTGTAGTTTCTGGGACACATAATGAGGAAGGAGGGCCTGGAGAATCTGATACTCACGGGTCAAATAGAGGGAAAGAGAGACAGGGGAAAACAATGCATGACATACCTAGCAGGCTTAAGCAAATGAATGGCAGAACGTAGTCTGAGGGTGGTGGGGAGGAAGCAGATGGAAGGAACAAGTTGAGAGCTGCAAGGGATAGAGGGAGGTAGAGAGCCATCATCGCCTTCGTCCTGGTTGGACATGAAACATAAAAAGAAAGATTCCTTTCTTCGTTTCAATTCTAACCATCTATCCGAACGACGTTATCTACCATTCAAATTATTGCCTCTCCTTTCAAAATTACTTGCTCTCCTTTTTACATCCATACTCTCCTTTTTACATCCATGCTCTCCTTTTTACATCCATACTCTCCTTTTTACCTTCTTGCTCTCCTTTTTACATTCTTGCTCTCTGTTGGATGATGTTTATTTTTTTTTTATGGAAATTTTCCGAAACACAAGCTTATTAAAACGACGTTGTTTAATAATTTCGAATTTATCTCCAGATTTATAAAGGAATTAGCAATTTTATACTTGGCTTATTCTGATTCAGGTTTAAATTGAAGGTTAATATCCAGTTATTCTTTCTCTCTCACTTTAAATATGTCTATCACATTTTTTCTCTCTCTTTCTCTCTTTCTGTCACCACTCATGGTCACACAAACGCACACATATATTGTTTAAAATTTTGGCATATTATCTGCAGGATAAGTACGCATTATCAGGTAAAGTGTGTTTGTAGATATAAAAAGTAGGTTGAATAATTACTTCGGCTTAAAGCGTGAACCTGACAGAAACCATACACAGCTGATCTATCTATCTATCTATCTATCTATCTATCTATCTATCTATCTATCTATCTATCTATCTATCTCGGTCTCTCATCTATCAATCCCGGTCTCTCATCTATCTATCTATCTAAATTTATTCTTTAATCTACTGAATACGCTGCCTGAAAAAACTAATGTATGTTAGGTTACTCCAAATATATTCTTATCGTATGATTAGTGGTTATATATATATATATATATATATATATATATGTATCGGACTGGATCGAGGTCGATCCCAGCGTGCGGTACCTTTGGAAAGTGCCTGAAAACAATACCACGGGTTGACCCAAGCCTTATGAGTGAAATTGGGTAGAGGGAACCCATGGGGAACATCGATAACTGTGCTAGCACGAACCCAAAAGTCATCGTGGCCGAGGGCTTGAGCGTGCTGGCCTTGTTCAAATTGTTGATCACGCTAGATAACACGCTCTCTCCCAGAAACTGTAACTAAGGTCTGCCCAGCGTACTTCCAGTATAAACCACAGGTGGGCTCTGTGGGTGTTGAGCAAACACAAATGTGCCTCAGCAAGCGTCTGCAACAGGGAATGGCTAGCTGTCCTAGTGGACTGCTATACTCGAATATGAGTATCCAGCTATTACACACACACACACACATATATATATATATATATTATTGGAAACTGCGGTCAACATCGAGCGGCGACAGTCTGCTTCAGACTTGATCGGAATCTTCAGGCTTGGAGATTGTGTTCAAGCATGAAACACACTATTGCCGTTCGATGTTGAACTCAGTGTCCACTTTCATATCGTTATATCTAAATATACTCTATGATATATGAGTATTTTAACCCATAAATATAGCATGCCTTAAAACTATATTTATATCATGTATCTAAATTTATATATATTATCCTAATAGTTATCATATATATATATATAAGATAAAAATGGATGAACTCTGACAAATGTTTTCATATTTTTTCTGTTTATACGTTATTTTTATGTATACAACTTACTTGAGTAAATGATCTGTTTTAATTAAACGGTATTAATTACATTTACCAACCTGAATGTTCGTTAAATTTCGTAGAAAATATGCGTTCTCAGACAGGAATCGAATCTTTATCCCACATGGAAACCATCATTTGTCCTGACGTCGTACAAAGAACTTCCTGGTTAGCAAATGTCCAAATTACTACTTATAAGTTGTATACATATAAATAACAGAATATATATATATATATATATATATATATATATATATATATATATATATATATATATATATATATATATATATATTAGGTTGGTGCAAAAAATAATGACGTAATAATGTCGTTTTTTGATGTTAAAAAAATACGTCACAAAACGATATTATTACGTCATTATTGTTGCACCAAACTAATAAATTCATGAATCATTCATACAAAAAACAAATATAGAGGTTAATGATTTAAATGTCGAGAATACATCGTTGCAAACAATTCAAATAAGATGCCAATTCCAGCAATTCCAAATAAGATGCCAATTCCAGCAATTCCAGTTGCATAAGGTCTTTTTAATTTTACAAGCTTTCGTCTGTTCCTACAGACATGATCAGATATGGAAGTAGATTTTGTTCTTGTTTTTACTTCTCGGTAATACTTCTCGGAATTTATAAACGGGGATCATATCATTCATATACAGGTTCGGGGTTGATGTATCTTATTTAGATTGTTTGCGACGATGTATTCTCGCCATTTAAATCATTAAACTCTATATTTGTTTTTTGTATGAATGATTCATGAATTTATAAATTATAATTACACCTTTTAATTGAAATATATGTATATATATATATATATATATATATATATATATATATATATATTCGACTCTCCCGTCGAATACGACATATGAGGGTCAAGCAAATCAGTTTCCAGGAAACCGACAGCCCGACAACGACACATGAGATTTGATTATAGTGGTGAAGGCTTCGTGCAGGACCATCCATACTTTTTGAAGGGCCGAATACAGAGACCTGGTGCACTACGTGCCACAAGGTCCCTAAACGAACCTCCGCAGGTTTTGAATTCAGAGTTGTCCTTCTCCTAGACCAGTTGCCATCCAAAGCTATAGAACCCAGTCTGTCCTGTTATTTACCCATAGCTGGAGGGAGAAGAAGAGGATTCACACTTTTCCCAAGGGTATTAGAACGACTGGAATTTGAACTTGGATAAAGTGGATAAAGGCGTTGGTTCTCCTGTTAATCCACCCCTCTCCAAGTTCTCCACTGCCTTAACAAGGTATTGAACTCACAACTCTTTGGATCTTGTCACTGGATCTAACCAACGCCTTTATCCACTGTGCCATGTGTTGGTTAGATCCAGTGTCACGACCCAAAGTGTGTGAGTTCAATACCTGGTTAAGGCGGTGGAGAACTTGGATAGAAGTGGATTAACAGGAGATAAATGATAACTGACATCCATTAGACAAGGCACGTGAAATTAGAACAGTCTACCCCAGTGAGCGAAATAAAGGGTTCAGTTCGACACCTGAAGAAGGCCGGATCATACAACGGCCGAAACGTTGTAATAAATATGGTGACAAAGATGAGGACAATAGTCTGAATAATGTAAATAGTTTCATGCGCTTTCACGCAATCAATAGGCGGTTGGTCGCTGTAGTTCGTAAAATGGGCACTCTTTCAATACCAGGCGAGTCCAAGATGCTGAACCAACCAAACTCGCCATTGTGCAATCTTAGGCAGACTGTGCTGGGAGCTGTTTATCCTCTCTCTCTCTGTCTCTGTATATATATATATATATATATATATATATATATATATATATATATATATATATATATATATATATATATATATATATTTGTGTGTGTGTGTGTGTATGTATGTATGTATGTATGTATGTATTACTCACATGTAATTTGCTAAGATGCCGTTAAATGGCATTGTATAGGAACTAAAGCGTGTTCCAGTAACTTGGACCGATTTTAAATGTGAATTAATTTTAAGCGTCTAATGATTTTTTTTGTTCTTTTTCTTTCAGATTTAACAACTTAAGTCTTTCGCAGTTTCAACCATGGAAAGATTAACAAACAACGTGTTAAAGTTTCAAAAGTGCATTTGGAAAATTTATTCGTAAATTCAAACAAACTGGGTTGGTGGCAGATGTGAAAAAACCATTGCGTGCTCGTTTACGCCGTTCAGCTGAAAACATTTCTGCAGTGCACGAGAATATGGTCGAAAATCCAGACACTTCTATTCGTCATCACGCGCAGGAATTGAATCTCGCCACAACAATGTTGCATCGTTTCCAATTTCAATCTCGGTTGGTCGATTATGTTGACCCAAAAAATCGCGAAGTGCGCTAAATGCATTTCTGTTTGAACGTCCATTTTCGTAATAGGCTTCAATAACTTTAACACGTTGTTTGATTGTTAATTTTTCCATGGTTGAAATTGCCAAAGACTTAAGTTGTTAAAAAAGAAAATAAAATCATTAGAAGTTTAAACTTAATTCACATTTAAATTCGGTCCGATTTTAAATGTGAATTAAGTTTAAACTTCTAATGATTTATATATCGATTAGGTTGGTGCAAAAATAATGACGTAATAATGTCGTTTTTTGACGTATTCTTTAACGTCAAAAAACGACATTATTACGTCATTGTTTTTGCAGCAACCTAATATATATATATATATATATATATATATATATGATAAAATATAGTTTTACGGTATGCTATATTTATGAGTAAAAGTACCGATGATCAGGGACAGAGCGTATGTACATATAAAAGTGAACAGTGAAGTCAACCCACAGAGGTGACAATCTATTTCATGCTAAACACAGTCGTCAGGCCATCAGCATTTACTCGACTATTTATATATACAGGTCGATTTTTAAATAACGTAACAAAAATTTGTTTTCGTGTCTGCATTTTGAGATGATTTCTTATCGTTTATTTAGTAGTTTGTTTTTGTCTGAGAACGCAATTATAGCTACTTTTTCCTCCAGGCAGAATTTACAGATTTTGAATTGATTGTTGTCGGCTGGTGTTGTTTTCCTTATTTTCCCTGATATTTTTGGCGTAATTTGTTTTTAATCTCCCAGATATGTCTAGAAAGATTTGTGCTGTTCGCTTATTTACTATTTGTAAATGATGTTTTGTGTGCGTAGTTTCTTCGTTTCCAGTGTCCTTCACTTACTCCTATGGATATTTTTTCTTCCTTATCTGATGATTTGTCGGTGGATTGGTATATTAAATTGTTCTGCAAGCAATTGCCCTTTAAGGGACATTAGTTATTTGTTCTGCAGTGGGTTTAATTCGTTCAGGTGATTTGTTGGTTGTTTTCCTGTTGTGCTTTTTTATTATTTGTGTCATGTTCTCAGTTCAACTGTAGCTGATTTCTACTGTTTTTGTTGAATAATTTGTGGAGAGTGTTTGATGCGGGGAAGTGTTTACGTACGAGTTTAATGAATATTTTTGCCACATTTGCTTTTGCGCATAAACAAACGTAGGAAAAATATTCATATGGACCCCCCCATTTTTGGTGGCGGTCACCCTCTGCAAGAAAGCCACAAATAAAAAGGTAACATGTTATTTTGAATTAATGCCTATTCTGTTTAATTACTACACATTTCATAGAAAGGTGTACAAAGCAAGCCAAATTTAACACAAATTTCTCAGTATTCCAAACCTTGTTTTCGTCATAGTCTCTTTCCTTCTTAAGTCAGTCAGTAGTTCACTTTTGAACCGACTGTTCGGTTGAACTCTCCGCCTTCGGGCGGGGAGGAACCTGAACGAGGCTACGCTGAAGAGCGGACTCTCTTTCTGGGAGGTAAACCGACCCTGAACCCGTTTATACGGGTTCAATGGGCATATTTTGGCCGAGTCCACGGGCTCGTAGATCCCACGTTAAAAAGGCCTTGTGCCACATGACGCCCTCGTGGGTGGGGGTGATTGAATATAGTCTATTTCCTTCTTAATCGTTGTAAAATAACTTCCTGTCTATATGCCAGTTGCTTCCTCTAAGACATCATCATTCGAGAACCAGTGTTTTCTGAGTATCTCTATCATGGGAGCTAAACATATTCTCTTTTTTTTGAATAGTGTAAATTTTGTAGGAGTTGTTGACTTTATAGCAGTGAGTGATGTATTCCGAAAAGGTTCGTCTGATCGCAAACGATCATATAGGAAACCTGCTTGGGAAACATTGGTCTACAAATGCATAAAGTATAAGCCCCGCTTCTACTTACACACACGTGCGCGCATGTGCACAGATAGATAGATAGATAGATAGATAGATAGATAGATATGAACAGACTGCGATAGATAGATAGATAGATAGATAGATAGATAGATAGATAGATAGATAGATAGATAGATATGAACAGACTGCGATAGATAGATAGATAGATAGATAGATAGATAGATAGATAACGAAGAGACAAGGATAGATAGATAGATAGATAGATAGATAGATAGATAGATAGATAGATAGATAACGAAGAGACAAAGATAGATAGATAGATAGATAGATAGATAGATAGATAGATAGATAGATAGATAGATAAACAGAGTTGGGGAGAGGGAGAGAGAGAGAGAGAGAGAGAGAGAGAGAGATGAAAAACATTCGCTGGTATGAATTAAAAATAGTACCCCTTTAAAGTGAATAGTTCGTATATTTAATCACAAACAGAAGTCATGATTTGAATAATATATTATTTATACGTTTCCACACGAATGTCTTTGATGTCAAATTCTGAAGTTTAAAAGCTAAGAAAACATAGAAAGGATTCAAAAAGATAACAACTGCTCAAAGACATTTTCTTTTTTTTTCTTTTTTCTTTCTTTTTTTTTCTTTTTTTTTCTTTTTTCTTTCTTTTTTTATTCTTTTTTTTTCTTTTTTTTCTTTTTTTGGCTTCTAAGTCCTCAAGTATTCAAGAATCGGAGATTCGTTTCATCTTCGCGCTGATATCATTTTAAAAAGAATTTAAATTATTCCAGACGTGTTTATCTGCGTCTGTATTCATGTCTGCGCTGGAAATTACATTAAACTGTATTCGGTGGCAAGGCTTTCAGCCCTAGAAAGTTTTTGAGGTACTGTTAATCTCAAGTCCATTCTGAATCGGAGAGGTAGTATATGTTAGGATTGCATCTTCTTCTATTAGGTTGGTGCAAAAATAATGACGTAATAATGTCGTTTTTTGACGTATTTTTTAACGTCAAAAAACGACATTATTACGTCATTATTTTTGCAACAACCTAATATGTGCTGTATCCCCTCAGAATGTTAGCGATCATGACTCTCCACAATTTCCTGTCCTTAATATTTTTTGTCTTTTTACAATCTCTGCAAACCCTGCTTCATCTTCTATTCACTCGAGCTAGGTAGGTTATAAGTTGCTTTCCCTCTTACCTTCAATCTGTTTTGGGAGTATCAAATTTTCCAAGCCTTCTTTCCTCATTATGTGGTTCAGAAATTTCAACTGTCTCTTCTTGATGAGTGTCCTTATTGCCATTGTCTCTAGAACTGTTCACATGTTCGGTCCATGGTATCCTCATCATTCTGTAGAATCGCATTTCTGTTACTTCAAGTCTCTTCTTCATCTGTGAGGAGATTTTCCAGCATTCAGTACAATATAGGAAGACAATTCAGTACTCTTTTCTTTGTTTCCAACAACATTTGTTTGTTTCTGAATACTTTGATGGGACAAAAACCAGATGGGTTGATCTGCTTAGCCCACTGGTGGAGATGAAACCCAAGTCGTTGTTAAATCGTCATCCATCTAAACAGGTGTTTCTCAACATTTACTTCTCCAGCACCCCATTTCAGATATTTACGTGAGCTGCACCCCCCACAACTTGTATTAAATTTGCATCGATGAATGGGGGAAAGTTTAAAACAAAAGAGTTAATGTCGTGCGTTTACTTTTTACTGCATTATAACAACATCAGTCACCGGAAGTAAACTAAGGCTTGGAACAGCCAAGTGGCTATCAACATGTCAGATCATAAAAAAATATCGAACTTTGATGCGCAAGGTTTTGCTTGATACACATATTGCAACTGCTTCAAAACGGCTTAAAATATATTTAAAAATGTAAATATACAGGCAGGAAAATTAGCAAATACATATATAAAATATTTAATCTGGGTTCAAAAGGTTCAATCATTTTGTTCAAATTATATCATCTCTTGAATCTTGAATACTAACTTCGACGTTGAGAATTCACAGGACCTCCCGGGCGTATTACCGCGCACGTCTATAATCTCATATCTAGGAGAGGGCTCACTGATATAAAACCTATGATTTCGATTGCATTCAATGATGTAAGACAATTGATCTTTTGGGGTAAGAGTTATCGTGGTTCGGCTAGTGGAAATGATCTCCTGCAACGCTTTTCCTCGCTTTAATAAGCTTCCAGAAAAGGTATTGTTTGTTAAAAATACAATTCGTAGATGATCTGTGTGCTTAAATGTATAATGACCGATTTTAGCGCGAAAAAAAGATAGGCAAACTCGATGAAAGCTAAGAAAAAGGTGAAAGATAGTGTACAGCTCTAGGTTAGTTTAATCTCCAAATTCATGCTGTACACTTGTGAACCTGTAGAATGATGCGATATTATGCGAAATCAATCAACACGTATTCATGTGTGCGTGCGCACACGTGCCTGTGCTTGTGGGGGCGGGGGGTAAGTGTGCATTTAAAAAAAATCGGTAGCAATTTCGCACAGATACGTATTTCCTTATAAGACAACAGACAAGAGCTTTTTTTTTTTTCGTATTTTTTCATTTCTGTAGAAATCTTTGTGATTAAATTGCCAGAGTACCTAGTAATACAACAGAATACAGGGAGAAGTGAACTTATGCCTGATTCAAGAAACGATGAAACATCAGTTGAATATTATCAGATTTTTTTCTAAATGTTTCTTACCAAATTTTTGGCACGTTTTATACACCGTGACAGTTATTTGGAAATACATCGTTTACACACACACACACACACACACACATATATATATATATATATATATATATATATATATATAGAGAGAGAGAGAGAGAGACAGAAAAAGAGAGAGAGAGGAGACAGGATGGAAGAATCGGAGAGCCGAGTTCGAATTGTAGCCGAATTCATTAAATTGACGTACAGGAATGGTATGAAAACATCTCTTGCCTGTCCAGCTATGAGTAAAAAGTAGGACAAAATGGATCCCTTTAACTTTGGGTGGCAATCAGTCTAGGAGAAGGAGAGTCTGAATTCAAGCCTCCTGTTGCCATGTAGGCTCCTACTTCTTCTGGCAAAGTCTAGAAGGTAATATAAAAAACAAACCCATCTCTGAGAGGAGGAACTGGTTACCGTAAACATCCACGGTGAAAAAGGAATCGCCTTGAATGTCATCATAAATCACAGTTGTGAGATGGTGGAGAGTGGTGACCATAGCGGCGCAAAATATGCTAACTGAAGAAAATGAAATTGAATTTGATATATATATATATATATATATATATATATATATATATATATATGTATGTATGTGTGTGTGTGTGTGTGTTTGTGTGTGTGTGTGTGTAAAAATATATAGAAAATAGGAAAGAACTCGTTCAATTTAATTGAAATAATTATATTGAAGCTTTCGGCTCTTGTTTTGAAACATGAGAACTCTTATGTAGCGATGGAATCATATTTTTAAATAATTATATATATATATATATATATATATATATATATATATATATTTGTTTGAATAAAAAACCTTAAAGTGGTCTGTTTTTATTCAAACATATCTCCTCTGAATCTTACATTGAGCTCTCTGGATATCATCCTCCTTGGGTCTACCCATGCGGATTACCTAGTTTTGTATAAACTAAATATATATATATATATACATATATATCTGTGTGTGTGTGTGTGTGTGTGTGAGTGTGTACAGGTAGTAATCCGTTGTATATAATCCAAGTGAATCTTATTAACACAATATAACACATTAAATATTAAAACTGATTCACACATAGAGCTCAATGATTATTTTCCCCTTGTAAAATTAACAAGGTGAAAATGATCATTTACACAAAGGCTTTTTAATTACGATTGTATGATATCTATCTATCTATCTATCTATCTATCTATCTATCTATCTATCTCTCTCTCTCTCTCTCTCTCTCTATATATATATATATATATATATATATATGAACAATAGGAATAAGAATTACTCTATTATACTGAAGATGATCATTTCACCTTGTAAATTAAAATTAAATTACAAGGATTTTCAAAACCATCACCTTAACAAAAAATAAATAAATAAATAAAAATAAAACTGTTTTATTTTAATTTTCTTGGTGGATTTGAAAATCCTGGTCATTTAATTTTAATTTTACGAGGGGAAATGATCATCATACTTATAATAAAACCAAGGTTGTGTGTGTGTGTTTCTGTTCGTTTATATATTGGATCGGATTTCCTGCATTTTTCAACTGGTTTCAACAAAACTTCACAGGACTACGTAAAATTACCTTGCGATGGTTCTGACAGCGCCAAAAATTGTAAAAAACACGATTGTTTTTGCACGAAATCAATTTGAAAACACGATTAAGAGGCATCCCTGTCACGAGAATGAAAGGGGGACAACTCATATCGAGTTATACTTATTATAAAACCCAGGTTGTTTGTGTGTGTCTGTGTTCGTTTATATATGGGATCGGATTTCCTACATTTTTCAACCGATTTCAACAAAACTTCACTTTTCTTTTTGGCTGGTAGTGTTTCTTATTGTCTTGCACACTTTTTTCTTTATTTTCACATTCAGAATGCTTTAAAAATTCTATTTACAAGTCAATAAAATTCTATTCAATCGGTAGACTCATAACGATTGAAAACAATGTTTTTGTTTGAGTTTGGGTTTGACCAATTCGTAAAAAAAAATAAAAACAAAAACTAATTAAGACATGCGTGTCCGTCAACCTTAAACAATAATCTTTGTCAATTTTATTTTTCAGTCTTTATGATGGTCGATACTTGATCTATCTCTTAATGTTACATCCCCGGGCAACGCCGGGCTCTACTGCTAGTCATTAATATTATGGAGTAATCTTAATTTCCATTGTTTATAATTTCTGTACTTTGTTTGAATAAAACATTGATCTCTAATTTGAATCCGTTTTACTATTTTATTTTATATTATAATTATAGGATTCACTTGGATTATATATCAAGTGGATTTCATATATATATATATATATATATATATATATATATATATATATATATAGAGAGAGAGAGAGAGAGAGAGAGAGAAATACAGAGAAATACAGTGGGGAGCGAGAGAGAGTAGAGAGGAGAGTGTGGGATAAGAAAACACCGAGAATAAAATTCGAGTATAACAAATGTGAATCGTATAAGATTAAATGATTGATGGAGAAAAGGTTAAAATAACGCAATTGAAAAGGATGAGAAGACAGGAATTGAAAAGGGCGGCCGGGGGGGAGGGGTAACGAGAATCAAATGAAAGACGTTTTTTCACGATTGCAATACAAATAGGACGTTCGATTGGTGTATGGATCGCGGAATGAGAAATCGTATGAGTTTTAAAAGTAGGACTTTTATCGGTAAAAAAAAAAAAAAAAAAAAAAAAATCACCCGAAAAACGAACCGTTTTTTTTTTTTCTTGCAATCCATAATATACTGCGGCTTTAAATAATCCACAAAGCCGTAAAAATCTAATCGAGCATTTAATTCAAATATGAATGCCGCTGATATTGTTCATATTTAAAACAAAATAAATAAACAAAGTAAAAAAAAATAAATAAAAATAAAAATAACTAAAAGAAAGAAAAAACTTTGTTTTTCAATAGAAAACTGAGAGGCTGCCTGCCATTTTGTTCTGTCGACTGTCGTTATTTCATCATTTAACCTTTCGGGCAAAAGATTGTACAACAGAAGGAGAGTGCGCATGTACGCACAAATATATTCGCATCCATCTGTTTTTCCGTCCGTCCCTTTCTCGCTCCCCGTCTCTCTACATGTGTGTGTATGTGTGGGGGGAGGGTTCTCTTATCCCTGGTTTTCATTTTGATTCTTCTCATTCCAACTTATCCGTTGTTAACCTCAGAAATAAGCAAATAATCATTTTACTTAAAAATAATCTCAAAGAACAACTGTTAATTATGGCGGTCAATCGGAGGAAGAAAAAAAAATACTCCTTTTAAGTAAAATGTTTAAAAATTTTTGACATAATACAAAAAGGAATAACGTGATTTGAAATTGCTAAAATATACTGTATGAGTAAAATTTTCTATTGCGTAACTTTTTATTATATTATTAGGTTGGTGCAAAAATAATGACGTAATAATGTCGTTTGTGGCGTTAAAAAATACGTCAAAAAACGACATTATTACGTCATTATTTTTGCACCATCCTAATATATTGGTGTATTAGGTTGGTGCAAAAATAATGTCGTTTTCTCACATAGTAACATATGTTAGAAAACGACATTATTTTTGCATCACCCTAATGGTTATTAGTTATTGTTGTTAATTTTTCATTACGCCTAATAAGATCGACGATAATAACGAATATTGCGTCTTTCTTACAATTCTATTATTTTTTTTGTTGTCATAATTGTTCTATTTCATTGTTATTATTGCCTAATTTATACATTAAATTTTATTATGTGTGTAAATATATAGAAAAATAGGAAAGAACACGTGAGGTAAATAATCCGGAGTTCTTTAGTATTTTTGTTTTTATTTTTAAAAAACAGTGCTCAATACAAAAGTAGAGCCTAAATTTTATTATGTGTATATGAGAAAAACATAGTATGTATCTATAGAATTCGCTACTATCCACGATTTCAAGCATCTGCTACAATATACAAGGGGAGAATACATAAGGGGCACTACTACAACACCTACAAAACACTAGAGTCCGGATGATGACGGTAACATCCATCAGCTTATTGACAAACTTATATATATATATATATATATATATATATACAGTGTAACCCAGATATAAGAAACCCGGATATAAGAGAGATTTTATCTGGTCCCAAATTAGAGCCATACTTACCTAAACAAAATAGACAAAACCCGGATATAAGAGAAACACAGATATAAGATAAACCCGGATATAAGATACTTCTTCTCCGGTCCCGACAACTCTCTTATATCCGGGTTACACTGTGTGTGTGTATATATATATATATATATATATCATACTTATTATAAAACCCAGGATGTGTGTGTGTGTGCCTGTTCGTTTATATATTGGATCGGATTTCCTACATTTTTCAACCGATTTCAACAAAACTTCACAGGACTACGTAAAATTACCTTGCGGTGGTTCTGACAGTGTCAAAAATTGCAAAAACACAATTGTTTTTGCACGAAATCAATTTGAAAACACGATTAAGAGGCATCAGTGGTGCCAGAATGAAAGGGGGACAACTCATATTGAGTTATGCGTATTATAAAACCCAGGTTGTTTGTGTGTTCGTTTATATATGGGATCGGATTTCCTACATTTTTCAAACGATTTCAACAAAACTTCACTTTTTTTTTGGCTGGTAGTGTTTCTTATTGTCTTGCACACTTTTTTCTTTATTTTTACATTCAGAATGCTTTAAAGATTCCATTTACAAGACAATTGTTTATAATAAAATTCTATTCAATCGGTAGGCTCATAACGATTGAAAACAATGTTTTTGTTTGAGTTTGGGTTTGACCAATTCATAAAAAAGCAAAAAAAAAATTATTCTATTCTATTCTATTCTATCCTATTTTATTCTATTCAATTCTATTCTATTTTATTCTATTCTATTCTATCCAATTCTAATCTATTCTATTCTATTCTATCCTATTCTATTCTATCCCATCCTATTCTATTCTATTCTATTCTATTCTATCCTATTTTATTCTATTCTATTCTATCCTATTTTATTCTATTCTAATCTAATCTATTCTATTTTATTCTATTCTATTCTATTCTATCCTATCCTATTCTATTTTATTCTATTCTATTTTATTCTATTCTATTCTTTAGTGAACAGAACTTAAAACTATCCTTTAAATCATGATGAATTAGTCTGTTTCCGTACATTTACTTACCTAATGAACAGAATTTTTTCCAAGAGCTATTTTTGTCCCTTCCAGTTTATCTGACTTCATCATCGAATACAATAAATTCTCAGGTAACAGAGCTTTATATTGGATATTCTTGAATGCAGTATTTTGAATTTTTTCAAACTGTTTCTGGATCATATTCAATATATGCAGCTATTGGTTATGGAATTTTCCATCCCTCTTAATCTCCAATCAGCTAACTGCATAAACTTCAATAATGAATTTAATAAGTTGGTGACGCTTGTCATGGAGTTCTGAAGGGTATATATCTCTGGCATGACAGAGTGGGTCAGTATCTGCACTGGAAAATCTGCAACATCTACAGGAAAAAAAATCTGTATCGAATTGGTATGAACACCGCCCAGAACCGGTTATAGACTTAGGATCTGTAACAATTATATGGGACTTTACAACACACCTAGACGGGACAATCACAGCTAATCACCGAGACAAAGCGATCAAAGACCACGATAAATCTGTCTAGATAATTGATTCCATTTAAAAAAAAAAAAACTTTCGGGCTAAAGAGATGTATATGAAGATATACCTGAATTGAATTTTAACCGACATTTATTTTTAGGTTTTTCTTCTTCTTGATGATGATGATGATGATGATGATGATGGCAACAGCAATTATATATACCTCTGGCCCACATTCTCATTAACCTGGTTGTTAACGTTAACCATCTGGAATTCATTTTCTGGCAGCAACTTTACCTAGGGTATATTCCAAAAGAAGCCTTAAAATCCCCCATTTTTACTATAGGTGCCATATTATGAAGAGGGACACTGATTTTCATAAATTTTACTTGTGGTAAATCATGGCAGTCACTGTGATAAAGTAATCGAGAGTAATCTCCCTTGTTTTATGATTACCTCCCTTCGGAGAACTCTTTCGTTTGTAGAAAACTATAAATAGTTACTACGCTGGTATAAATTATTCTAAACAGAATAAAGTTTATTTTTTTAAAGTCTACTTTTGCTCGCTTTTGTTATTACAGTCCCTTACAAACATTAGTGAGCCTGTAAAAGCAGTCAGGATTCTTGTACTATCAACATATTTAAAAACAGCTCTGAATGTAATGAACAGCCATTTGTATGTAATTTTCGATAGAGCTTCTTTCCCAAAGCAGTTACAAGGCCTGCCTTACATTAAGTATTTGTGTTTGTGTATATGATGTCCAGAACAGCCTTAAGACTTTCTATACTATCAAATTCTTCCAAAACATTAAAAGCTTATTCTGCTAGAACAACACCACTTGGATTTGTAGTTGGAGCTATTCTATGAGTCGGTTTACATACCTCCCACCTTCTTTTCAATCAACTTATGTTTTCCAGTCTCAGTTCTTGTCAAGTTGATGTTCTAGCCTCTTTTCCAATCCTCTCCTCAACTTTTTTCCTTGATTTCAAACCTGGCTCCCAAAGCCTTGATTCTTATCAGAGATAAGAATATATTTCTCACAAACTAGAAAGCTGGAAAATATAAAAAAGAATTCGCCCACCATTATCCTGTCCATGGTCTCTTAAAGTCTGGAGAAAACGCTCATAGCTTGTTGGACTCTTGCTTCCAAAGCAGTTCCCAAAACCTTGATTCTTATCAGAGATAAGAATACAGTTTCTAACCAATGAAGAAGCCAGGAAATTTGTATAACAATTTTAGAGGGAAAACTCCCCGATATTTCTGAGTCTCCCAAATCTCTATAAATACGGAAAATCTTCGCCTATTTGGCAGTAACTTCGACGACCGTCTGAGACAACAACGGGTCGGCAACAGAAAGGTAGTCATCTTCGCTGTCAGCTTCAAGAAAGATCTACCTACTGGACTGAAAAGGCAGAACGTCAGCCCCCTAGTAAAAGCCAATTCAGTTTTGCCTCCTTGCACCGAGAATATATCTGTCGCCCGCCTGTGAATTCACTCAACTACAGAATTCATATTTTCAGTTTCCACCTCTACAAGAACTCTGAAGAAAACTGTGAGTGTTTTAATCCTTAACAACAATCTACAATAGAACTTTTAGGCGCTCAGGGAAATATTTTGAGCAAAACAAGACATTAGGTTTATAATACCCAGAAATAATACCCAGAAATTCATACAGAGATGTCCTCAAGGACACATGGCACAGTGGATAAAGGTTTTAGTTTGATCCAGTGACAGGACCCAAAGATTAAGGCAGTGGAGAACTTGGAGTGGGGAATTAATAGGAGATAACTGATAACTGACATCCATTAGACATGGCACGTGGAACTAGAACAGTTTACCCCAGCGAGCGAAATAAAGAGTTCAGTTCGGCATTCCAACCTCCTGAAGAAGGCCGGAGCGTACAACGGCTGAAACGTTGTGATAAATATGGCAACACAGATGAGGGCAATAGTCCGAATAATGTAAATAGTGTGCATAATACCTCATCTCAGAAATATAGACAGATACAAAACCTTTTTTTAATGAACATTTTTTCTTTCTTTAAAGTTAACGGAATTTTCTTCGCCATTTCTTTCTCTTGTAGTTGTGTTTATCCCTTTACTTTTGTACACGTAACAAAACATTTTCTTCTTTTATTATTACATACCGAGAAGAAGTTTGAGCCTTTATTCTTTCGTCTAAAAGAGAGAGTTTGTCCACTTTAATCTTTCAAGACGTAGTCCCTTTTTTTTTATTCAGTTTTATCGCATTTCTTAACCTCGACCCTTTTTATGTGAGAAAGCCAGAACAAATTTCCCATATATCCAGTATTTAAAGAAATGCTAAACCTCAGTCTTAAATTTATTTACATTCACTTTATTTCTTAGCATGGTTATTTATTTCTGTTAACACCGAAACAATCTCTGAGGTATTAATTAATTTGATTTTAATTGCATTTCTTTGAATAGAATGCAAATTTTAACGTAAAATATTTTGTGTGGTTTTATGGTATCACATAAACCCCAACTCTCTAGAGTTGTCCAAGAGTCTGGTTTCAAAATCGACTTACCCTAATGCATAGAGTCTGTTTGAAGTTATTATGCAAATCACATAAGCCTCAATAACTCGAATTTCCTTTGAACTGCAGTCTGAAGTTAATATTAATTTAAGCTCTTTGAAAATCTAATAAAAGTATTTTTTAAATATTTTTTTCTTCATAATATATTCTAAAACATGGCTAATGGAAATGATCTAACAATTGCTGAAAATTGCTGAAAAACAGAAAATAACAAAGCTATTGGTTATGTTCACATTGGAGATATCAAAGAAACTTCGCAGAGATCATTGAACGATAAGGAGGGATGTTGAAACTATAACTAATTTGAGAACTAGTAACATAGGAAAAGGCTTTAAGAACTTGTCTCCTCGGGATCGAGTTATAGCGAATCAACCATTTTTGACCAATGCTCAGATCTTTTTGGACAGGCTGGAATTGAAGAAGTTAAGGTGGACAAAATGTGTTGAATACAAATTGGAATCTGTCAAGAAATCTCCAAGACAAACACCTCTCAGTAAAACAAATATTTTAAAGCGTCAAAATTGTGCCAAGTGATTTCCACGGAAGAATCTCGATGGACCTGATGGACGGAACAAAGGATAGATTTTATCTTATATAGATGTGCCTGTGGCTAAAATAAGGCAGAAAGTGGGCAGCAGTGTGGTGATACGGGTTGGAGTTTTCGACCAATCCATTATTGAACCATTCAAAGTCGATGAAAGAGTTAATCTGAACAGTGCTAAAACTATTGCGATTTCATGAAGTCCCAGCTTCACAGTTTCAAAGTAAAGTGTGTATTTATGCACGACAATGGTCCTTCACGTGTTTCTAAGGTTACATGTGATTTTCTTTTGAGCGTAGAAGGTTTACAGGAGTGAAGATAATGGAATGGTCACTGCCAATTTCCGATCTAAATCCGATCGAAAATCTATGGTCAACTGTGAAGATGAAATTATATGAAGTTAGCAAACAATATAACAAAAATCAGACCTATGGGGAGCAATTGAAACGATTATGTCAGAAATTGAATTAAAGAATTTAACAAAATCAATGGATGGAGAAGAAGGATCACTATATTAAGATATCATTGTTTCAAAGACTTATCAGATTTGATGGTTATCTGTTCTAAGTATCGATAAATTTTTGATGATTTTATGACCTTGTTATTGAAGTAAAAAATGATTTTCTGGATTTGTATGATAACTTCGGACTGTAGTTTTTACAATAAATACACTAACTTTAATAAAATACGTTGAAACTGACTAAAAATTTAACTGAAGCTGTTTTGACGTCTAAATTAACTGTTTAAAATTTGACAAAAACTGTTCAAAGCAAATTCGAGTTATTGAGGTTTATATGATTTGCACAATAACTTGGGGTACAGAGAGAGATGAACGGACTAAGATAGATAGATAGATAGATAGATAGATAGATAGATAGATAGATAGATAGATAGATAGATAGATAGATAAGAGACCGGGATCGATAGATAGATAGATAGATAGATAGATAGATAGATAGATAGATAGATAGATAGATGAGAGACCGGGATAGATAGATAGATAGATAGATAGATAGATAGATAGATAGATAGATAGATAGATGAGAGACCGGGATAGATAGATAGATAGATAGATAGATAGATAGATAGATAGATAGATAGATAGATAGATAGATAGATGAGAGACCGGGATAGATAGATAGATAGATAGATAGATAGATAGATAGATGAGAGACCGGGATAGATAGATAGATAGATAGATAGATAGATAGATAGATAACGAAGAGACCGGGATATATATATATATATATATATATATATATATATATATATATATAGAGAGAGAGAGAGAGAGAGAGAGGGATAGCGAAAAGACCAGGATTGATAGATAGATATCCTGGGTGCATTTAAGATTCTCAGTCCGAGTAAGTGAAAAGGAGAAAAAAGAAAGAGGAAAACATAAGTTGATTGAAAAGAAGGGGGGGTATTTAAAACCGACTTTATTAGCGAAAAAAGAAAAGAAAGTGAAATAGAGGCTGAAATATAAATGAGGGGAAATAAAGAAAAAAAAAGGGGGTCAGGTTGATGAGAGACGCGATTGAATGAATCGGTGTGAGTGACTCGCGTTATTTCTAAGACTAAAAGTGGGTTAGAGTCAGTGTCGACTCTAATTGAAGCCAGGTCCCTATTGGTGGGTCATGAGTCTAGTTGATGGGATCGAAAAAAAATGGGTTGACAGATAGACACCAAAATCGAGGTTAACCTGATCACCCCCCCCCCTGGCACGCAGGGAACAACGCACCTTTCTTCTGTTGTTCTACCTCTAAAGGAAATCTAATCCAGAACAACGGACGAAACAAACCATTCACAAAAGGCAACATTTAAATTGGAAACAATAAACGTAATTCCGAAAACTATACTTTTTGAAAATCTATATCTGATTAGCAAACAAGTATTCTAGATTTTTTTGTTAATGTTTCGATGTGCATTTGCATCATCTTCGACCAATAAAACTTATAAAACAAATATTTATAATATAACTATTTATACTTAGAATAAGAAAGAGACAATTGGAATGTCTATGATATATAACGAGGAAGGAGGGTTTGGAAAGTTTGACACTCACAGAATATAGTGAAGTCAAGAGAAACAGTGGAAAGCAGTGAATAGCCTACATAACGAGTTTGTGTAAATAGCAGAAAAGGGATTCGCAGTGATGGCAAAAAGACAAACTTTTCTAAGAGCTACAACAGAGGTTGTGGAGAGCCATGATTTCCCATGTTCTGAAGGGACACGACAGATAGAAGAAGGGTTTGCATATTGATGGGAAAGCATAAGTATGATGAATATTAAACTTAAAATAATTACATTAAATAAAATAGTTTTGACGTGAATACGTTAAATTCATTTATTTTCTTAATTAATATCTTTGCGGCAATTTACCCCCCCCCCACAAAAAAAACCTTTCAAAAATTTACTCTGCGTTTTCTAAACCGGATACTCAATTGCTTCTCGCCCTAAAGCTGATTATAAACATAGTGCATTGTGTGTAATAAGATAAAGCGTTGGTTCATTCTTTTCATAGTGTCTCGCGAAAAGTATGTAGCTGCCAAGAAGGAATCTGGAAAAGTAGACGGCTAATTAACACCGAAAGAAAACAGATAAGAAGACAGCAAGTATTTGAATTGGAGAGCGTGCAACGTAGAGCTCGCGCCACAGAGAGGGAGAGAGAGAGAAAGAGAGAGAGAAATTGAGAGATAGATAGAGAGAGAGAGAGAAAGAGAGAGAGAGAGAGAGAGAAAGATATATATATATATATATATATATATATATATAGAGAGAGAGAGAGAGTGAGAGAGAGAGGCTAGGGGCAGGAGTTCCAAGCAGGAAATTAATGTGATAGTGCCCTATACATTTTTTTTTCATATGCCAAATCCTTTCAGGACGTGGGTGATCATGTCTCTCCATAACTTCCTGCCATTTATTGCTCTGTATAACTGCTGACCCTTTACCACATTTTCTGAGTTGAGTAGGTCCGATGAGAAGACACATCCTTGTCTTACACCCTTTTCTATATTTTGTATATTTACTGAATTCAACGTCTATCCGTTTACTGGCGGCTTGCTCTCAGTACAAGTTCTGGATTATTCTAATATCCTTCCTAAATGTATTAAGCTTACTTAACACTTCGAATAGTTCTTTGTGACGTACTTTATCAAACACTTTTGCATAATCTATAGTGAAATAATTTTCAATGCATTTTTATAGAAACACATTGACAATCTGTTCATATGATAAACTTGTGTACAATACATTCCTGTAGTAAATGTATTTACAGCTTATTCCTATATCAAAATCAATTGAAATACATTCCTATAATAAAATAATTTTCAAAGCATTTCTCTAGTAAATTCATTTTCAATGATTTTATATAATAAAATAATTTACAATGCATTTTTATAGTAAAATCGTTTTCACTTCACTCCTACCGCAAAATTATTTATAATGCATTGCTATAGTAAATCATTTTCAAAGCATTAGTGTTATCAATATAAGATCATTTTCACTCTGTTCCTCTTGCCTTCAATATGTCCTGGGCGAATTGAATTCCCCAAGCCTTCTTTCACCATCATGAATTCAACATTATCTTTCTGTAAAAGTATATTTTCGTTCCCAATTTCCTGAAAGATTCCTGGTATTCTCGGCATTCTTCTGTAGAAACACATTTTTGTCCCTCTTATCTTCATCTGTTCAACAGTGACTGTCATAAAAACAAGAATTGACATTAGACAGAAGTGTTGTATTCATATGCAAACCTCCACCTTATAAACAGA
Source organism: Acanthosepion lycidas (assembly GCA_963932145.1). Lineage (NCBI taxonomy): Eukaryota > Metazoa > Mollusca > Cephalopoda > Sepiida > Sepiidae > Acanthosepion > Acanthosepion lycidas. The sequence continues at coordinate 86,903,298 of OZ010574.1, forward strand.
AGTTCATACATCTGGAGGCAGAACGAATCCTCACCTTTTGGCTGGGATTTGTATTCTTTGAATATTAGGCAAAGTCCTAAGGCACTTTATCATAGGCAGAACATCTCCTTTGGGAGTGGGGCTAGGTTTATGGCTTAGTGACTGAGGCGACCCCCAAAAGGGAAAGTGACGAGGAGGAATTTTTGTGCAGTACGGTTCTTAAACTCTTTTAAACCTCAGCCTAGTATCACATCGGGTTGCGACGTGGGCGCCCTGTTAAGTACTATAAATCCTCACCTTGAAGACGAAACTACAAGAGAAATACTAGCGAATACTTTTTTAAAACTAATTATAGTTTACAACATTCTATTCACTACTAAATCTCAGTTCGGATATTAACATGGACAAGGTACTAAAACCTAAAATTCCAGATCTAGATAGTAAGACCCCTGAGGCAGAGAAAATATGGAATCATTGGTACCAAACATTTTTAAACTTCCTGAACCATATTCAGGGTGAGAAGTTGGATATTCTTATAAATTATATCTCTTCTGTTGTATACGAACTGTTCAATGAACGTACAGATTTTGAAGATGCTATTAACATTCTAAAGACAGCTTTCACCCAAGAAAAAAGGGACAGGCATGTACTTGTAACTATCAGGTCATCCCATGTCCGAATTTTAACTTTTTGTTAAAATGAACGAAATTTAAAGAGTATTTTATAATGTCTAGTGGAGCTGAACATTATTTTTATGTTTAGATGCATTTAAACTGATCAAATTTTATTTCAGAGAACAATAAAATTAAATTTTGTTTGATTAAAACCCTGCTAACATGGAAGTACCCAAGAATCATTTGATGCACATAATGCTTTATGAGTTCAAGAAAGGAAACTCAGCAGCCGAAGCGGCTAGAAACATTCACTCAGTTTATGGAGAGGAATATGTGAATGAAAGAACTTGCAGAAAATGGTTTGCAAAATTCAGAGGTGGAGATTTCACCCTTGAAGATGAAGATCGAACCGGACGTCCAGTTGAGTTTTATGAAAAGTTCTTGAAGCAGCCCTTGAAGAAAATCCTACTTTATCAGTTGAGGAATTGGCAGTGGTTCTCAGTTCAAACTATACAACTGTTCATCGTCATCTTCAACAACTTGGAAAAATTCCTAAACTTGGAAAATGGGTGTGTCATGAATTGTCTGAAAACAACCTCAAATCCCGAGTTGACATCTGCTCTTCTCTCCATTCTCGCCAACTTGTTTCACCTTTTTTGGATAGACTTGTGACTGGCGACGAAAAATGGATCTTTTATCGAAATGTTAAGCGTCATAGACAGTGGCTTGATAAAGGAGAAGGACCCCAGCCACAGCCGAGAAGGGAACTTCATGGGCAAAAGGTTCTTCTTTCAATCTGGTGGGATCGCCAAGGAATAATCCACTTTGAATTCTTATCACCTAATGCAACAATTAATGCTCACATATACTGTCAGCAATTAGAGCGTTTGAACCAAGCTTTGAGGAAAAAAAGACCTGCTCTAGTGAATCGAAAAGAGGTGATGTTTCATCAGCACAATGCGCCACCCCACACAGCAAGAATCACGTCACAAAAGATGGAAGAACTTGGTTGGGAGAAAATTCCTCATCCACCTTATTCTCCCGATCTTGCTCCTTCAGACTACCATTTGTTTCGTAGCTTACAGAATCATTTGGAAGAAACAGCTTTTGTAACACAGGAAGAGGTTAAAACTGACATTTGTGAGTTCTTCGAATCAAAGCCAAAAGAATTTTGCAGTAATGGAATTAGTAAGCTTGTTAATAGATGGAAGGAAGTCATAGATAATCAGGGAAAATACATTGTTGATTGAATCTGTAATAAAATGTAACATTTGGTCACTTGTTTTCTTTATTCAAAATTCGGACAGAACTAATGGGAACCTTGGATCAATATCTTCAAGCATTGTTTGTTCTAGCGAAGGACTGTAAATTCAAAGATATAACATCTAAAGTTTACAAAGAAGCTAAAAGAGATGCTTTTATTTCTGGTTTTAGCAATAAATATTGTTCAATTATTTGCCTTTTTAGCCAGTTTTACCCTGAAGATCCGTTTAGGTGAAACCTAGGTAGGTCTGCCTAGCTCCATAGGATTATTTTATAGTTATATATATATATATATATATATATATATATATAAATAGATAGATAGATAGATACACCTAGTGAGCCAGACAAACCTACCTAGGTTTCACCTAAACGGATCCTCCCTGGTTGCCCCATACTTTCCCTGACGATCCGTTTAGGTGAAACCTAGGTAGGTTTGTCTGGCTCACTAGGTTTATCTAGGTCTGCTCTACGGTTGTATTGAACTCTTTTGTTAGTTAGTTGTTTACTCGTATCGGGGTTTTTTTCTTTGGGCTTTAAACCTGTATCTGTGCGATTTTTTTCGACAGAATTTCATGTTTGTAGCTCTTTCTTTTTTTAAAACCTTTTTTTTCCCTCGAGATTGATTTGATTATTGGCAAATCAAAAATTCGAGGGTTTTTCGAAACGAGTATAGTTATCTATATTTGTATATATATATATATATATATATATATATATATATATATATATATATATGTATATATATATATATATATATATATTTAAATTCGGTATATATATATATATATATATATATATATATATATTTATATATGTATGCATATATATATATATATATATATATATATATATATATATATATATTTATACAGTGTAACCCGGATATAAGAGACCCGGATATAAGAGAAACCTGGATATAAGAGAAACTCGGATATAAGAGAGATTTTCTCTGGTCCCAAATTAGAGCCTGTGTTAATGCATATATAATAGACCAAACCCTGATATAAGAGAAACCCGGATATAAGAGACTTATTCTCCGGTCCCGACAACTCTCTTATATCCGGGTTACACTGTGTGTATATATATATATATATATATATATATTTAAAATCGGTATATATATAAAATCAGGGGATATAGTGCACCTCGAGGTGGTGTAATGGTTTGCAAGCTTGAATCGCTAGAACAATTATGACTGAGTTATAAGTTCGATCATTCCTGGTTGCCCCATACTTTCGGCTTGTGCTACACCATAGCTACGCTTGGAAACTCACTATGTATATAGTGTGTGTATTTTTGGTAGTAGTATTTCACTTATATATGTTTGATTAAAGACCAAAGAAAAAATCTTTGTAGAATGTGTTTTGTTCATTTTTGCATATTTCGCAAGACCTCAGTTTGTGTTATCGTTCACAAAACTGATATGTGTGATTGATTTGTTTTTACGGCTTATCAACCTCTTGAAATGAAACCTCAGAAATTTTTTGAAATGAAATTCTTGAAATGAAACCTCAGAAATTTTTTTAGATCGTAAGAATTTTGGGGAGATGATAATGGTTTACTAATACAAGTGCTACTAATTAACACATAGCTGGTAGGAGGGAGAATAAGTGAATTTATATCTTCCCCAAGGGTATTTGCGCGTAAGTGAATATAACGAACCCATCTGGAATTGGAACTCAGCTCTCCGATTTCCAATTTCGAGCCGTTATCTATTACACCACACGCGCATCCAAACTTGCAGTACCTGGTATGCCCAAGTGGTCACTCATCTAGCTAGTGACCAGGCTCGATGTTGCTTAACTTCGCTGATCGTATGAAAACCAGTGTCGACCTGATATAGCCATGCGATGTGTATGGAAGTGTGTGTGTGTGTGTGTGTGTGAAGATATATATAAGTATATATAGATTGTAGTAGGGCACCTCGGGGCGGTGTAATGGTTAGCACGCTTGTCCCGCTAAAACAATTACGACTAAGTAGTAAGTTAGATCCTCACTGGGTGTCCCATACTTTCGGCCTTGTGCTACATCTAAGCTACACTTGGAAAATCACTATATAAATAGCAGTGTCACATAATTTAATGGCCCCAATATATTTGTTTGAAATCAATCCTATTTGATGTAACTGTCGTCTAAATCATATTTTGGTGACTTGTTTTTATTAATGTTTATTACTGAAACCCATTTTGTTTAGTCGAAAGTTATTTCGCAAAAAGAGATAATTCATGGGAAATTTGGCACAGTTTGTCTGGCATGAACATATGAGACCCTCACCCAGTAAAGAGAATCGGGGTAGTAAGCGCCGGCCTTGTCGATTATTATATTTGATGATTGAGAATATAACTTAGGTAAAAAAAAAGTACAAAAGCCAAAATAACGCTGCTGAACCCCCACGTCAGGGGTTCCTGCGTAGTACGCACCGCACCGGCCATTCGGATACACGATATATATTATTAATTGGTGACTGACAATGTGACGTCAGTTTAAAAATAGTTTTAAAAAATGACATATGTCCATAAAACAGTGGTGAAAAAAAAAAAAAAATGGCAGAGGCCACAACAGAGCCTCCAAAACGCCCCCACCCTCGGTCGGAGGTTTCAAGGGTAAGACGCACCGGTCCTGGCAGTAAACTATTGCCTAAATAATGATGAAGACAACGGGGCCCAAGAAACCCTCAGGGTAGAGAATGAGTAATTGTGGTTTTTGTAAAAGCGTACGGTGGAGGGAATCTACAGGTGCATATGAGGATATGAAGCGGTTGAACCTAGACGTGAAGATTATAGTGATCGGGAAGCATCCTCTCGGGAGTCCATTCCGCAATGCAGGGAAGAAGCTGGAACTTGCTTTTCACCAATGGAATGTGAAAGGAACGAGGATGGGTCGGCTCTGTGGATGTGGTATGGCGTGTTTTAATTGTAAAGGTCTGAACCGGTGGAACTAAGGAATGTATTGTGTCTGAACATCTGCCATGGAAATAGCGTTAGATTAAAGAGATGCTACGTCTTTTTTTAAAACTAATATTCATCCATTACAACGCCCAAGGGCCACTTAAGGTAGAAGGTTACTGAGTGGGGATGTATTAGCGTAAGAAAGGCTTAGATATGAAGTTCTTGTGGGCTATACAGGAAAGATAAGTTAGTTCTGGGCATGAGGAGATCAAGATTTAATTAGTGAATAAATTTTCAGAGTTCAGGTGGGGTTATTAGAAGTATAGTGTGGAAGTAGACATTAGAAGGAACCGGAAACTCAATCCTAAACAAGGAACAAGGGATAAACCTCTACTCCTGATCGAAAGACTATTGGAAATGGAGATGGAAGGTGGAAAATAATTTCTCACCCACAAGGGCACACAAATGCTTTTGGACTCTGTCGAGGCTGGAAAGTGAAGATTGGCCAGATCCAACCCAGAAAAAGGCATTCAGAGAGAGAGAGAGAGAGAGAGAGAGAGAGAGAGAGAGGAGAGAAAAAAAGAGAGAGGGGCTATTAAATTTTACCGCTCTTTTTATTTATTTTTTTTCCTATCGAGTCTGTTCAATATTGACTAGATTCTCATGAGATTAACTAAAATTAAGTAAATTCTTTAACCAGACAGTTATTTTCGTTCGTGTTTTAAGGATGTTAATGGTGGTGCGGTGGGCGCAATTTCTTGTGTGTGTGTGTTGGTGTGTGTGTGGGGGGGGTAGTCTGCTGTATCTACCACTAACCAAACGATTCAGCTCTGTCAGATTTGCCTTATCTGCAAGGTGGAGGTCTGGTTGTCACAGATACGAGATGGCTGTTCCTGCAAGTATAAATCTGGGAAAGTGGCTATCTTATCTCTGTTGGTTCCGTTCTCGCTGGGGATTCGCCTGAATGAATTTAAATATAAGAGTAAATATTTCTGCACACGCACACATGCACACGCGCGTACATGCACATTCACATACGCACACACATACACATGTATGTACACACAGACGCACGTATGCATAAATATACACACAAACATGTATTTGGCCTGTGTTTGGGTATACTTGAAGTTAACCTTGGAACATCTACTTTAAGGATGAAGTACATTTACATTATTTTGTATTAGCATAGTATCTGTAAACAAAGAAAGTAACACACACACACACACACACACACATATATATATATATATATATATATATATATATATATATAATTCAAACATATATCGTTAAATATAGCAGACAACGAATGTCTTTTATGTTTGATCATGAGCCGTTCTAAATTGTGTTTAATGCTTTAATTTCGGGAGAAAATAGAAGCAAAAACTGTTCAACATTTAGATATTTTTTATTATGCTGTTCTTTGATCTAAGGTTTCGGCTCAGAGGAGCCATCTTCAGAGTGGTTATATGGATATTTAAACAAATATATTCACCATCAAATATGATATTCTGTTATGTTGACATAGAAGATTGCTATGCGACGATAACGGTTCGGAATAGCAGACGGGCGGATTCTCTTTCTGCGAGTTAAACCGACCCTGAACCCGTTTATATGGGTTCAATGGGCATATATTTGGCCGAGCCCACAGGCTCGGAGATCCCACGTTAAACTGGTCTTGTGCCACATGACGCCCTCGTTTGACTGAATATCGTCGGTCAGTCGGTCGACTGCCTGATCGGTTGAACTCTCTGCCATCGGGCGGCGAGGAACCCGAACGACGCTACGCCGAAGGGCGGATTCTCTTTCGGGGATGTAAACCGACCCTGAACCCGTTTATACGGGTTCAATGGGCATCTTTTTGGCCGAGCCCACGGGCTCGGAGATCCCACGTTAAAAAGGCCTTGTGCCACATAACACCCTCGTGGGGTGGATGACTGAATATCGTCGGAATAGCAGACGCAGGTCGTAAGTTCAAGATGCAGTTCTATGACGTCATACCACGTGAGAGAACAAAATATTAACAATAGAACCATCTGTTTAGATGCAATCTAATATGTTGTGACTAGTTTGAAATGTAATTTTATTGAGTGTGGATTATTTTTTTAAAATATAGATGGCTACCTCAAAGGAAAGGAACAATCAAAACAAAAGAAGTTCTTTCTGAAAATATATTCGTACACAAAAATGGAAACAGAGGGAAAAAAGGGTATCAAGAAATGTGAAAGCACCGCAAATTCTACTGAAGAAAATGGTCTTTCATGCCAGATTTTCCTGGGTATGACAGTAAACTCCATCTAGCATCAAGGCCTCTGATCAGAAGATTCAAGGTTTTGAGGAGCGTGAAGTCACTTAATTGCTTTTGTTCCCAGTTTCACTCTAACTTGGAGTGAGTGGTAGTACCTGTTAGGGTCTCAGCTACAGGCAAATAGTGGACACCCAAACAAAAACCAACATTACATTTTTATAGCAAAATTACCAACAATACATTTTTGTAGTTAAATTACCAACAATATATTTCATGATCTACAAACTATATATTAAAAAATACCTTTTACCCTGAATGTGTAAACTTATGTACAAAATATTTAGATTTCGCCATTAAATAACCCAGAGTTTGATATGCCGCTAAACAAATTCAGCAAATGTGTATATGCACAAAAACTGATTATCATCTACCATGTATTCAATTGTGAAAGCAGAATAATATATAACATATTTTTTTATTACTTCAAAGCTCCCAAGAAAATTAAATTTTGTCATTAAATGACCCATAAGGTGTTGATATACCGTTAAGCAAACAAATCACTGACTCATGCCTGAACCGAATTACAGCAAGGCCGCCAAATGGCCTTAGATTTTCTCAATATCGATCAGTATCAGCTTATAGTATAGAACAAACCATAGAATATTATATTACATGATCTTCGCAAAGAATTAAAAAAAAAAAAAAAAATTAAAAAATGTTCTCACTATTTACATTATTCGGAATATTGTCTTTATCTTTGTCGCCATGTTTATCACAACGTTTCGGCAGTTGTACGCTCCGGCCTTCTTCAGATGGTTGGAATGTCGAACTGAACCCTTTATTTCGCTCACTGGGGTAGACTGTTCTAGTTCCATGTGCCATGTTTAATGGATGTCAGTTGTCAGTTATCCCCTGTTAATTCCCCTCTCCAAGTTCTCCACTGCCTTAACCGGGTATTGAACTCACACTCTTTGGGTTCTGTCACTGGATCTAACTAACGGCTTTATCCACCGTACTAGGGCGAAATAATAAAAAAAAAAAATTAAAAATTATCTGTGTGACTCGTTTGTAGACCTTCAAATCGCATGAATAAATGTACACGCTTTCAAAGAAAACAGGAAAAAAGAACGAGATAATTGCTCTATTTACATTATTCGGAAAGCTCCCAAGAAAATCAAATTTTGGTATTAAATGACCCATAAGGTGTTGATATACCGTTAAGCAAACAAATCACTCACTCATGCATGAACCGAATTACAGCAAGGCCGCCAAATGGCCTTAGATTTTCTCAATATCGATTATTATCAGCTTATAGTATAGAACAAACCATAGAATATTATATTACATGATCTTCGCAAAGAATTAAAAAAAAAATTAAAATGTTCTCCTATACAATATAATAGGATAACGTCATCAATGGTTGAACCATCAAAAATGTAGGAGATTGATTTTGTTGAAAGTTGTTCAACAAGAAATAAATGCTACGTCGTCCCTACAAAAAACAAGTTAAAAACTGGAATCATTTCTGAGTAATTATCTGTTCACTTGAAAAAAAAAAAAAAAAAAAAAAAAAAAAGTACTGAAGATTTAGAAAGCTATCAAACCATGCGTGAAATTGGAGTGAACTGGGCTAAAAGAAAAAAAAAAACAACTGATATTATTAAATGGCTGAAAAATTAGGAAAGAGGAATGATATTAACGAAAAATATTGGAATGCTTGATTGTTTCGATAAGAGTGCTTGACATTCAAAACTTACCATCAGGCGGGAAAAGTTAAAAAAAAAAAAAATGGACAACACTAGCAGTGGAAAATTTTTTAAATTTGTATTTCCTAAAATCTGGATAACCTGGCAGCTGATATCTCCTTGGACGTAACCCTAGTGATACAATGGGTGAAAGACTGACTTTTAATACGTTCATCATGATAAATGAGTGTTCTCTCAATAAAGCTCTTTGCTTGTTAGAACACAAGCTCACCCTAGACCTCAAGTGAACTCAGACATACGCTATATTCGCTAAAGACGCTGGAAAAAAATAGTCGGTTCCTTGTATCTCTCTGGTAAATATAGCAGAAAGATTCAGGTACTTATTAGAGCAGTACAGAGAACCATCATCGTATGTACGAGTTCCGATTGTGGTGTGGGTTGTAGGCGCAAAAATCAGGGTGTGTTTAGTGATGATGGAATGACACTAGTTTGGTTTTTGGGTCATTGAATATGACCAGCCAGTTTAACTCCCCACTGAACTGTTAGAGCTGGGTCAGAGAAAAGATCAGATGCCAGACTGAGTTTCCAGAATTTTGGAGGTACGCCCATAAAATGTTGTATCATAAGCATAGATATACACAAAAGATCGGAGTAAACTTTTAGGCAGGTAAGAAGGATATCTTGTTTTGGTTTGTTTTACGGCATATCAACCTCGGTAGATTATTTAATGCCGACAAAATTTTTATTACTGGTGATATTTTTTTTCCAGAAATGTATTGTTGGTAATATTTTTTTTTTCAAAAATCTATCGCTGGAAATAATTTTTTACAAAGTATTTCTGGTATGAAAATATATCTTTACACTTTCATAGTGTTTTGGCCCCAGTTTGGGGGTTAACTATTTAACCATAGCTGGAACCCTAACAGGTGCTACCACTCAGGGTTAACCTGGGAACACCAGCAATTAAGAGGTGGTTCCACGTTCCTCAAAATCTCCTGATCAAAGGCCTTGCTGCTGGATGTAGTTTATCGTCATACCCAGGACAACAGGTAAGAAGGAAATTATAATCAAACGATTTATTCCCAGAACCGCTATTTGTAGAACAGACTTCAAGTCTAGGGTAACCGTTATCTCTGCTACGTAACCTCATCAACTGTACACCCGTCTTTTCTAAAACCCACACAGCATCATTCAATAACCCTCTGCATGATGGCTCTTTGACCATATATTGGGTGGACATTAGTAGCAAAACAGAAAGTAAAAAAACAAAACAAAAAACATTGGCATATTGCTTGGGAAGAGACAGCCAAAATGAATTATACAGTCTCTAGCCAGTGCTATAAAGAAGCAAATTTTAACCGATACAAAGTCATTTATACTGGATTAATTGGTTGATTTCTTTGTTACAGTTTAGCAACCATTTGCAATTTATTTAAAGTCGGAAAACATTTTTAGATTGTAAGAATTTTCTGGAGATAGTAATGATTTACTGATACAAGTCCTAATAATTAACCCAAGAAGAGAAGAGGTGGATTCATGCCTTTCCTCAGGGTATTTATTACACCACTCTCCATTACACCACCCTCACATCGAAGTTTACAGCACCTGGTGATCTTAAATTTGGTGATTGTACCGGAACCGATGTTTCAACGTGATATGATCGCAAGCCATTTATTCTGTACTTATTATGGAGTGGTTTCACAGTGGAGGTTTGTATTTGTACTAAGTCGGTCCCAAAATAGGTTCGACGTACAAAACGTTAGGAACTTGATATAATAGGTAATGATGCAGTAATCTAGTTGTGGTTGCTGATACTTTAGTATCCAACTAACGATCGTCCGGCATCGACTGATCGACTCCTACTACTCCTACTTATTATAGGTGGGAGATTCTATTAACAATAGAATAGGTGTGTTCCACCATAACAGTACTGTATATATGTTAGACAAGGGAAATAGTCCAGCGAAAGAATTTCGTGAACTAAATTCAAAGATTTCTTTGCCGCGTGAAAAATCTTTAGGTACAATGACCATAACTGACTGGGATGGATATCCGTTGCCCGTGAATCAAACAGAGTTTACCAACTGAACCACAGTCCATACCCCTTGGAATTCCTGACGAAAGTCAGGCTATCTTGCGTAGTTCCGTACTTGCTTATTCCTTTGTTAGAACAGGTGTAAATACTTAGCTGTCCCCATGACGCATGCAGGCCCACATGGAGCTGGATGAAGCACTTCACAGAGAGGAAAGGGAGTTGTAAAAAAGCGAAATGAAATTGGCCAAAAAGAAGAGATATTTGGGTTGGCGAAAAAAAAAAAAAAATCTACAAAAAAAATCTATCTTTTCTTTTCTTCTATTTAGTTTCAAGGTTTACAAGAGGCAAACATACAACACCACACAAACAAATGTCAACGCTTTCTTTCTGGGTTACTTGCTTTTCATTGCTATTTTCCTTCGCCTTTCTTCGTAGTTTTCTTCCTTTCTTTGCCTTTTTCTTGTTTTCTTTCTTTCTTTGCCTTTCTTCGTAGTTTTCTTTCTTTCTTTGCCTTTTTCTTGTTTTCTTTCTTTCTTTGCCTTTTTCTTGTTTTCTTTCTTTCTTTGCCTTTCTTCGTAGTTTTCTTTCTTTGCCTTTTTCTTGTTTTCTTTCTTTCTTTGCCTTTCTTCGTAGTTTTCTTTCTTTCTTTGCCTTTTTCTTGTTTTCTTTCTTGTGGCTATTCACTAAATTTTGTTTCCTTTTGTTTCCAGTGAATTCTTTTCTTTTTCCTTCTTCTTTCTTTATTCGTTTTCTTTGATTCAATATTTTTTCTTTTCTAAATTATCATTTATCATTTTCTCTTTTGTTTGTTAAATCATCCGTTTTATTCTTTCTTTCTTTTTCCCTTTCACTCCATCAAAATTATTCCCTTACTTAGTTTTTGCTTTTCTTTTAGGTATTTATTCGTTTACTTTCTTTCATGCATTCTTTTCTTTATTTAACTAAATTATTTTTTCTTCCTTATTATTTTCACGAAGCCATTCACTTTCATTGTGCCGTTTTTTTCCTTTTACGCCTTTCTTTCTTTTACTGAATTATTAGGTTGGTGCAAAAATAATTATTAATTATTTTTGCACCAACTTAATATTTACCTCCTTTCTTTATTCTTTCTATCCTCAAAATGATTGCAAATTGATCTATTTCGTAGATAAATATTTCGTTTTATGGTAACTCGAAGTTACTCTTAGTTCGCGGATATATTAATGTTTGCTATCTCATTACTTTTTATTTTTTGTTTAATGTTAACTTTCTTTGACTATTTTTACTATTATTAATAATAGAAATCCTTATTTATGATTTTCACTTGCTCCTACCGTTTGCCTAGGGGTTCTTGATAAGATCCAGAGACGGATATGCAACATAATTGGCCCAGATCTGGCATCTCGTCTGCAGTCGCTCTCTCACAGACGCACCGTCGCCTCTTTCTGTCTTTTTTTACAAATACTTTCATGGTAATTGCTCCGAGGAGCTGCATTCGCTGGTATCCAGACTTAATGAATGCAAGCGTCCTACGAGGCTGGCATCCCGCTCTCACTGTTGAAACTGTTAAATGGAGCCGCCTCTTTTACTCCAATAGCTTCATATCTCGCACCTCTCGCCCGTGGAACTCCCTTCCCTATTCCTGTTTCCCTGATAGCTTTAATCTCCAACTATTCAAATGTAATGTCAATCGACATCTCTAGTTGCCTTGATCTATCCACTATCCTTCTCCTCATCCTTTCCTCGATCATTCCTATCTGCTCTCGCTCCAAATAACCCCTTGCGTGCTAGTGGCTTCCCGACTTGCTAGGGGTGAAATGCTTAAAAAAAAAAGTTGGAGTCAAGGGAGGTATATCGGAATTTCTTATTGAATTGCATATCGTTAAATGGAACTTAATATTATAAAATTACGTGCAACAATTTAGTATTTATAAAGTACTATATTACTCATTCAGAAAATGTGACTAGAATTAATTTAATGCTTAGTGAAATGAAGGGAGAATTCCGTACGAGATTTTATTTTATTTCAAGAGAATATTAGATTATCATTTATTTATTTACAAGAATAGCAAAGCAAACAAATATAAAACTTTTAGAAAATTAAACGCTATTATTTGTTTATGTCTCAAGTTATATTTAGTTCACAGATAGTAATTTTAAAATTTGCATGATTCTTAGAATACAGTGTAACCCGGATATAAGAGAGTTGTCGGGACCGGAGAAGAAGTCTCTTATATCCCGGTTTCTCTTATATCCGTATTTGGTCTATTTTGTTTAGGTAAGTATGGCTCTAATTTGGGACCAGATAAAATCTCTCTTATATCCGGGTTTCTCTTATATCAGGGTCTCTTATATCCGGGTTACACTGTATATCAAAAAAATAATTATTACTCTTAATCTTTGACATTACAACTAATATCGAACAGGGTGAGTTTTACTGTTTGTTTCTCAGTCTGTAACAATGATCTCGCCCGTCAATGGATGATTATCAGAAATCTAGTTTTGCTACAAAGTAATGAGAAATTCCGTTATTACAGTAAAACGAGAAATACTCAGTGTCACGTAATCCAAGTAAGTGTTGTATTCCCAAATAACATTTTTTTCACGCGTCATAATAAATGATAAACTCCATAAAACATTAATAGAATATTACTTCCTTTGTCAGAGTCATACAGTAATATACTGACCTGTTTGAAACGACTTATAATAGGCTAACGACATTAACTGGAGAGAAGCAAGACAACTTTAAGAAAAGAGGAACCTATTAAATAAGAACTAAAATATAAGCATATAAACTTGTTTATATAGCAACACAGCGCCATCTACCGTAAAATTTCTTTAAACTTAATAACTGAAAAACGAATGATTTGCGGATATATGTTTATATAGACTTTTGTCCTTGTTTTGGTGTGGGGATCCCGCTCACAAATTTTCTAACAGTATATTTTTGATAAACCATATATATATATATATATATATATATATATATATTAAAGACATTTTTTATGTTTAACGTTCTTTTTATAAAAAATGTCTTTAATAAATAAATTGTCGGACTCTGTCCATTTCGTAATATATATATATATATATATATATATATATATATATATATATATATATATATATAATACATTTTGTGAGCACGTTTTGTTTTTTTATTATTGAAAATTACTTTTGTATCTCACTGTATAGCCAGGCAAAGAAACTGTGAGAAGGTTCTCTATAAATCTCGCTATATATATATATATATATATATATATATATATATATATATATATATATATATATATATATATATATATATATATATATATAGTTATATGCCAAATGTAAAATTCTTAAACTATGATATTCTTTAAGAAAAAAAGCCAATAAGGCTTCAGTAATAACACCGGTGCTTTGTTCCTGGTTAAAATCCACATTACATCTAATATATATATATATATATATATATATATATATATATATATATATATATATATATATAAATGTAATGAAAAACAAACCACTTTAAGGTACCATTACGATAATTTATTTCACCTAAATCCTTTTTTAAGGATTCAGGATCATCAGGTAAAACTTCCAATTCGTTGTTGGAAGTTTTACCTGATGTTTTTCATTACATATTAGCTCTGTCCTCACATTGAGCTCTCAGGATTTCATCCTCTTTGGATTTACCAATTCGGTTTACCAAGTTCCTTATAACTTAAAAATTTATATATATATATATATATATATATATATATATATATATATATATATATTTAAAAACATATGCTTACATTGAAAGTATAAAATTATGTACAAAATATCTGAAGTTGAAGCCATAAAACTTCGTACAAAATATTTAGATTTCGTTATGAATAATCTATGGAGGTTGATAAGCCGCTAAACAAAATCAACCATCCAGCCAAACCTAAGGATAGACAAATAATGGTCGAAAGCGTTGATATTGAAGATAAAATCTATGGACATAGTCCTGCATAGACTACATAGACTTAAACCAACCATTCTTTTCATTGTACAGAAGCAAGACAACCTACAAGAAAGTAACAAAATAATCCCTGTCTGCCGTATTCAGTAAAGAACACTTTTTTCAAAAACGGCATAGAATAAGCCATCTGCATTCGCCAGAGAGCAGTAAGACACTTTCCAAAAGGATACACTCAGAAGGAATGGAATATGCTTTCCTTAAAAAAAGGAAGATATAACCTTGCTTGCTGAGACTAAAATATAAACAGCTGTTATTTAACTAGTCCCGATATATATAAATCACATTTATTTCCCAGTATATTATTACATAAATATATATACTAGACTCTCCCGTCGACATTCGTCGTATGAGAGTCAAGCAGATCAGTTCCAAGGAAACCGACAGCCCGACAACAGCACATGAGATTTGATGAAGGTTTCGTGCAGGACCATCCACACTTTTTGAAGGGCCAAATACAGAGGGCTGGTGCATTACGTGCCACAAGGTCCTCAAACGACCCTCCGCAGGTTTTGAATTCAGAGTTGTCCTTCTCCTAGACCAGTTGCCATCAAAGGCTATAGAACCCAGTCTGTCCTGCTATTTACCCATAGCTGGAGGGAGACGAAGATGATTCACACCTTTCCCAAGGATATTAGCACGGAAGTGAATGTAATGGATTCGACTGGAATCTCTCCCTCTCCCCCCCTCTCTCTCTCTCTCTCTATATATATATATATATATATATATATATAACAAAGAGAAAATAATAATAATATTTGAAAAGGCACCTTATGTTTTACATGTTTATATGCAATATTTATAATTCATGAAAGTTTTTAGAAAAGAAAATTTTTCTATTTGTTTTACTTTGCCGGTTTCGCTGCGTAGATTTTCAAACATTTCGTGGGCAGTTTAAAAAAAATGATTTGGTTGTTGACTCAAAAACGTATTATTATTTTCTCTATAAAGCAAGATTTATAGAGAATCTTCTCACAGTTTCTGTGTCTCTCTATACAGTGGGATGCAAAAGTAGTTTTCAATAATAAAAAACAAAACGCGCTCACAATATATATATATATATATATATATATATATATATATATATATATATATATATATATATGTATGTATGTATGTATGTGTGTGTGTCTGTGTGTGTGTGAAAATATATAGAAAATAGGAAAGAACTGGTTAGGTAAATAATCCAAAGTTCTTTAATATTTTTGTTATTATTTTTTAAAAAGCGTGCTCGATACAAAAGTAGAGCATAAATATAATTATTGATTTAAAAATATGATTCCAACACCCTACATAAGAGTTCTCATGTTTCAAAACAAGAGCCGAAAACTTCAATATAATTTTTTTTATATACACAAAACCCTTTCAGAAAAAATAAAATAAATAAATAAATCTCCATAGACACGTAAACCAGACTAGACGAAATCATCTTCCGTTTTAAATTTAGACATCCCAACCTTACCCTGACTTGACATCTATGAATGTAACTCTATACTGATACAAATTAGTAACACCCTGCCCCGCTTTTATATATGAACAATCGCGCTGGCCGTTACCATGGAAATTTTGATTTCAATTATGAATATGCTATTAAAACACGTAAATTTCAGAAATAAGTTATTCCAAAAAAAATTTCGTTTGAAGATGGAACAGAGCTTACTTTAATTCAATTTAATTCAAATAATTATATTGAAGTTTTCGGCTCTTTTTTTGAAACATGAGAACTCTTATGTAGTGTGTTGGAATCATATTTTTAAATAAATAATTATATATATATATATATATATATATATATATATATATATATATATATATAGGGTTTATCAAAAATACTGTTAGAAAATTTGTAAGCGGGATTCTCACACCAAAACAAGGACAAAAGTCTATATAAACATATATCCGCAAATCATTCGTTTTTCAGTTATTAAGTTAAAAGAAATTTTACGGTAGATGGCGCTGTGTCGCAATGTAGACTAGGTTATATTTGTCATTCGTGTACATTTGTGGCTAGTTTGCCTTCAACGTTTAATGTGTGCAGTAGCAATTTAACTGAGAAGTGTTCCGTTTAAAAATAGCAGGATTTTCATGTCGTGAGCAGGCAGATATAATTTGTACATACGACAGCGCAAATAATAATGGAGGCGATACTGCACGGCTGTATCAGATAGCGTTTCCAGGCTGAAGGCAGCCGAGGCATCCAACCCTTTGTTGTTGTTTATCGTCGCGTTAATGGGACCTGCGCCACCACAAATTGTGTATCGAGGAAGAACAACATCCGCTCGTACGAGCCTGGCCACGAAGAATTCATTCTACAGACTGTCGGAGACGATCCAGGAATCAACACACGTCAAGTGGTCCTATCCTAGCAGTTCCTCTATCCGTATCAATTGCAACGTGCGCAGTGTCTCTCGCCCTCTAATCGCTCACCACGGGAGAACTTTTCCCAGTGCACAAGCTGCCCATCCGTTGTTTGTCTCTTCGGTCATTTTAACGGATTAGACAACATTTGGAAGCGATGACATAGCAAATTTACACAACCAACATTTGTGGGCGGGTCGGATTCCCCATGGTAGAATACAGGCTAGACACCAGCACCAGTTTACAATTAATGTGTGCGATGGAATTGTAGGTGACTGTCTGGTAGGTCCATATGTTCTTCGAACACTCCTCTCGTGAGCTGTCTACAGGGACTTTATTTCGAACGCGCTTCCAGAACTGCTAGAGGATGTACCCCTGCTAATATGAAGATGCATGTAGTTCATGCATGATTGGGTTTCAGTACATTTTAGTCATATTGTTCGCGATGCACTGGCGGACATCTACCATAAAAGATGGACAAGTAGGGGAGGACCGGTTCCATGACCAGCACTTACTCGCGATCTCAATTCTTTAGATTTTTATGTGGGGCCACTAAAACAATTGATAATAATGCAGAGACACTTCATCAACGTGTCATGGAGGTCTACGAAACCATTCGATATGGTGTGGGATTATTTGAAAGGGTCCGCCAGTCAATGATCCGACGGGTGCGTGTAGAAGCAAGCGGAGGACATTTTGAACATTTGTTCTGAGTTGCCGTGTTGAGGTACAATGATGGCCTTTTGGATATATATTTATATGGACATTTTACCTTGTTTTGGTGTCAGTAACCCTCCCCCAATGTTTGTAAAAGTACTTTTTGATACACCCTGTATATTCATTATTTCCACATACCACACACACACACACATATATATATATATATATATATATATATATATATATATATAGAGAGAGAGAGAGAGAGATAGATAGATAGATAGAAAGAAAGAAAGAAAGAGAGAGAGAGAGAGAATCAGACAGATATACAAATTATATTCACACACACGTATATATTATATATACAGAGATCACACATTCACACACATACAAACTCATTTACAATAGAATGCTAACAAATCATTTCACTAAATGATCAAACATCAGATTTGGGAGAGAAAAGTTTTTTTTTGTTGGGTCGAAGACCTTTCAGTTTTAGTCTCAATCATGCAATCATTCTCTAAATCCCTTTCATCGTTTTGAAATTTCATTCATGTTGTAGTTGCCTTCGCGCGCTTTTCAGTGGAGACGCAGGCATACGTACACACCTTGAATCACCTACTTATTTTCGCCAGAAAACTACCCCACACATATGTACAATCAGTCTATTCACATGAACGACAGTACAGAAATACCCTAATCGTGTCTCGCTCCTCACCCACACCTAAAAAAAACAGGCATAGACCACATGGATATTAACCAAGGGAGGTTCCTGCGTATTATCTGGATGCTGGCCTCAATTAAGATAGCATTCCTGAATTTAGCCACCTTCTACCGAATAAACAGGGTAGGCAGCTGATTTGCCCACCCTACAACCAACAAGTTCGTTTCTTGTTTTTCCCATAAACTGTTTACTGCGTGCTGAACATGAAAATGTAGGGAGAGAAATAGAGAGAGAGAGGGAGAAAGAGGAAGTCGATCCATTTCCACTAGAGGCAAATCATTCAGAAATAAATTGACTGCAATTTTAAGATTAGAATTTATGTCTAAAAGAAAAAGAAATTCTGACAGTTGCTATTTATTCAGCCTACCAGAAATAAGCAAGTAAGGGGCACTCAGTGTGGAACGAACTCACCAGTAACGGCCGATCAGACTAGCTAGCTAACAATTACCCAACGCCGAGATGGAATTAGAAATCGGACCAGCAGTTATCGAACGTTCAGTTCAGCTGGAACATTTAAAAAAAAAATCTTTAATATTGCGTGTGTGAATTTAAAACTTTCAGTATATAGACTGGAGGCAGAAGCCGAGGGTTAACCAATAGTTCGTTCATGTTTGCAACGACTATGGGCGAGCTATATATGTTTCAGCGTCACGTGGCTAAAATGGCCTTACGGTTCAAATATATTTTAACACGTGCGTGCTGAAATTACAAATTTTATTGATAGTGGTGTGAAGAATACACACACACACACACATATATATATATATATTTCTAATATAATATATCTAGTAAAGGACAATATGAATAAAGACAAAAGGAAAACTTAGCTTATCAAAGATAAGTTTTCCTTATCTCTTCATTCCAAAGTAAAGCGAGAGCTAAGGTTTAAAAAAATGCATTACTAAAATGAAAAATTTTTCTTGAAGCTTTTATTTTAGTTTTAATTTCAAGCTAATAGATCATTTGTTTTTAAAAATCTTTCAAAAATAAAATATAATTTTCTGAAACTTTATTTGAAGATAACTAGCTGAAAAAATTATTTAAAAAATAAATATTTGTTTCAAATCAGATTAATTAAACTTTAAAGTTTAATTAATCTGATTTGAAACAAATATTTATTTTTAGTTTACAATATTGCAGAAAAGAATTTTAAACACGGATGGGTGTTTTATGATGTGTTGACATCTTTTGCGCTAGACTTATGTTTGGGAATTTTTTCGAAGGCGGACAACTATTATGACGTGAACGCATTTTTATATAATTTTTTTGCCAGTCAGTCATCTTTAAAATTTATGAAAATATTCTAAATAATCTAATATTTTATTGAATTTTAGGTTTTACTTAATAACAATGACCTCTATAAATTAATACAGAATTTTAAAATATTTCAGACTTTATGAATTATTATAATTAAAATAGAAGTTTTAATTATGATAATTCATTATTCATCGTAAAAAGTTCTTCTTAAGACAACTGTGTCCATAGTATGCTTTATTCATAAAAGCAATTAAGAGCTTTTTCTAATTAAATAATGTCATAGTTTTAATGCATTTCTAAATTTAGAATTCGGAGCAAATTTTCAGTAACTAGATTCGCTGTTTTAGAAATAAAAATTATGATTTAAATTCTCCAAGTACTTGGGCTTATAACTAAAATCCTCATTAAGCCGTACGAAATTAAATTTCTCAAAATTTCATAAAATTAAATAAGTGTGGGGGGTAACATAAAAAAAATGTTTTTCCCAAGATTTTTTTAAAAATAAAAAATTCTAAAATAATTTAATTAATTTATGAATAAGTCCCGAAATTTTTTACGATAAACTTTGTTTTTATTAAGTTTGGGAAATATTTTTTCATAATGGTATTCTCATTTTTTAGCGAATCAGTGGAAGTACCTACAATAGTGTCCATAACATCTTTTATTTATAAAGGCAATTAAAAGCATTTTTAATTAAAAAAATAAATTTGATGATTTAAATTCTCCTAGGACTTGTTCTTTTAACTAATATAAGCATTAAGAATGACAAAGAAGAATTTATCGAAATTTCATAAAATTAAATAATCGGGCGGTGGGGGATGTAAAAAAATAAATTTTTACCAAGATTTTCTAAATAAGAAATATTTAAAAAAAAATAATTTCATTCATTTGTGAATAAACCCTGAAATTTTAATTAAAATCCGACAATTATTTGATTTTTGCAAGACTTTACAAATCAAAGTATTTTTACCGTGAAAAGACACTGAAATTTCCCATACTAATTCATAGTCACCCAAAACTTTAATAATAACATAAGCGCCCAAAACTTTAATAATAACATAAAGATTTTGACGATAAAAACTTAAGTCTGGACTTTTTTTTCATAATGTATGCTCATTTTTTAGTGATTTTTTGAGTTATATATATATATATATATATATATATATATATATATATATATATAGATAGATAGATAGATAGATAGATAGATAGATAGATAGATAGATAGATAATATTAGTGGTAAATATACATGTGCAAAATATATAAATATATATACATAGGTGCATACACATATTTTGTGAATAAAATATTTATATATATATATATATATATATATATATATAGATAGATAGATAGATAGATAGATAGATAGATAGATAATATTAGTGGTAAATATACACAGACATATGCAAAATATATAAATATATATACATAGGTGCATACACATATTTTTTGAATAAAATATTTATATATATATATATATATATATATATATATATAGATAGATAGATAGATAGATAGATAGATAATATTAGTGGTAAATATACACAGACATATGCAAAATATATAAATATATATACATAGGTGCATACACATATTTTTTGAATAAAATATTTATTTATATATATATATATATATATATATATATATATATATATATATATAGATAGATATAGATAGATAGAT
This sequence comes from Acanthosepion lycidas, assembly GCA_963932145.1. NCBI lineage: Eukaryota > Metazoa > Mollusca > Cephalopoda > Sepiida > Sepiidae > Acanthosepion > Acanthosepion lycidas. Next base: position 86,924,693 of record OZ010574.1, read on the forward strand.
AGATAGATAATATTAGTGGTAAATATACACAGACATATACAAAATATATAAATATATATCCGAGAGGATAGAATCCAGGTGGAACTCAATGTCCAGGACAGAGTAAGGATATAATAAAAAGGCTTAAACACTAATATTAGTGTTTAAGCCTTTTTATTATATATATATATATATATATATATATATATATATATATATATATATATATATATATATATATATATATATATATATATATGGGTACCTCATATATAAGACAATTAAGAATTAAGACTAAATCTCGGGTTAATACATCAGCCTAATATGACGGTCAACCCTTCAGTGTGCCCTTCGTGTAGATTTGTTTACAAATCACGTGCAAGATTTTTGTCTCATACGAAACATAAGCATAAAAACAGAACTGAAAGACACTCATACGTCGAATATATATATATATATATATATATATATATATATATATATATATATGAAGATAATGACACAAAGTTGAAAACCTTTTAAACGAGGCGTTTCACCAACATGACGTGTGTTAAATAACGTTCATTCAAGATGAAATGAAAGTTAAAACTGTGTGTAAGACCCAAAGCATTTTCCTTACACACAGTTTTGACTTTTCCTTCCTTCCTGAAGAAACGTAATCGAGAAATGATATTTTGTTTTTGAGTTTGTAATAAATGTTTTTTTGAAGAAATCTCACTCACACACACATTATATTATAGATTTCGTTTTACTTAATGTATGTATATGTATTTAATCCTGTAGACGCCTTGTATACTATAAAGACACGGCATTATCTCGCTAGTTGTGGTTTCTGGAGCAAGTATGTTTTTACAAGATGGAGTCGTATTTAACGTGCATCTCTAAAGTCAGCGTTTCTCATCATTTTACCATTGGTGACCTGTTTTTTTTTTATTAATATGTTTACTAAGAACTTTCAATCAAAATGTATTTCGTAAAAAGCTATAATTAATGTGAAATTTGACACTGTATGTTCCGAGTTTATCAATCCTTCCCACTAATGAAGAGAGGCTGAGACTGACAGCTGAGCAGAAATTTGTAGTCGAAATTGTATTTTGCTTTTGAGTTTGTAATAATCGAGAATCCAGAGTCGGAGAGAAAACATCTCGGGAAAAGTAATAGAAATTATTAGGTTGGTGCAAAAAAATAATGACGTAATAATGTCGTTTTTTGACGTATTTTTTAACGTCAAAAAACGACATTATTACGTCATTATTTTTTGCACCAACCTAATACTATGGTAGAGTCATAATTTTCATTTTGGGGACCCAATTATAATGACGAATGTATCATCCAAACGAATAATTCGTTAAATATATCAGAACAGGTAAAGGAAAATGGATTACATACAACAATGTTCAACGCAAAAGGCAGTAAACTGATGGGGATAAATATCCAAAAACGAACCACATAACTGAGCCCCATGGAAGAAAGATAATGTTGGCCAAGTGGTAAAATCAGCGGGATATTATTCAGTTAGAGTGTTTAAAACACAATGAAACACTAAATGCATACTTATACTTCCAGCAGTCCATAAACGTTTTGGGCTCTTCAGCAGGAAGAATTTTATGAACACGAGATTACATACATGTATAACACAGGAACGAATTCTGGAACTCGGTTAGTTTATTCTACCTTACCCGCATATTCACCTGAATTTTTGGCATCAAAACCTGTAGACTCAAATTGTATCGAAGAACTACCTGATAAGTGGCAACAAGTCATTACAAATAATAGTGAATCTATTAGGTTAGTGCAAAATAATGTCGTTTTCTCACATAGTAACATATGTGAGAAAACGACATTATATAACATAATCGAATAAAATAAAATATATATATAATATAATATATATATAATATATATATAATTGTACTCTATTTTTGAAGAATAAAAATGATAAACAAGAACAGAAATTATTTATAACTCAACTTTATGGATAGATATATGTAGCGCATGCCATAATTAAAACACCCACTAAGTCTTTGCGGTTTGAGGAGGGGATATTAACCAGCATCATGAACGTTCAAATTTTTGTGCAACCTGTTCTGCTGATATTCCTACAACAAGAACACGATGTACTTTTCCAACAGAATAATGCCCGCCCATAAATGCCCGTACTTTTCAACACTAAAAGGTGTTCAACAACGTTTCTGACGAGTGAAAATGTTCGAGGCATAATGGGTTAATGACTGACTAGTTCGATTAGTCCACCTACAATACTTGTATTGCATCAACAAGTACAAAAAGGCGTGGAATTATTTATTACAGGATGGTATTCGATATCTGTACAATGCCATTTTACAGTACTGTTTTAACGCCCAATAAATATAAATAAATAGGCTGCATAATTATACAGGGTCTGAACCCTGTTCATACGTCCCCTTATATCGGAACCGTGTGTTAGTATTTATCTGTGTATGTAATAATTTATTCTAATCCTATAATCCAGCTATATTAACTGTAATCCAGATATATTACGAGTACATTTAATGTTGAGTACAATGACACACATATTCAAGGTGTTGCAATGTTGCTTCCTGTCAGATTATAGAATATGGACCTCTTGCCAAATTTTTTTTTAATAAGGTCGTTTTTCTTGATATTGTTGCGGGAAGTAGGTTTGCTCTGTTTGGTTGAAAGAACACATGTCTCCTGGTATATATTTTCACGCAACGAAAATGGCGGACTCGGAATGTGAGTCCGAGTAATAAAATGAAAAAGTAACAGCGAAACTATATATATATATATATATATATATATATATATATATATATATATAACAAACGACAATGTATGTATTAACGAAACAAAGGTATACATAGCCAATAGGAAATTGTTGCCTGTTACAAAACGAGGAGCTTGAAAGAAGAAAACATTTAAACTAGTGAATTGTTTGTGGGTTTCTAGTTTGGAGTAGGAGAGAGTCTTAGAGAAAATGAAGTGAAAGGTGCGAACTTGCGTGCGTGAATGTTTGCGCACGTATGCGTTCCCGAGTGGGGAAAGCGTTTTCCGTGTTCGATCTACATCTTACGGTCCCTGAGTGAACGAGGAAAAAGAGGATGCCAGAGACCTATTTATAAGCTGAAAGCGTGTCCTGTAGTGTTTTTTTTTTTTAAGGGAAGTAAATGAAATAATCCCACAATATATACTTTGGCATTGATCGGGTGTTTGGGTTGTCATTTGAAGTCTCGTTGTATATTTCCGTTCCTTGTGTCTAAATAGCAATCTAGCAGAATCGCATGACTGTGTGTTAAGATGGCGGGTTGGTAATCTCAGTTCGAGAACAAGTGACCTTCGGAGTTTTCTGCGTATCCTTGTACGAGGATCTTGCTCTATTTTTGACCCTCCTTAATGCTAGGCCTTAATGAGTTCACGGGGAGATTTGTGTATTGACAAATGTCCCCGGTTATCTGAGTCAAATCTGATATCAACACGAAAATATCACTGCTGTGCAAAAGAGAAGTCCTTAAAAATCGCCAAGTGTCAGTTTGATAAATGTCTGAAGATTTATCTGAAGGAATTCCCCCACCGTAAAAAAAAAGCAAAAAAAAAAAAAACATATAAATTCATACACGCTTGAAACAACTCTGTATTTACAGGGGGAAATTTGGCAAGTGTTTTCTCAACCTCTTAAAATCGAAACTGTTTTCAAAGCTTATTATTCGAATTCATTTTTGTATTTCAATACAATTTGATCATTAAGCTGCAGTTCAGTTGCATTAACAAACTAACGTATTTAACTCCACTCCACTCACTCAAGGATAGCTGAAAAAATCTCCTGAGTTTGATAAGTTATTGAATATTGGAGTTTAATATTTAACCAGACACCCGTAGACTACATACATTGTGCCTGTTCTAACTCATACAAATAGAGGGAAAATACGGCAAATGCTAAACGTTTTGCTCAGTCTGTACTTATACATAAGGTAGGTGCAAGAGTGAAAGAGAGGAGGAGAAAACAAAGACAAAAGATAAAAGTGAGAGAAAGCAAATGATATGATATAAATACAGTGTAACCCGGATATAAGATACCCGGATATAAGAGAAACCCGGATATAAGAGAGATTTTATATGGTCCCAAATTAGAGCCATACTTACCTAAACAAAATAGACCAAAACCGGATATAAGGGAAACACGGATATAAGAGACTTCTTCTCTGGTCCCGACAACTCTCTTATATCCGGGCTACACTGTAATAATTGTAAATAATTACTTCATTTTATTTTAAATCTCACATATTTTGATTACTTTAAACGTTATTTTAAGTGGATCGATCTGCAGCTGTAGTCAGTATTATTAGCGTTTTGGTCCCCTAGTTGGAAATGGAATGATATTACAGTTCTATACCTCCCCACCATTGCATTTAAGAGAGGAAGGTAAGTTTAATTCCCTGATGCCAGAGGAGTTTCCAAATGGAAGAGACCTGGACAACTTCAGGAATATTACGTGTGTGTGTGTGTGTGTGTGTGTATGTGATGTGTATAGGGGTATACACACACACACACACACACACACATATATATATATATATATATATATATATATATATATGTATATATATATATATATGTATATATATATATATGTATGTATATATATATATATATATATACATATACATATATATATATATATATATATATATATACATATATGTATATATATATGTATATATATATATATATATATATATATATATATATATATATATATATATATACGCAGATGGTGCGATGGTTAAATTTACGCTATTTTATATTTTTAATTTCGCGCATGCGCTGTAATTTTGTTCTGTTATAATGAAATATCAGTGTTATTTTGATTTTTGCGTAATTTAGACGACAATTTATCCATCGCACCCTACACACACACACACACACACACACACACACACACACACATATATACACAGTGTAACCCGGATATAAGAGACCCGGACATAAGAGAGATTTTCTCTGGTCCCAAATTAGAGCCTGTGTTAATGTATATAAATTAGACCAAACCCGGATATAAGAGAAACCCTGATATAAGACACTTCTATATATATATATATATATATATATATATATATGTAATGACAATTTTTTATTTAGTTAGTTTCATGCAGAGTAAAATTCAATGTATATTAATATTGTAGAACACGTTAGTCATAGATAGAAAACAATTACGTAATATCATTGAACAAGGCCCTTATTACTGGTGGACAAAACTTACTAGCAATAGCGAATAAAAAATTCAATGTTCATAGATAGATTGAACACATACGCATGGTTATCCCTTCCGCAAACCACCAGCCAAGCAACCAACTTTCCGACCTACAAACTGAATTCCTCCTACCAAGAATTCCTTGTTTCCCCATTCAACAGTGTCTGCTTTTCTCTGAGTTCTCCTTTCTCTCCAACAGGGAAAGCATAACTTACGAGTTTATCCTACCACGGACATTATCATCAGCATCGTCATCATCACTAACGCCCCTCACCAATTTTCCTCCCACCTAGTAATTCTGCAATCTGTTTAAATAGTAATATGCGTGCCTACAATCAGGTTTTGCCATTTTTCGGTCTTGATTCGTTTTATTTTTCTTACACGTTTTGATGACTCAGAAGAATTTCGAGTTGGTTCGTTCATTCGTCGAATTTAGTTTCTTTGTTCTTTGACATCCTTATATTATTTGTTTTTTTGTTTTTTTGTTTATAAATTTCCTTCCCTTCGTTTTTTCCTTCATTCTCTTTACATAGTTTTCTTCTTTCTTCTTCGTCTAATTCTTTCCTTTAATTCATTCTTCATTCATTCAGCTTTTCAAAATTTCTTTATTTAACTTATCCAAATTTTTTTCTTTCTTTTTTTCTTTCTTTGTCCATGTTTCTTTCTTGCTTTTCATTTTTCTCTGTTGTACTTTCGTCCTTCCTTCTCTTTTTTTCTTTCTTTCTTTCTTTCTTTTTTCTTTCTTTCTTTCCTTCCTTCCTTCCTTTTCTTTCTTTCTTTCTTTCTTTCTTTCTTTCTTTCTTATCGGTTTATTACTTTAAAAACAAAAACAAAAACTATTTTTATCTTTCACTTATGCCCCCGACTTCAGATAAAAAAAAATCCCGGGTATTTACACCAGTTGTGAATACACATATATTTTTATATTCACACACACACACACACACACACACACACACACACACACACACACACACACACACACACACATATATATGTATGTGTATGTAAATATAAAAATATAAGTGTATTTACAACTTTTATTTATACTCGTGTATGCATAAACACACAGAACGTTTAGATTTGAATGTCTTTCTATATACAAAGTTTCGTTGTAATCGCTCGTTGCTTAAATTCACCTGTGGGGTACTGGTTAACGAGCTAAGTGCACAACAGTTGTGAGCCGATCATAGCAGTTATTCGTTTCCAATTGCTTATTTTAATTGGCATTTTTCTGATCTGATTTACGACAGACCACATCTCCTTATTAGTCCCTGTTCGTTGCAGATCCTGAAATTCTCCAGTGCTCCGATGAGCCCACTCTCTGATGTTGTCATCGCACGTCTTCCGGCCTTTTCAACGTGACCTGAAGAACCTTCTATACAAGTCTATCTGACCTGATGATGCGCCCGAACTACTACCTCTTCATGATGATTGTTGATTATGGCGTCCCATTGACTTGGATGACTTTCTAGCGGACCTCTACTTTAATAACCTTTTCGGTGTTGGAAATGTTTAAGATTTTCCGGTTGGAGCTAATTAAAGATTGGAATTCCTCTAATCATTTTACCCCAATCAAGGAGATAAAGCCACTAAGACACAAAGGGGTTACTGAGAGAGTAAAAAAAAAAATGAGAAAACGTTAGTAAGGAGAAAGGACAATAAAAAAGGACAATATTCAAGAAGACGATTGATGTTGCACTAACGAGAGAAGACACTATTAGAATAGAACTTACAGATCCATTTAGATATTTCAAAAGTAAAATGAGACCTAATTGCCAATCGAGTATAACGCTTAAATTCATGTTGAGGTACCAAATAGGAAAGCTCATTCAAACAATTGCTATGAAAATATTTATTGAAATATTGTGGCCTTGCTGGGGGTCAGAAAGAAAGACATAATGAAATAAGTTAAACAAATATATTAACAGAAACAGTAATGTAAAACATATATAAATGAGCAAAAATTTTCAGTCCGACTGTCAGAGCTGACTGCTGGAATCTACATTCTGTAAAAGGCAGTACCTGCTCTTATTTATAGCTGGGAGAGTCCATGGGTAAATTACCATAACAGAAAAAGACATAGGGAAGCCACGTCACGTTGGTGAGAAAGTAACTGAAGCTGATATGACGGGCCCGGACTGATAACTTTACAGATTCAGTCTATGATTTTGTCAAGAATCTCGAGTTTTATAAAAGAAGCACCAGACCAGATGCTACAGCAATGTTCAATGCCCGAACGAATGGTAGATTTACAAAGGTGGAAAATGGACTCTTAGGTAAAATATTGTCTGGTACGACAACTTTCCTAGCAGCAGACCTAGCAAATAAATTCAATATAATCGTTCTGCTACAGGCGCAATGAGTTTCTCTCTTGGAGTTTGGTATCAGTAAATAGTCGTATTATCAGTATATATATATATATATATATATATATATATATATATATATATATATATATATATATATGTTGCGACCGCACGTTCCAAAACAATAACACATTTCTCATAGCATTTTTTCGAATTACATCTCTATTTTCGTTGTCCTCTTATTACCGAGAAGTAAAAAACAAGAACAAATCTATTTCCCTACCTGAGGATGTCTGTAGGAACAGACGAAAGCTTGTAAAGAATTAAAAATACCTTATGCAACTGGAATTAATAAACAGGGATCATATCATTCATATACAGGTTCGGGGTTGGTGTATCTTATTTATACTGTTTGCGAAGATGTATTCTCACCATTTAAATCATTAACCTCTATATTTGTTTTTTTTTTTGTATGAACGATTCATGAATTTATATATATATATATATATATATATATATATATATATATATATATATATATATATCAGCAGCTGCAGCATATATATCGAGTGTGATATTGATGGCATCGGGAAGGTCGTTGATGAAGAAGTCAAGCGGGTTCAAGGATTCTTCTCTTAAGTTTAGCTATGCGAGTTTCACGTGCATAGACACTTTGTCATATTCAAGTCAGTATTTTCATACGTTAACCAACCAGTATTAGTAACTATTTCAGTGTAGATTTATATTTATATGATAAAGCTGATCAGTCCTCATATGTGTTTGTTCAACAACAACAGAGTCAACCTGTGATTTATACTGCAACTATGATGAGAGGTTCTTAGTTACAGTTCCCTGGAGAGAGCGCATCATCTGGCGTGATCAGTAGTTGAAAAAGCCAGTACACTCAAACCCTCGGTCACAATGACTTACAATTTTATGCTTGTACAGTAAAATAATAATTCGAATTTTGTTAAGAATATCGAGCAACAACAGACGCAGTTTCTATCTATCTATCTATCTATCTATCTATCTATCTATCTGTCACAGTTTGTTCATATCTATCTATCTATCTATCACAGTTTATATCTATCACAGTTTGTTCATTATCTATCTATCTATCTATCTATCTATCTATCACAGTTTGTTCATATCTATCACAGTTCATATCTATCTATCTATCTATCTATCTATCTATCTATCTATCTATCTATCTGAGAGACTGGTAAGCTTACTTTCTGTACATACGACTAAAAATCATTGTTTTCCTGCAATTTGAATTATTCCATTAGCATATTTATCACACATTGCAAGTCTCTGATGTTGAATTCATCATTTAATAATTACATAATTTATGATAACAATGAAAGTTACGTCCTCCCTTCCTATCCGATACCAAACATTTAAGCCGAGACCTGGACGACAGGAGACCTGGAAGACAGGAGACCTGGAAGGCAAGAGGTCTAACGTTTCGTCGTGCTCTGCTCCACTGAAAACATTAAGGCAGTAACTGCAAATGATTGCGCGGGAATCAAGAGGAAAGTACTCATTTTAATGACTGGGGTACTTAGGGGTACGGAGTAAATGCCTGTAGGCCAGGTGAGGAACAGGACGCTGTTTAAAGATAAATAGAAAGAAAGAAACAATGGCCCTTTGACTTTTCACTGCGTTTGTTTATCAATGGCTTATTTTCAATGTAATTGATCGCCTGTCTCTTGTTACGGACATTCTATTTTTGTAGGTTGTAAAGCCTTTTCCGACCCCCTGCTGAATAGTGGGGTCATGGGCGGAGTCGTCAACTAAGGAGGTCGAAGGGTTGAATTGGGGGCCCAGACCTCGGGTGACCTTTGCTTTCACCAAACGTTCCCAAATAATAGAATATCAACACAGCCGGCTAGTCGCATTGTAAAATAAAAACAAAAATCCGTTTCTTTTATTCAATGTGTTACAAAACTGCTACATACACAGCTGTAAGCTACGCATGCGCACAAAGATATAGGGTTTTTCATCTTTATAAACAGTTGCGGTTTTGGTGGTTTTAGTTATCCGCGGACAACCTCAGAAAGAAACATTTCTAAGTTATATAATTCCAAAGCGGATTCATAACTTTCATATATGAATAACTGGAATTGGAACTCGGCTCTCCGATTAACAATTTCGAATCCTTATCTATTATACCACCCGCATATTCAAGCTTACAACACCTGGAATTCCCAGGCGGTCATCTATCTAGGTACTAAGCAGACTGTACGTTGATTAACTTAGGTGTTCGGACGGGAAACGTTGGAATATGACTGTAAGCTCAAAGAGGAAGAATAGAGGTGCTGGCATATCTAATATGACAAAGAAAATCTGAGTAATGCTTTAAAAAGATGTTTAGGCAGTAGTTGCTGAGATCTACGATTAAAACGTTGTTTTTCATATAATTTTATTACAGTAATCAGTCCAATTTTATTATTGTTTATTGTTTTAATCTCTTATTGTGGATAAAAGATTTATAAGAACGAATATTCTATCCGTCAAATTACAGTATAATTGTTCTAGTTTATTATTAATCATTGTTTTTAATCTCTCATTGTGAAAATATGATCTACAGTAAGAAATAATTTTTGTCTTTCATATAATTTTACTAGCAGCATGGCGCGGCGTTGCCCGTGCTTGATTAAAAAAAACGTACGAGTCATACAGCAATCACTATCACATGACTTAAAATATTTTTGCCCTTCCTTGCCTTTAAAGGAGTGCCCTTTTCCGTGCTGATGTTGCTACATGCCTTACTTCTTGCCTATCTCACACTGAAAATTTTTTCTAACCTCTATAGTAAACATTAAATCTGTTACGGAAAAAGAACTAAACAAAATGAACACAATACGATCAGCTTTAAAAAAAAAGGACTCGTAACTGGAAAAATCGAATGAAAAAAGAATGTTAACAAAAATACTTTTTCACACCCATGCCAGTTCTGCGGAATCAGAATGAGTTTAAGCAAGCGAATGAGCCAATTGGAGTAAAGTGCCAAGTAGATTTAAATTTTTCCCACTTGTGACGAATGCAGCTATCGATTTTATTTTTGCATGCTAGCAAGCTAGTTAACATTCGTGTCAGTTAACTGTTGGCTCTCACGCTGGCCAATAGAATCTTCCTGCCTATTCGTGGCAGCCAGCTATAGGCTCTCACTCTGGCCAGTAGAAAATGGCCGCAAACTACATGAAAACTGCCATAGAAGCATGGAAAAAATCGATTATTTCCACTATTGATGGGAGTTGGTGAATGCAAAGTCGGTCTTGGCCTTCCCGCTAACTTGGAGCATGTGCATGTAAATTTTGGTGCAAATCCGTCGAAAATTGCGGCCGTGCATTCGTTACACACACACACACACACACACACACACACACACACACACACACACACACACACATCCTGCCTTTTATAGATAGAGATTACAGCAAGTTGTTATAGTTGTTCTATTTTTATTACTAGCTATTGTTATTAATCTCTTATTGTGGTTAAGATCTAAAATGAGCACGAATCTTCTGTCACATAACTTTTATTACAATATATTGTTATAATCCCTCTATCTTATTATCAGTTATTGTTGTTAATCTCATATGGTGCTTAATAAGATCTGCAGTAAGAACAAATCTTCTAGCAATCTGTTGTAGCATACCTACAGTCGATAATGGGTACGTGCCGATTTATTTAAATACAGTATTAAATATTGTATGTTGGTCTGCAGTCGGATACTCCACCTTAAATTCGTCTGGGGAAACAGCTACCCGACCCCGTTTTATACAGGGTCTAAGGGGAATTTTTGGCCGAGACTACGATCTCGGATACCCCACATTAAATTCGGCCTTGTGCCACATCTGACCGCGTGGGGCGATTGGTAGATTGCAGTTGGAGATTCGTCTCCAATTATGCTGGTCAAACTTTCTGTCTCCGGGCAGAGAATATCCGCAAACGAGACTATATCGAAGAGCAGAGTCTCGTCTCGGGGAAACAGCTACCCGACCCTGTTTTATACGGGGTCTACTGGGAATTTTTAGCAGTTGACTAATTCTTCTACGCGCCGCTGACGAATCTAATATGTGTTGTTCTTGTACTAAGTATTACCGTTTATTGCCAACTTTCGTTTGATTATTCTATTCAGTAACCTTTCTAGGTTACTATACAATCACATAACTTTTATATAAAAGGATATTCTTATAATCGCTCTAGTTTATCATTACTTATTGTACGTAAGTTATAAATTAATGTTTATAATTTAATCTAGCATACTATATCCCTTCAGGAAAAAGGCAATCACGACTCTCGACGGATTTCTTTACTTCGCTATATGGGAATTGTCACACATTTCTGGGAATGATAATAGAGTAGTTGCCTCGTTGTCTTCTCGATTAGTGAGCTCACTCTACCCTGTTATTTAACCCATAGCTGGGGAGTAGGAGAAAGGATAGCGAAAGTAAACGCATTAAACTTGGCTCGCTGATTCCACTTTCTGCACCGACGGATTTTGGACAGTCTCCTCACAGATGATTTGAATAGAGAGAGATGTGTCACTACTGAAAGATGCTGAGAATACTATGGGCAGGTCACGTGAGTGACAAGGAAAGTTTAAGGAAAATTAGAACTCCAACCACAATGTAATCCTTAGAATCAGGAAGAGACAGCTAAATCTTCTGGGACACATAATGAGGAAATAGGGCCCGGAAAATTTAACACCCACAGAGCATACTCAAAGCAAGAGAGACTAAAGAGAAACAGCAAATAAAGAGTAATCAAGTAAGTTTGAGCAAATAGACCGCAGAACAAGAAGAAGGTTTTTTGATTGAGTGATTCGTTTTTTTACGGCTTATCAACCCTTTACAGGTTATTTAAAGACAGAAAATATTTTTAGATTGTAGGTTTTTTTTTGAGATAATAATTATTTAGTCATACAAGTCTTATTAATTAACCCATAGCTGGGGGTAGAAGAGGTGGATTCATAACTTTCCAAGTGGTATTTGCGCATAAGTTAATATAACAAACCCAACTGAACTCGACTCTCTGCAAAGAAGGAGAGCAAAGAAGATTCAAAAGTATTGCAGTTGTGCTTCTTTATTTTGAGGGCACGAGGAAATTGGTTTTAAAATTGAAATTATTTGGACTTAATTTATTCTTCCTTTAAAACCACACATTAAAGGATATATTTTTGTTCTTTTAATTTCAATTACAGAGCAACCTCGGTTCTCGAACGTCTCACATGTCGAACAAATCTGTTTTCGAACAAAATATTCGAGATGAAAATGCCTCGGTTATCGAACAAAATTTCGTTTCTCGAACATTGCCGAACCGAGCCGTTCCGAGCCGAACCGAGCCGAGCCGAATTAACCCGAACGGAATCATTTCTTAGTCGACCGCCATGTTGTATACATTCGTCTGTTATGCAATGCTTTTCTTTTTCAATTTTATTGTACTGTGACCTTTTTTTTTCTCTTCATTAGTACCTGGTCATGGCTCGAAAGAAAACTAGCAATGATATTGGTAAAGGAAAAAGAAAAGTTAAGAGAAAAACAATTGTTGATGATATTGTCTCAATGATGATGATGATGATGATGGTGATGTTGTCTCTATGACGATGATGATGATATTGTCTCAATGATGATGATGATGGTGATGTTGTCTCTATGACGATGATGATGATGATGGTGATGTTGTCTCTATGACGATGATGATGATATTGTCGATGATAATGATGATGATGATGCTGATGCTGTCTCTATGACGATGATGATGATATTGTCTCTATGACGATGATGTCTCAATGATGATGATGATGACGATGATGATGATATTGTCTCTTCCTACTCAGTTTCATATGGCAAAATCAATGATCTATAATTATTCTTATAAATAAAGAGACGATCATGTCTTTCCTTCCCCTTTCCAAACAATAACATCTCTTTCCTTCTCCTTTCACACTACGCCCCACCTACGCCATCAACTCCCCTGTTTACACATACGGTAAAATTGAAGTGTTTGTCTATATTTTATCTGTTTTGTTATGGGATTTACTTTTTTTTATATTAAATTTAATGATTTTCATTAGTTTTGTGTATAAACTTGTGCACAAAATACTGTTGTTAAAGTTTAAATAAGCGAACATCTTGAGACCAGGAACGGATTAATCCATTTTACATTGATTCCTATTGTAAAAATAATTTCGGCTTACGAACATTTCGGCTTACGAACATTTCGGCTTACGAACATTTCGGCTTACGAACGGGCTTCAGGAACGAATTAAATTCGTGAACCGAGATACCACTGTATTTAAAAAAAAATATTAACAGCTTTTTCCAAAAGATTTATTATTGTGATTCATTCAAATTTGGTGAATATAACGATCTATTCATTATGTTTACATCTTTTTCTATTTGATATTCTCGATCTAGGCGATACAAATAGAAACGGATTGCGTTGTAGATCTTTATACTATTGTAAAATATTAATTTTCTAACATCTAGCGCCAGATGCTATTGGTCAGTATAATTCGAGCTTATCGGGGTGAATCAAAATATCCGTAACATGATAAGCAGCAAGTTCAAGATTTACTGGATTATTGTTTTCGAATCATTTCGATCTGCGGTTGATCACTGATAAGAAGTGATGAACGTACACACACGCACGCGTGCGCACACTCACACACAAATATACAATGGCCCCAAATCTCAAAAATTTCTTCCTCAAGCCTCTTCGTAAGCTAAATTAGCTAAAATTCAATAGAATATTAGAATATTTTCATAATTTTTTAAAGATTACTGGCTAGTTAAATAATCAGTCGGGTTTCGATCCTGGCTTGAGGCAATCGGATGTCTAGTCGCACTGATGAGCTGTGATACAGCGAAACAGTCTTTCTATGAATGACAATTATATATATATATATATACATATATATATATATATATATATATATATATATATATATATATATATATATATGAAGAAATATAGTCTTAAGGTGTGCTATATTTATGGAATAAAGTGCTCAATATCAGAAATAGAGCATGTGTAAATATAAAAGTGAACATAGAAGTCAACACTTAGAGGCGACAGTCTGTTTCATGCTATATGCAATCGTCAGGCCACGTCATATATATATATATATATATATATATATATATATATATATATATATCAGGCATTGACGTTGTATTAGGTTGGTGCAAAAATAATGACGTAATAATGTCGTTTTTGACGTATGTTTTAACGTCAAAAAACGACTTTATTACGTCATTATTTTTGCACCAACCTAATATTAATGAAGTAAGTTTTACAGTTATATACCCTTTACTTAAAAATGACAAATGTTAAGCTAGCGATAGATGTGTCAACACCTGATAAAACCACCTACCTCCTTTTAATTCAGATTAATTAAAGTTTAAATCAGTTAATCTCCATCAAATAAAGTTTCATAAAATTACATATTATTTTCGAAAGAATTTTTAATAAAAGAAATTTTTTATGTTGACAAATTTATCAATATGGCTGGATTTAGAGATTTAAAAAATAATTCCAATCAGTTTAAATTCGGTTTGAACTACAGCAAAGTCTTATGCTTATTGGAAATAATTCTATTAATTTGGAATCAAATCTAAAAGAAAAGCTTCAAGAAAATTTTTCATTTTTAAAATTGATTTTAAAACTTAGGTATCGCTTTTCTTTGGAGGAGCGTACTTAAGTACATTATCCTCTAGAAATACACTGATCGTCTTTATTTATATGTTTTCGCCCAAAATAAATAACACAGTCAGTTTGTGTATATATATATATATATATATACATTAAGAAATAGACAAAGTCCGACAATTTATTTATTAAAGACATTTTTTATGTTTAACGTTCTTTTTATAGATACAAGTATTTAAGTAAATGCTCTGTTTATGATAAACAGTATTAAATAACATTTACCGGCCTGAATGTCCGAGAAATTTTCATAGAAAATATTCGTCCTTTGAAAATTTCTCGGACATTCAGGCCGGTAAATGTTATTTAATACTGTTTATTATAAACAGAGCATTTACTTAAATACTTGTATCTATAAAAAGAACGTTAAACATAAAAAATGTCTTTAATAATATATATATATATATATATATATATATATATATATATATATATATATATATATATATATATATTAGCTTGATGCAAAAATAATGTCGTTTTCTCACATATGTTACTATGTGACAAAACGACATTATTTTTGCACCAACCTAATATATATATATATATATATATATGTTTGTGTGTGTGTGTGTGTATGTGTGTGTGTATCTGTATGATGTTGAATATATTTCATTTTATCACTCTCTCTATCTCTCTCACTTACACACACACTCTCTCTCACACACACACACACACACACACACACTCTCTCTCTCTTGCCCGCGCTCAAATTGTACATTTGACTTGCTCCAGTTATTCTGAAAGGGGATTAAGAAATTACAAGCGCCTGTCAGTGCTCTAAGCCCAAATCCGAATATATTTTAATCATGATTTTTACAAAGTATACAAGCCAATTGCCGGGATTTGTTTTTGTTTTTTTTCGATCGCATTAGGCGGAAAGATTTTAAATATGGATATACACAATAATGTCTAGTTGATCTCAGTCAGTTTCCCAATTCTTTTGTTTGCATATATCCCACCTTATGATAATATATATTGGGTGTCCCAAAATAATGTATACACTCTTTGAATCGTTATAACTTGTTCAATTTATGTATTTTGACTTGTAAATAAGATTAATACAAGAGAAAGAATACACATTTAAAGAATTTGAGAATAAAATATACAAAAACAACATAGAAAATTAAGTTTTAAGAACATAACAGCTACTTGGGGCAATGGCAGAATGTTCATATAATGATGAGTTCACATCAAATGTTCAAACTGGTTACCGTTCTGTTCAATACACTTTTCATATCTTGAAGAAATAGACCTATAAACGTCCAGTATCATTTCTTCTGGTATTTTGAGCACATTCTTTTTCAATTGCTACTCTTATTTCAGCAATAGTTTCGGGTTTCCTGCTGTAAAGTTTTGTCTTTTAGAACCTCCCACAAAAAGAAATCCAAGGGTGTCAAATCTGCTGATGTAGGTGGGTATTACTGTCCATCTTCGTCCAATCCATCTATTTTGCAGAAGTTCTCACATCACGGTAATGTTTTATTAACTATTAATATTTAAAGAGTGTATACATTATTTTGGGACACCCTATATATATATATATATATATATATATATATATATATATATATATTATGTATTTGGGCAGAATCCCTCTTTTATACAAGTCGTTAAAGACGACTAACAATTCACTGCTCTGCGATAAAGCTTTTATTCAATATCACTTGTGTTCGTACAAGTGTTTTCTTTTCCTGACACAAAGTATGTGAAAGCCGTCCACCCGAGCGCTTTCGGAGATTCTTTTAGCTATTATCAAGAACGATATTTATTTATTTTTCAAACACGGTCAGTATGTTGTGGCCGTGTTCATAGTTGATGTTCTTGAGTGTTGGCTTTTTCTTTGTTATCAGTAGAGCTTCCATTATTTTTATAACCTTTTTTAGATGTGGATGAGGTTATTATACTTGCATTTTCTACTGGTATGTTGCGGGGGGAGTTTAGTAGGTTTCCGTGTGTATTTAATTGTCCTAATTGAGCTGTGGAGATAGGTGTAATTATTTATATTTAACACAAAGGGCAACACACCTGACAAATATTTTCCTAATATTTTCATCAACGACCTTCCTGACGCCATAGATTCCCAAGTTGGCATCTACGCGGACGACACTACAATTTACTCCTGCCTCAAAAACAAATCTAGTGTCGCTGACAAAACTAACCTGGCCGTGCGTCTTGAAACGGACCTCCAATCGGTTGTTAACTGGGGCAAGAATTGGCTGGTCAACTTTAACGCCTCAAAAACTAAACTACTCTCTATTAATCACCATAGAGATCCTTCCCTGCCCCACATTAGAATGTCTGATAGTCAACTTCTTGAGAGCAACTCACTGCGTCTGCTCGGTCTCACGTTGACTGCTGACCTGAGATGGAACAAATACATTGAGTCAATTGCTTCTTCCACCGCGAGGAAATTTGGCTCTCTGTGCCGCGCCAGGAAAATTTTCTCCCCGGAATCGATACTTCAAATATACAAATCAACCATTCGCCCTTGCATGGAGTATTGCTGCCATATATGGTCTGGGGCACCTTCTGTTTACTTCGGAGCTCTTGACAAGATCCAGAGACGGATATGTAATATAATTGGCCCTAATCTGGCATCTCGTCTACAGTTGCTCTCTCACAGACGCGCCGTCGCCTCTCTCTGTCTTTTCTACAAATACTTTCATGGTAATTGCTCCGATTAGCTGCTTTCACTGGTTCCCAGACTCCATGAATTCAAGCGCCCTACGAGGCTGGCATCCCGCTCCCACCCTTACACTGTAGAAACTTTTAAATGTAGCCGTCTCTTCTACTTCAATAGCCTCATACCTCTCGCGTGTGGAACACCCTTCCCAATTACTGTTTCTCCAACTATTCAAATGAAATGTCAATCGACACCTCCAGTTACCTTGATCTACCCACTATCCCTCTCCTCATCCTTTCTTCTATCACTCCTATCTGCTCTTGCTCAAAATCTTCTGCACCCCCCTGCATCCTAGTGGCTTCACGCCTTGCTCGGGGCGTCATGCTTAAAAAAAAAAAAAATCTTTCTTGAAAGAATCACTACCCTCCCAAGCCAATGTACACAACAAATATATCAATAAATAAAAAAAAAAACGGTTGAATCCGTCAACACAATAATACAAACAATATTTCTACATGTGAAAATATTCTCTTCAAACATAAAGTAATTGAGTTAATTTTCCAGTTGACCATATAAATATACAATAGCGTTTTGAAATACTTCGGGTTGCTAACGACATTTTATTTGTTGTTTATAGATACTTCGTTTCAATAAATCCATTTCGTTTTCACGCCTTGAAAAAGTCCACGTTGGGCGAAACGCGTCGGCTAAAACTATAGATTTCCTACTCTCTTCTTTTTCTTTTATACATTTTAGGAGCAACTTAATAAAAAATATACAAATGTTGGACAGTTTTTGTCCTTATTTTCAGCAGAAATTAAAGCAAACATCAGACCAGGTGTTCTTTTTTCTCAACTATATATATATATATATATATATATATATATATTAGTGCCGACTCTAGGTCATCAATGTTTATCGGGCTCATTACAATTTTTAACAAAATATACTATTGGTATAACTTAGATTCTAAAATGATTCCTTTACTTTAACTAAAATATAAAATTGAAAAAAATCTCTGTGCATGAAATTAAAAAACACATTTTAGCATTTTAATATTAATTGTAATAATTCTATAAAAATAAACTTATTTTTTAAAATTCCAGCCATCTAAGAAAAAGAGTGAGGACAAATCTTTGATATGTCTGTCCGTTTATTGCCCGCTTTCCTTATTTTTTATTGTTCTATATCCTGGTTATCAAGTCACTGATAGTAGAGATAGGAATAGTTGTAGGATCAGAAAGTATAAATGTATGTTTCACTCATTGAGCCTAAGGGCTTCCTTTTCTTAAAGTTAGCAACATTGTGTGTAGGTCAGTGTGTGTATGTGCGTCTGTAGGCGCGTACATAAATCTAATTACAGCATTCTGTCTGTGAATTTTTAGTTTATTTTACGTTTATGATCAGTTCTCCTGACATCATATTTCCTCGACACTATCCCAGTCACATTCCTCACTCCACCTCCCCCCCAGTCGACGAGTTACGGCTGCCACTTTCTTTTATTTTCGCCGATTTTAAGTCGAGCTAAATTTAATTTGCCCTTTTTCCGTTTGATACATTTATATAAAAACCTGATATTGGTACGGAATAGATTATTTTAAAATGAATATTTGAAAACAATAAGTTGAAATAAAAAGGTTTTCTTTGAAAAGCAGCGCATACAAGTCATTAGAGATTTTTGAAAGATTATTTATAAAATTAAAGCAAGAAATACATTGCCTATTAAGTATGTCCCCAGATTCGATAGGGCTCAGATCTACGCAGCACCACTAGCCATGTTAATTTTATTTCATTCTTTTTTACTTAATTTCGTTCTTTGTCTATTTTTCTTTCTTTCTTCTTTATTATGAACAATATCAACGAAATGTATTTCGACCAATGTTTTTAGGCACGGGGTTAAAACATTTAATTTTGGATCCAGCTGAATTCTAGAATGAGAACGACGCACTACAAAATCTTTTTATTGCTTTAAAAATGATACACTTGAATATTGACCCTCGGAGTCACCACTGATATATATATATATATATATATATATATATATATATATAGTTTAATTCTGTTCATATATATAAGTCTGTTTCTATCTATCTATCTCTATTTGTCAAGCTATCCAGTGTGTCCCTACCAATTTCAACTTGTTCCTGTATATTTCGATCGGTTAATATCTATCTATCTATCTATCTATCTATCTATCTATGACAGATATCTATCTATCTATCTATCTATCTATCTATCTATCTATCTATCACAGTTTGTTCATATCTATCTATCTATCTATCTATCTATCTATCTATCTATCTATCTATCTACCACAGTCTTGTTATATCATATATATCTCGGTAACTAGCTAGCTACCTATCTTCCATTTTGTCTCTCCTGTTATTTATTTTGTCCTACTATCTCTCTCACTCTCTATTTCTCTCTCTCTCTCTCTCTCTCTCTCTCTCTCTCTCTCTCTTTCGCTTTTTGATTATCTTTTTAACTTTTGAATGTTGATCCTCGGAGTCACCACTGATATATATATATATATATATATATATATATATATATATATGTGTGTGTGTATATATATATATATATATATATATATATATATATATATGTATTAGCAGAATTCATATAACAGATTGGGTTTTTTCAAACTATTATATCATGTAACCTCAAACAACAAAAACAAATGCTTTTATTTGCTTG
This sequence comes from Acanthosepion lycidas, assembly GCA_963932145.1. NCBI lineage: Eukaryota > Metazoa > Mollusca > Cephalopoda > Sepiida > Sepiidae > Acanthosepion > Acanthosepion lycidas. The sequence continues at coordinate 86,945,271 of OZ010574.1, forward strand.
ATAAGCGATGGTATGGGGAGTTTATCTTTACCGAGGAAATTTTCTGGCCACACCACGAGCTTATTAAGGCCGCACCGTTTATTACGTTTTTTTTTTTTAACCTTTTAAATGATTTTCCGATACCCCCTTTTATTAAGATCCCTTGTTGCGTATTGAAAAAAAAAATCTAACAACTCCTTGAATTATGCACCAAACAAGAGTAAAGACAAAATTCTTACAAATATTTTACATAAAAAAATCTGAAAGAATAAAAATGAGATCGATAGAATAAAAATATTGCCTTAGAAAATGAGGTCAGGTAAATATATTAATTTATTAGGACAATACCTACTCCATGGAGCTGTAATTTCTAAGCTAATATGGCGGACTATTATAAAAGTTGTGCGTTCGAATCTCAGTATTGCCTTCGTTCATAGCTTTTCATGCGGCTAGAATAAAACATTGCAAAATATCAGCGTTAGCTTTTAATTAAACTGTTTTAGATTTTTAATACGGCTTTTACGGGTTTATCCGATTCAACTTGTTTAGAGAAGATAAGATAATAATACTCCGCGAATCTTTGTTTATCGACCAGCAGTGGCAGTTGTGGTGATGTTTAAGTGGCGGGTGTTGGCAGCTATGCTTTATAAACGAAATTATTTTCAAGCAGATATCATAGAAATGTAAGCATGTGATTATATCGATTAGAAATTTTAGTTAATTTTTTTTTCTTACGTCTGTCGGTGACTATACATTAGTATGTGAAATTTAAACGTCTTTTTACAGTGAAAAAATTGATTTGGAATTTCTTGCAAAAATCAAGTGATTGCTGGATTTTAATTAAAATTTCAGGGCATAAATAAATTAAATTATTTTTGAAACGTTTCTTTTTTTAGAAAATATGGTAAAATTTAATTTTTACATCTGTTATCCACCATCAGCTTATTTAATTTTATGGAAATTCTATAAATTCTTTTTTGTAGTGCTTAATCTTTATATTAGTTAAAAGGAGAAGTCCTAGGAGAATTTAAATCATGATTTTATTTTTTAATTAGAAATAATTTTAATTGCCTTTATGAATAAAGTATATCATAGACACTATTATAAGTACCTCTACTGATTCTTCTTCCTATTATTATTAAATGCCAAGATGAAGAATTTACCAATTGTTTAGATTACTAGTCATCTTCAAATTCGTCGTGCCGCGGTTTTCACGAGTAAATATCCCAATTTTTTATTTCCCTTTTTGTATGTCGTTGGTCAGAGAAAGAGGCTACCAGGAACACCTTCAATAAGTCTATCGGGCCCTTTTTCAATCTATCCGATGGCTCCATATACAACTGGAATTACTGATATCCTCATGTGGCACAATTTCGTGATTTTCACTTCAAGATATTCGTATTTTGATAGTTTTTTAAAAATCTTCAAAAATACATTACGAACAGCAGGGACTGCCATGTCAAAAAGAAAGCATATTCTGTTCTTGCGGTTTTTGAGCACGATGTATTATTACTATTATTATTATTGTGTTTTGCCTTTGTTTTGTGTAGTACGAATTGCCCCAAGTCTAAACTTGGGACTTCAAGAGACAACAAGTTTTTTTGTATCAGAAAATTCAGACAGACGAGCTGCCATGCAATCAGAAAGGACAAAAAATGTAATTGTGAATAAATGAAGTTGAGCAAAATACTTGCTGACATTGTACAAAAATTAGAAATGTCAGAAGTGAATACCTTGGACTGATTTTAAACGGATATTTTCTAAACGTAGCTTAGATGTGGCACAAGGCTAAAAGCATAAAGTAGCCAATGAGGATGGAACCCACTTTTCAGTCATAAGTGATCTAGCGAGACAAACTCGCTAACCATTACACCACGCCGAGGTACACAATGACCGATTTTTAAATATGAATTAAGTTAAGCGTCTAATCATTGCCTTTTCTTTTTCTTTCAGATTCACCAACTTAAGTCTTTGGCAATTTCAACCAGGGAAAGATTAACAATCAAACAACATGTTAAAGTTATCGAAGCCTATTACCGAAATGGACGTCCAAACAGAAATTCCCAGGCCGCATCATCTCTCAAAACAGCGAAGTCCATTGGCCACAACGATCGTACTACTTGACACCTTTAGATTTCTTCATCTGGCGTCATCTCAAAAGTAAGGTCTATGCTAACAAGCCAATAACAAGAGTGAGATAATAAGGCATATTGGTGAGATTGAGAAGCAACTATGCAGAGATGTCATCAAAAATTTTGACCATCGGGTATTTAGGCGATATTATTTTTCACACATAATTGCCATGATTTAAATAACAGGATCAAATAGTAAAAAATAAATTTTCACAAATAACACTGATTTATTTACTGCTGACTTTGATCCGTCTTAATGAAACACCCTTTATAATCCACCTAAGTCATTGCCAATTTGCTGGCTATTAAAGACTATAAGTATTGTTTTATCTATCAGCAACTTTGTAGCACTCTTTTGGGGCCTTCGCCGCTTTGGCGCCTCTGTTACAAGAAAGAAGACATACTTTCAGTCATAATTACTGCCAATAACTTCCGCAAATTCGGTCTAAAATTATCTATTGGTTATTATCACTGTGTTTTCCTTTTTCTTTGTTTAGCACCGGTTACCACAAGGTCACAAGCAGAAAATTCAGGAGACCGTAATTTTTTTTTTCAGAAGGTACAGAGAAGGTGACATGCAATCAGAGGGCGAAAAACGGAAAATACTGTATTAGTCACTGCCTGAAAAGAAATCTACGCATGATGTGAGAAGTACCCATGAGAATATGAGTTTTTGAAATTCACATATTTTAGGGCTACCAACTAATTGATCGACATATTTTTTTGTTTCTTCATCTTCAAAGTCAAAATGGACGGGACATATCAAAATATAATACGTGCCGCATATACAATGACAAAGATGAAACAAACGCAAAACAATATTATATAGACATGGCTTGTCTTTTTTTAACAAAATCATTTCACCTCAAGGAAGACAATAAAGCCACTAAGATGCAAGGGGTTTACTGAGTGTAAACAAGAGAAAAAGAAAAAAACATTATTAAGGAGCGAGAACAATGTAAAAAAGATATTAGGAAGACAAAAAATAACCATTGATATTGTATTTAAATTTTTGAAGATGAAACATGAAAGCAAGATGTTGAAAGAGACTTCCACAAGCGAGAAGTGCGAGAAAAAACTGTTAGCTTAGAACATCTAGCCATTTCAAATGTAAAATGATGAGACCTGACAGCTAAGCTACGCTTAAACGTGTAAAGTTGAGGTGCCAAAGAGAAAAAATGCCATGAAAATATTTATAGAAAAGGCATAGAGAAGCTACATGATGGCGACGGGAAAGTGACTGAAACCGAGATGCCAGGTCAGGACCGATAACATTGCAGATTCTTCTTCTTCTTCTTCTTTTTTTGTTCTGTCGTATATTCATTTCTTTCCGGTTCCCAACCAGACATCTAAGGTAAAAAATAGCAGCCTGACATTTTTCATTGACTATGTTAAAAGCCGCCATAACGGGTGGCATTTAAGCTAGCTCCTGCGAAGGGCTCTTAATTGGGCCTTAGCTTTGTTCAGGAGTTTGACAGTCCCTAAGTATTTGCATATTCTCAGCACTGGAAGCTCTCTTGGCTGTCGTTTGATCATTTTCACAGGACTTTCTTTTCCTTGCAGTAGCCTTGGCTCTTTTGATTGCAATCTGGTCCTCTATTGGTGGAAATTTCTTTTTGTGAGGCATATTGCTGCCGGATGCGATAGGCAACAATAAACTACAAAAGAACTCAAAATTGATCGCTGCATTTAAATATTGCATTAATACTTAAGCTTATCTTTTAAAAGTTCAACGATAATTTTTTTCTGCTGCCACTTAATTTAAAAATAATTTGATGTGCGTAGGTCCTTACTTTCCGTACAAACAATTATTTTTATTTCATGGGTGACTTTCGCTGGATTTCACAATTAATTTCGATTATTCCCAAATTTATTTCTGAGTTATAAAAATTGTTATCGTGCAAAAACATTCGTCGCAAAAAATCACGTAAAAAATCACCCAAAACAATCGCAGTAATTATTAAAAATACGCCTTTAATTTCCGAATCTACGCCAGTGTTGTTGCTTCCATGTCAATAGAAGTTTCGGGTCTAAATAAGCAACAAGCTTCTTCGATGGGCGATCCGACCGAATATGATCAGAATTCGTCCCTCACCCAGAATAAAATTTGCTACTATCTTTAGGACGTGATTTATGTAAGTTCCCCCAGGAAAAGGCAACTAATCAAGACTTCACTTGGGCTATTCGATGTTATAGATCAGGTATGATGCTTGGTTGTACTGATCTTCCCACATGCAGACAAAACAGGGTGTTTTTTGGAAGTAGAGAAAAAAACAAACCAATATACAACATTAATAAAATAAAGACGGTTTGTTATATTGGCTCGTCTTATGATTTACTTTTCTTTCTTTTTCTCCCCTTTTAACTTCTTTATTTGTTTGGTCTTTCTTTTTATAACTTTACTTTTTATTCTTATTTTTTCTGGTAAATTTTCGTTTCAACACCCAAGCGCTATTATCCCTTCAAATTTTCCCCAAATAGTCTTATTTCCATGCAAATGTATATGCTGAACTCAAATCAACAATTAGATATTAAAGAAACCCACCTTTTTGGATGTTAACGACCAGAAAAACATCGAACTTCTTCTCGCTCTTTTTGTTATCCCTTACCGGCTTATTGATAAGTAATTAAGTGCTGAATTATGTTGGTGGACGTATACAATTTCGGCCTATTTACTCCCTTCACAGTAATTCCTTGTAGTTAACTTTCAAATTAGGGTTTGGTGTTTTTTTTTTTTTTTTTGGTTCTTCTTTTTTTTTTTTTAAAGAAGAAAGTTAACTTTCAAATTACGGTTAGGTGTTTTTTTTTCTTTTGTTATTCTTTTATTTGTTGATGTTTACATATATTTGAAAGTTAACTTTATTCTTACATTAAGTACAAAAAAAAATCGCTTTACGGAAACACGTACTAATTTCTGAAAGAAAATAGTTCAGCAGTAAATGACGCTCGGGTGTTAAAATGAAAATTTACCTTTTTTCTTAACTACACTTATGTTTAGAGTGATTAAAATGATTTACAAAAAAACCAAAAAAAAAAAAAACCTCCTAAAATACTGTATGAATAATTTGGGATATTGATTGTTTAAAAACTAAGAGAAATAACATTTAATTAAAATTGCTTTAAAATAAATTAATCAAGATATTTATTTACATATTGAATAATATTTAAAAGAAAAAAATAGCGTGTAAGGGATTTAGCATGGTGCTCAACTGCTTTCTTGAGAGCCTGTACTTTATAATGTTCCATAAGTTTTCTATGAGGTTGAGGTCAGGAGATTGGGGCGGCCATGTCATAACACTCAACTGCTTCTCATCAAAGTATTCCTTCATCAATTTTGATTTGTGACAGGAAGCATTATCCTGCATAAAAATGAGCTTCGTGGGGTCGATTTGCACCCTTTCAGCAGAAGGGAGCAGACAAGACTCTAAAATTCTCTTGTACTGCTCGCTCCTGGGGGTCTTTTCAATAGGTTTTAAGAAACCAGTTCCATGAAAAGAAAAGCATCCCCAGAACATTACACCGAACGGATGCTTGACAGTACTTACTGCTAAATTCAAAGAGCTTTCAAAGATTCTTCTTCAGATTTTAGATCGCTCATCCTTTGAATTTAGCTCAACTTTCGTTTCATCGGAGAAGAGAACATTTAGTAAAAAAAAAGAAAAAAAATCAGGTGAGTCACATTTATCGAACAGTACTGTATATCTAAGGCATAGGCTACCAGGAAACGCTTCAGTGAGGCTATCAGAAGATTTCATAATCAAATCCAGGGCCTAAATCATAAGTGGAATTATTGATGTCTTTATGTGACACATTTTTTAGATTTCTACTCCAAGATTCTTGTATTTTGAAGATCCTTGAAGCTACATTGCAGTCCACAGGAACTGCTATGTCAATAAGAAAGTAAACTCTGTTTTTTGTGATCTTTGTGATCACTATGTCTAGAAGATTAGTTTTGGTTCTTTTATGTGTTGTGATATTCCATAAAACTGTCACAAGTCCTATATACCGATACCATTTGTTTTTTTTTGCAATCTCCTTTCCATAAAAGATGCCGATTTTCCAGTGCAGATATTACCCCACTCTGTCATGCCGAGTTTTATATTCAGTGGGTGCCAATACCGTTCAACCCGATACATGATGGTCAATTGTTTCTCGATACTTATCACAGAATCTACATTTTGTACATTATCGAAGTCCATACCGATGTCATCACGGACATATTTTTACAGTATTAAGTAGATCATTCAACTCATTGCCGTCTTTGAGATCATCCATATAGAATAAGAGATTAAAGACATATTATTATTATTATTATTATTATTATTATTATTATTATTATTGATGTTGTTGTTGTTATTATTTCTATAACCCTTTGTGTATGGATCGCTAAACAGTATAAGATGCAATTAAAAAGCTGAGAAATTCAACGGAAAAAAAGATTATTTTCATGTATAAAACGCACCTGACTTTAGAGCTAAGAAACTGACCAAAACTCATGAAAAAAAAGCAGTATAAAAAAAAACAAAAAAAAAAAAACAACTGGGACATTTTGTTTACTTTTGTGATTCGTAATCAGTACGAAAACGTGATAATAACTCTTCGTATATTAAGCGGGATGGCGTAATGGTTAGCAAGCTTGTCTCGCTAAGACAATTACGACTGAGTAGTGAGTTCGATTCTCACTAGGTGTCTCCTACTTTTGGCCTTGTGCCACATCTAAGCTATGCTTGGAAAATCAATATAAATGAGCAAATGTGGAAAAACTTTAGTATTTAAAGTGACTTAAGTTTCTCAACATGTCAACACCTGCTCAAAATTCTGAAACTTCTCATTTCCAACACTTTCTTAAGGCTCTCAAAATTAGCCAAACATCAAACTTGCTAAAGGTGTTTATTGTGAAAGTAATTAATTGCCTTTCATTAAAAAAAAAATTGGGGTGATTTTTCTTTTGAAATTTTACATATATATATATATATATATATATATATATATATATAGAGAGAGAGAGAGAGAGAGTTTTTTTTTAAATCGTAAATTGAATAAAATTTTTTACCTTTGAATGATTTTCAAACTCACAAACGTATCTAGTACGGAACTCAGAAAAGCATTACAAAAGATTTATTTCCCTTTGTTGCAATAAGCCATTAGATAGATATTATGTCACCCTTAAAAAAATAAATCCAATTTGATCCAATTTGATCTGTTTGGAATCCTAGAAAACAAGGGATAAGGTTATAAACTAGAGTATAAGACGCAGTAGATTTTTGGACTCGATTATAGATAAAAAAACTTGCGTCTTATACATACAGAACCAATGTATATTTCTTTGCTCAGATTTTTCTCGAGCGTGTAGGGAAAATTTGGATGTCGGGCGCTATGTTCGTATTTTTGTTAGTGAATTGATAGAAATGATAGCCCCTTTCAGGTTTTATAACCTATCAAGTTATCAAGCAAGTGTTTTAATCATTTTTTTTGCTTCCGCACCTGTCCAACTGACCTCGCAGCCATCTGCTTTACCACCCAGTTTTGTCTGCATATATATCAGTTATTTTGATCTGAAAACGCTGATCTCACTTTATTAGTTAAATTCAACTGATTCAGCCAAAATAAACGTCATCATGATGACGATGATTATTATCTTTCTTTTTTATTCCCCCCCCCTCCTTTTTTTTTTTTTTTTTTTTTTTTGTTCACTTCAAAGGATTCTTTTCACATGAATGCAAATGAAATATGACCAGATCGTGAGAAAGTTTCCGCTCGCGGAATCATTAATATTTTAAATATAAATTAAAAATAAAACAGAATGAGAAAGAAAGAAAAAAAAAAACAGATGAAAATATGACTATTTACATAAATAATGTCAGAAAAAAGGGTCAAAGAAAAAAATTTCTCACCGTGGATATATTGGAACCAAGTTCACTTACCTAAAAAAAAAGAAAGAAAATGAGTTAGATTTCGTGTAAATGATTATATATATATATATATATATATATATATATATATATATATATATATATATATATATATATATATATATATATATATATATATATATATGCATAGAAGGCTCAAACACTAATATTCCATGGTTATAATTTATTACATATATATATATTGACCACTAATATTATTATATAATTTATATATATATATATATATATATATATATATATATATATATTATATTACATATATTATATATATATATATATATTATATATTATATTATATTTATTATATATATTATATATATTATATTTATTATATACATATATATTATATATATTATATAATTTATTACATATATATATTGACCACTAATATTATCTATCTATCTATCTATCTATCTATCTATCTATCTATCTATATATATATATATATATATATATATATATATATATATATATATATATCCATCTATCTATCTATATCTATATCTATATATATATATATATATATATATATATATATATATATATGTATGTATGTATGTATGTATGTATGAGAGAAAGATCTTTCACAAACTGGAAAAAAGTTTTCGTATGACGCTTTTCATCCTTTAGGACCTCATCAGACTAAGTTTGTTTAAGTTGGTGTAACTCTACATGCGCACGAATGTGTGTGACGGCATTAATTTTTTTTTTAATGTGTTGGTATATAATCTCTTCTATTTCATTTAGATTCCTGTTTTTTTTTCTCCATCACCTTGTTATTAAGCATACCAACAAAAGATCTGTCAAGAACGATGAAACCTTTTAAGAACCTGGACGCAAATTTGATGTGGAGGAATTATTAGGTTGGTGCAAAAATAATGTCGTTTTCTCGCATATGTTACTATGTGATAAAACGACATTATTTTTGCGCCAACCTAATAAAAGCACTTTCTCGTCTTAGGGAATTGTTTTCTCTTGTAATTAAAGTAGCATATATTATGTAAAATTGTGGTTAGTTTCCTTACGGCGAACAACTAACACGTTTAATGTGTTGTTTTGTAAAAGATCCTTTTTGTGTTCATATAATCTTATATTTAAATTTCTTGAGGTTTATCCAATTCTTTCCGACAATCATTAAAGGTGATGCAGAAAACTTCACCTTTAAGATTTAGCTTATTATTTTGTTTTGTATTGATTAAGTCATTTATTGTTTTAGACGTAATTCTGACATTTTATGGAAGGTTTAGATAAATTCTTTTTTCAATTGTGGTTATATATATCTTGAACGTGTTTGAAAAATGAAAACATTATATAAATACATACATGCAACAATCTATTTCTTATTTAAGAGTTAAAATATTTCATCCTTGAAAATGGCTAAATGTATAGCCGAAAGCGCTCGGATTAAAAGAACATTCGGACAGTTTTTATATAATTTATCAAAAATTTTATGAAAAGAAAAAATCATTAGATCGCATGAGAAATTGTATAAAAAAAACTAAATCAAAACGCCTTGCCTGTCGTATTTAATGAAATGTGCATAAAAGAAGGACTGCTGCCTAAATACAGACACACACACACACATATATATATATATATATATATATATATATATATATATTCTTCTTTTTATGTGTCGTGTCATTTCAGGACGTAGGCGACCATGGCCCTCCACTTCTCCCTCTCCCTAAACTTGTTATTTTTTCATATATTACTATCTATTAAATACTCCCGATTTACGAATTTTAATTTTTTTTTAAATATTTCATGAAATTTAATATGAGTGGATAAGTCCGCCTATCGTCCGGTTCGGAGCCCTTCCCAGTCTTTTGAACTGGAGTGTATCTTTTGTTTCCTCTTTAGGATTGGGTTTCCGGTTTCTACTAAATTTTTTCATTCTCTTTCACTTCCAGTGGCCTCTTGGGTCTTAGTGGTATTATCACCTTGCATGGAGTGAATTGATCAAAAAAAAAAAAAAAAAAAAAAAATTACGTCTTATGAGCATATATTGTTTTTTGCTTTCGTTGGAGGAGGGGGGGCATTTACAATGAATTTAAATGGCAAACGCGATCCCATGCTAACGTTTATAAAATTTAATAATTTTTTTTTATTTATTCATTTTAATATCAATGATGTGGAGTACAGTGTAACCCGGATATAAGAGAAACCCGGATATAAGAGAGATATAAGAGAGATTATCTGGTCCCAAATTAGAGCCTGTGTTAATGTATATATAATAGACCAAACCCGGATATAAGAGAAACACGGATATAAGATACTTTATTCTCCGGGCCCGACAACTCTCTTATATCCGGGTTACACTGTACTGAATTTGTGTTAATATGAAAATATTTTTTTTTTTAAACAATGTTTATTTCTGGTAGCAATGTCTGTTGTACAGCTCTATTGAAATTACTTCTTCTGTCATTAATTAAAAATAAAAAGGACCTTCTTTATTACACTCTTTCATTATACAGTCATTAAACAAAATTCATGCTTGAAAATTGGTTGATAATCTCGTTCATCAAATCATTTCGCTCTTAATTTTTACCCATAGTTAAGAAAAAAAAAAAGGAAAAGATTTCTTTTGTTTCTTTTTGAAAGAAAGAAACGTAGAAAGAATCAGACAGTCATATCGACCTGTATCTTTTTATAACGTTATACGTTTTATCAAATAAATATCTGCTTTCTTTTATTCGAAATCAACCAACTTTCCCGAAAAGTCTATTTTCCCCACCAGCAATCTAATATTTTTTTGTCTGTCAAAGATTAATACAGTCTACAAGTTCTTAATCGACCATCTTATCGTCGGTTTTAGAAGAGTATTTTGGTTTCTCCTTTTTTCAAACAAAAAGGTATTAATCCTTTCAAAAGAAAAAATAGAAAAGAAAAAATGTACACACACTTATTTTTTCAAGCACGAGTACACAGGGAAAGGTTTTTGGCACTTGGGTTTCATTATACTGTTAAAGATAAAACATCGCAGTACTTTTAAATTATGAAGTCAACAAAAGATTTACGCGTTAGGATCTTTTTTTAAAAAATGCCTGAGAGGGGTACTGGGGGATGACAAGAAGATAAAAGGCTGGGTAGGTGGAGTTATTGTGGTGGAGGGTGGAGGGTGGAGGACTTCCTCATTTACTTTTTATTTTGCAATCTATTAAATTTAAAACTTTTTCGCTTCCCTGCTCTCTCTCTCTCTCTAACGCGCATGCGCACATTCCTGATTCAAATTTTCTAAACTAGAAATAAATGAGAGGGCGGGTTGGCGTGGTAAAAACTCACGTTTTCTAGTTCCGATTTTTCATGGAGCCGAAACAGTTCTAAAAGACACACGTGCGCAGACGCTCAACAAAGATACACACATGCACATAGGCACGCATACACACACATACACACAACATGAACAAAAATATCCATATACACAAATAAAAGCAAGCAAATTCATAGGATATATAGATGTAGGCGTATTAATTACACCGGCTTGCGGTCATATGTTGAAACACCGGTTCTTGTTCGATCACCTAAGGTAAGCAACGTCGAACCTGGCCAGTAACTAAATGGGTGATCGTTTGGGAATTCGTTTCCAGTCGCGTTCGTCCGGATAAATCACATTTTCCGCCCACCTATGGATTAAATATTACGTTGGTGCAAAAATAATGTCGTTTTCTCACATAGTAACATATGTGAGAAAACGACGTTATTTTTGCACCAACCTAATAATACGGCTTGTGTCAGTAAATCATTATTATATCAAAAAAAAAAAATTCTTACAATGTTTCTGGCTTTAAATAAGCTGCAAAAGGTTAATAATCCATAAAAATAAAACAAATGAATCAAGGCTCGTTTTACAATGTTGCTTTTATTCTGGCCAACTAACCATAAATCAGTTCAGCCATACTTCTAGTAATAGTGCTATTCAAGGGAAATTCAATCATTTTGACAAGGGTTGGTAGGGTATTCATTTTCACTGATAATAATTATATCAAAATATGTGTTACTTTCGAAAAGAGGTTAAGTAAAGGTAGGGTAGGGGTGTCTTTTCCAACGAATGATGACATCCGTTCATCGCATGTCGTCAACGACAAAAAGGGTTTTCGGCACTTTTGTTTTGCAGTTAATTTTGTAATTAAAAGATTTTTTCTAAAAGGGTTGTTTGAATATGAGACGCTGTATTAAGCTACAATTTTAAAATATTATTCCTAATTCTAATTACTAATAGACTATACTTTTAAAACAAATAAATGTAATAGAATTACTTTAAAAATTTAAAAATTATTATTAAAATATCAAATATAAATATGTATATTTCATTTATCAACTTTTTTAAACATTAAAGGAAAATCTTTGACAATGTCGGCAATATATATATATATATATATATATATATATATATATATATATATATATATATATATATATATATATATATATATATATATATATACAACAAATTTATATACCTGCGTTAACATAATGCCCTCAGTGTCCGTAAAATGACTTCGCTATTCTTTTATTTATTTGAGAGTCGGAAAACATAAACAGCAGTAAACGTGTCTGGATTTCTGAAATTTATTTAGGAACTTCTCAGTTATTTATCGTCTGTTTCCACTGAGTGAAAACACTGAACTGAAAAAAATAAAAAGTAACCACTAGACCGGATATCCCTAGACATAAGCAGTGGAACAAGAACAGTCTGCCCCCGTAGATTAAATAAAGGGTTAAATTCAGCAGGTTACCCATATCGATATACATCTGAAGAAGGCCGGAGGGCACAGCGGCCGAAACGTTGTGATGACAAAAAAAAAAAAAAAAAAAAAAAATGAGGACAATAGTCCGAATATAAATTAGTGCAAATAACAAGAACAAATGCTAATAAATATCCTACAATCTTTCATGTTTTCGTAATAGTAACTAAGAACTGATGTAAAATTAAAATAAAAACTGCTTAATGAAAAAACAAAATGGAAATCCAGACATTGAGAAAGATTTTTTCAAAGGCAAAATTCTCCGACATTTCTATATCAGATTATTCTCCTAGCAACTGACACAAAAGATTATTACGATAAAATTAACATATCAGACGTACAAAGTGTGTTAAATGATACATATCAGATTGTTGTCAAAAGTGGGCAGCGGTGCCAACTGACGCTGTTTACGCTTTGAAAGCCACTAGACGTACACATAAAATCTGACTTCAGGTCTAATTACTGCAGATCGCTGCCTAGATGATGGTTTGAAAAGTAAGCTGAGATAAGGCCTGGAATCCCCAGTGCTCGTACAAACCAACCAGGAATTCTTTGTCATGCACTACCTGCGTTAGCATAATGTCCTTAATAATGCATATATATTTGGTCATCTAACAATGGTCATAAGTACGAGTCGTCTTAACTCCTGTACGTCGTAACTTGAGGACTACCTGAATTTAGCCATGTATATATATATATATATATATATATATATACACACACACACACACACATATATATATATATATATATATACACACACACACACACACACACACATATATATATATATATATATATATATATATATGTATTAAAATAAATTTTAAACAGCATACATACATATATATATATATACATGCTATATTACTTCCGACGTTATTACTATTGGATACTCGTATTTGAAATAAACACACCATTTTTATTTTTATTTAAATATTAATAAAGAAAATATACTCTTCGACAGGGATCAAAGCTCCGCCCTCCCCCTTTTGTGGGAGAAGTCATCTTTTGATATGGCGTTCTTTACCGGTCGGCGAGCTATATACATACATACATATATACATACAGTACATACATAAATATACATATTATATTTATAGAAGAAGGGGGTTGAATATCAGAGATAGAACATTTACAGACATAGACAGTGCTTTGGTCTGAAGATCGAATTGATGCCCAAAATTGACAGTCACCATGCAATGTTTAACCCTATGTCAATATATATATATATATATATATATATATATATGTGTGTGTGTGTGTGTGTGTGTGTGTATATGAAGAAATATAGTCTTAAGGTGTGCTATATTTATGGGATAAAGTGCTCAATATCAGAGATAGAGCGTGTGTAAATATAAAAGTGAACATAGAAGTCAACACGTAGAGGCGACAGTATTGCATCTAGCATGAAACATACTGTCGCCTCTAAGTGTTGACTTCTATGTTCACTTATATATATATATATATATATATATATATATATATATATATATATATATATATATAAGGTTGGTGCAAAAATAATGTCGTTTTCTCACATATGTTACTATGTGAGAAAACAACATTAATTCTGCACCAACCTAATATATATTATATTATATTATATTATACTATATTATATTATAAACTTACTAATTTAAAAATGTGGTTCTATCGCTACACTGGAATTACCACGTTTCAAAAACAGAAACATTTCAAATTCAATTATAGAATTAAATTAAAGTCCCTAGTCCTGTTTCATTTTCAAGCGAATTTTAGAATAACTTATTTTGAATTTTACGGAGTTTTATAAGCACATCCATTCATAATATTAGTTTCTAATGATACGGGGAAATTCAATCATTTTGACAGGGGGTGGTAGGGTATTCTTTTTCACTGATAACAATTGTATCAAAATATGTGTTACTTTCGAAAAGAGGTTAAGTAAAGGTAGGGTAGGGGTGTCTTTTCCAACGAATGATGACATCCGTTCATCGCATGTCGTCAACGACAAAAAGGGTTTTCGGCACTTTTGTTTTGCAGTTAATTTTGTAATTAAAAGATTTTTTCTAAAAGGGTTGTTTGAATATGAGTACGTCGTATTAAAGTACAATTTAAAAATATTTTTCTTTTTTTTAAAAAAACAAATTAAAATTTATTGAAACAAAACAATTAAAGTTGACCACTGATGACAATTCCAGAACAACGTAACAATAAACAATTTTTTTGCTATCCTCTGCCAGCCGCAATGATGGAGAAAGCCTTACCTTGAACCATCGCCAGTGAGACACACTGCAAGAGCCACTCTGTTTCACGAGGCTCGTCCCTTAATCGAGACGCAATCGCACCAATCCTCCGAAGCAACGCCATCGAACGAGGGCCAATAACCCCTGAAGTCTCCACTACCACAGGAGTAAAAAAAAAAAAATCTATCAGCAAGAGAAGAATATTTAACTATTGTTTTTCATCTCTGCGTCCCGGGCGACGGATCCTGGCTCAACCGCGGAACTGATCAAATTACCGACCGAAAATGTATCCCCACAGGTCGCATCCCACATCAACGACTTCCCCATTTTAAAATTTTTAAATATTATTCCTAATTCTAATTACTAATACTTTTAAAACAAATAAATGTAATAGAATTACTTTAATTATTTAAAAATTATTATTAAAATATCAAATATAAATATGTATATTTCATTCATCAACTTTTTTTTAAACATTAAAGGAAAATCTTTGACAATGTCGGCAATATATATATTAGGTTTGTGCAAAGATAATGACGTAATAATGTCGTTTTTTGACGTATTTTTTAACGTTAAAAAACAACATTATTACGTCATTATTTTTGCACCAACATATATATATATATATATATATATATATATATATATATATATATATATATATATATATATATATATGTACGTATGTATGTATACAACAAGCTTTCTGAAAGATCAGGGGCATATTGAAGGGAGGTCGGTTCCGAGAAATCCAAAGTAATGGAGAATAGTACAAACAGCAACACCGGTGTCAAAATTACTAGGAACGGGAGGAAATTTTAAATACTTAGGAATAATCTTGTCTAAAGATGGTGGCTGCAACTCAGAAAGCCGCACACGGATTGCCTCAGCGATGGCCAAACTGGCAAGAATATGGAGGAGCAAAATCAGCTTTCAAACAAAGTACAGACTGTACAAATTGATGGTAGTCTCCATTCTCCTATATGGATGCGAAACATGGACACTGTTGGCAGAAACAGAGAGAAGGATCCAAGCATTTGAGAACAAATGCATGAGAAAACGCATTGGCATCTTCTATTAGGAACACAAAACCAATGAGTTTGTTCGGAAAACTGTTGAAAGTTTTGTGGGCCACCAGGAACCTTTCTCATCGTAATTTTTTTTTTTTTTTTTAAGCAAGGTTATGTGTATAAATCAGAACAAAAAACAAAACTGATTTTCTCTGTTCAACAACCCGGAAAGTAGAATCAGCGAGACGTGTTCAAATAACAGTCGCAACTACTTGTTAAGAGAAAAGTTTGTATTTAATAACAACGCAGCTTTATTCATGAAATTCTGCAACAGAGACGGAAAACAGATGGGAAGAATAAAGACGGTTTTTCTCTCTCTGTCTTAAACTTTTGTTCAACCTATTTTCTGTAAATAGTTGTTATGTTCATTGTTAAGCCATTGTTTTCTAGGAATAAAATGCAATAATTAAAAAAAAAAAACGCATGGAATTTCTTATTAGAATCTTTATCGAAGACGTTAGAAAGTATTAGGTTGGTGCAAAAATAATGACGTAATAATGTCGTTTTTTGACGTTAAAAATTACGTTAAAAAAACGACATTATTACGTCATTATTTTTGCACCAACCTAATATTACGGTGTATCAAAAGCATTTTCGTTTCTTCATCCTATTAGGTTGGTGCAAAAATAATGACGTAATAATGTCGTTTTTTGACGTTAAAAAATACGTCAAAAAACGACATTATTACGTCATTATTTTTGCACCAACGTAATAGAACTGTATGTTTTATGAACCTTATGTAATGAAGATTGAAAGGAATAAGAAAAATAAGAAGATACTGGATAATGGCCAGAGAAGAGTAGAGACTTGAGAGAACGTACAATCAAAGTGGGTAACAATTTCCATTTGGCTAGCTAATCTCAAGAAAACTTTCACGTTTAAATGAATATTGAAATTACTACTAATACGACTACTATTCATGCTAATAATAATGATGATGTCAGGCATGTGTCTGGTTTATTCTTATCGTATATCTTTTGAAAGATTTGGAAAGGATAAGAGAGAGAGAGAGAGGGGGGGTAAGAAGATAATGAAAAATTTGATTGGTTGATTTGTTTTCTACGGCTTATCAACCATTTGCAGTTTATTTAACACCAGAAAATATTTTTAGATTGTAAGAATTTTAGTTATTTATTTTTGGGAGGGAGATCATAATCGTTTAGTGATAGAAATCCTACTAATCACCCATACTTGGTGAGAAAAGAGGTGAATTCCTGCCTTTCCTAAGGGGATTTGTGCGTTAGCGAATATGACGAACCCGACTGGAATTAGAACTCAGCTCTCCAGTTAACAATCCCGAGTCGTTATCTATTACACCACCCGCACATCTACGCTTACAGCACCTGGTATTCTCAAGCGGTCACACATCTAGGTACTAACCAGACTCGACGTTGCTTAACTCCAGTGATTAGACGGGGACCGATGTTTCAATGTGATGTGGCCGTAAGCTTATATAGAAAAAGCGTTAGAGAAGAGGAAATTTATGAGATAACGGATTATCATAGTTGTCAACACCCATGGAATTTCCACATGTCTAGTGTCTATTTAAGATTACTTAAAAAATTTCAAGTCAAAATAAATATTAAAATTACGACTATTACGACTACTATTTTATGTTAACAATAATAGTATTATTATTATTATTATTATTATTTTATTTCCTTTGATTTCTGGTGTATACTCATGTCTTTACCAGAGACTTAAGGTCAGAAATGGTGTCATGATATTTTCCGCTAAGCATTTTTTTGAGGAAAAAAACAACAAAAATACACCAAAAAACAAACTAAGATCACACATATCTCTATCTATAAAAGGCAGGATGTATGTGTGTGTGTGTGTGTGTAACGAATGCACGGCCGCAATTTTCGACGGATTTGCACCAAAATTTACATGCACATGCTCCAAGTTAGCGGGAAGGCCAAGACTGACTTTGCATTTCCCAACTCGCATCGATAGTGGAAATAATCAATTTTCATGCTTCTACGGAAGTTTTCATGTAGTTTGCGGCCATTTTCTACTGGCCAGAGTGCGAGCCTGTAGTTGGCTGCCACGAATAGGCAGGAAGATTCTATTGGCCAGCGTGAGAGCCAACAGCTGACTGACACGAATGTTAACTAGCATGTTAGCATGCAAAAAAAAATAAAATCGATAGCTGCATTCGTTGCAAGTGGGAAAAATTTAAATCTGCTTGGCAATTTACTCCAATTGGCTCATTCGCTTGCTTAAACTCAACGTTGATTCTGATTCCGCAGAACTGGGTTGGGTGTGAAAAAGTATTTGTTGTTAACATTCTTTTTTTCAATCGGTTTTTCCAGTTACGACTCCTTTTTTAAAGCTGATCGTTTTGTGTTCATTTTGTTTAGTTCTTTTTTCGTAACAGATTTAATGTTTAGTATAGAGCTTAGAAAAAATTCGCAGTGTGAGATAAGCAAGAAGTAAGGCATGTAGCAACATCAGCACGGCAAAGGGCACTCCTTTAAAGGCAAGGAAGGGCAAAAATATTTTAAGTCAAGTGATAGCGATTGCTGTATGAGTCGTACGATTTTTTAATCGATCACGGGCAACGCCGGGCCATGCTGCTAGTTTTATATATATAAAACCCTTCATAATGTATAAGATGTACCTGTGACTACATTTATTTTGTATTTCTTCAAGGCTTGAACTATCAGGAATCCCTTCAATATGCACATCGGAACATTTTCCAATCAATCCGAGTGCTCCAACTACAACTGGAATTATTGATGTCCTCATGTGCCACATTTTCGAGATTTTCATTCTAAGATCCTTGTATTTTGAAAATTTTTTTTTTTTTTTTTTTTTTTTTTTGAAAGTCTTCAAAGATACATTACAATCTTCAGAGACTGCCATGTCAATAAGAAGGCTTTTTTTTTGCGGTCTCTGATCACAGTGTCTGATTAATTAGCTTTGATTTTTCTGTCTGTGTGTATTGTAAAATCCAATAAAATTGCTACAGGTCCTAAGTTATTATTATTATTATTATTATTATTATTATTATTATTATTATTATTATTAGTAGTAGTAGTATGTGGTGTCTACGTCTGGTTCATCCTTATCAAACTGGGTGCCATTATGGGTATATTGTGTTTCGTATATACATACCATATCTTACGATGATGGTATCTTTTCAGAAAAGTCTTCAGATTAGTTGGAAGAGATAAGGAAGAAATAAGAAGATACAGGCAAAAGGCGAGAGAAGAGTAACAGAATAAGATAATCGATATTCTTAGTTGATAGCAATGTATTTCCAAATTTCTATCTAGATTCTGTTAAAATTACTAGATAACCTTCAAATTAAAAAGAGTACTGAAATTACTACTAAAATGACTACACTTCCTGTTAATACCTATAATAATAATAATAATAATAATAATAATAATAATAATAATAATAATAAATGCATTGATGCTATACCAAACATGGGTCTCATGGCTTCTGATCTTAATTGACTGGAAGTATTTATGTTTTGTCTTGTTCAATTAAAACGGGCTACAATAAATATCCTTTCTAGGGCTGGACAAGAAAAATTACCATCGACAAGCTCCATAAGCGCCTATTGTATAATCACACTGACATACGTACGCCCTTATGCCAAGAACACACACACACACACACACACACACACACACACACACACACACACACACACACACAGACACACACACACACAGAGAGAGAGAGAGAGAAAGGAGGAAGGCGGAGAACATATCGTTTGCATCGCATTCCCGTATTCTTTTTTATTTGTCTCATGTCGTTGTCGGTTGTATTTGGCAATCAAGTTTCAATGAGGAGAAATAGTAATTGCAAATACGCATGCGTAAAAGAATCAATAATAGAGAAATCTTCGGGAAAGTAAATAAATACAGTATTTACAGAAGTTTAAAAAAACAAAACAAAACAAAAAACAAAAAACAAGAAATAATCGTATATGGAGCCTAATTACTGAACAGAAGGAATTGGAGACTTTTTGATCGAAACCCAAACATTGGTTTTCTTTGTTTTTTGTTCTGGTTCTTTCTTTCTTTCTTTCTTTCTTCCCTGTCTTTATTTTACTCATTTCAATAGATTTGCTTTCTTCTTTTTTTTCTTTGTCTTTATTTTTCTCATTTCAATATATCTTCTTTCTTTCTTTCTTTCTTCCCTGTCTTTATTTTACTCATTTCAACAGATTTGCTTTCTTCTTTCTTTTTTCTTTTTCTTTATTTTTCTCATTTCAATATATTAGGTTGGTGCACAAATAATGACGTAATAATGTCGTTTTTTGACGTATTTTTTAACGTCAAAAAACGACATTATTACGTCATTATTTTTGCACCAACCTAATATCTTTGCTTTCTTTCTTTCTTTCTTTCTTTCTTTCTTTCTTGTCTTTATTTTACTCATTTCAATAGATTTGCTTTCTTCTTTCTTCTTTCTTTGTCTTTATTTTTCTCATTTCAATATATCTTCTTCCTTCCTATCTTTCTTTCTTTCTTTCTTTCTTCACTCAGTCTTTATTTCCTCTGTTTTCGTTCTATATCTTCTTTTATCGTTTTTCTCCTGAGAGTCTTAGCAAAGGTCATCCTTTTCTGAAGATTGTGGACTGACGTTATCGAATCACAAATAAAGACTATATACCGAACCATATCAACAACAGCAACAACTTAAATGGATAGTACACGTAACTAACTGGAAGATAACATAATGACATAATCAAGATGCTGACATTCCACACCACTTCACATAATAGGTTAAGAAGGAAACCCCCATCAGTACTGGAAAGAACGATACTAGCTACTGGACTTGAAAAACCTACTTGGCTAAAAAATTGTTTTAAGCGAAAGATAGATTTCAACTGTGAGTAGTACTTACTGCTCGGTAAATGATTGCCAAATGTTTCCTGGTAGGGAAACATCTATTATTACCATTCATCTCTTTTTCTTTTCTTTCTTTCTTTTCCATTTTATCTTTTATCGTTCCTTCTCTTTCTTGTGTTCATCGTCTTTCTTTCTTCCTTTTTATTACAA
Organism: Acanthosepion lycidas; assembly: GCA_963932145.1. Taxonomy (NCBI): domain Eukaryota; kingdom Metazoa; phylum Mollusca; class Cephalopoda; order Sepiida; family Sepiidae; genus Acanthosepion; species Acanthosepion lycidas. Next base: position 86,966,385 of record OZ010574.1, read on the forward strand.
ATCTTTTAAAATCCCTCATTTTCGCCCTCTCTTGGGAGGTTTTGAGGAGCGTGGAAGCACCTCTTAATTGCTGGTGTTCCCAGGTCCACCTTGACCCGGGGTGGTAGCACCTGTTAGGGTCCCAGCTATGGGCAAATAGTGAACTCCTAGTTTTTCCAAGTCTTACATTACACAGATCCTGGGTATGACGATAAACTACATCCGCGTCCTGGGTACGGCGATAAACTACATCCAACAGCAAGGCCTCAGATAATGTCTTCGGAAAAATAATGTTGCCAGCTATACGTTTTTGAAACAATAATGTTGCCAGCTATACGTTTTTGAAACAATAATGTTGCTAGCTATACGTTTTTGAAACAATAATGTTGCCAGCTATACGTTTTTTATTCCATACAAAATAGGCATTTAAAATTCATATAAACTGGATTTGGCATTAAATAACCCACAGTGGTTGATATGCCATAAATCCCAAACAAAAAAATAAACAAATCGCCCTCTCTTCACACAAAGATTCCGACAAACCTTAGTTTTTTTTTTGTGATGTCAATGAACACTCGTTGCCACATTTGTAATGTCTATGAATACTCCTTGTCGCTTTCGTAATGCTCGTTGTAGTAGAGACTTTGTAATCGCAGATACAACTATAGTAACGCCGTTGAACAATACTAGTGTCAGACGCCTTCGAATATCACTCGCACTAATAGTACTTGCTCGATAATACTCGCTCGACAAGTAACCCGTATAGTGATCTGAACAGAGAAATAGTATAGTGAATAAAGGAGAGAACAGCGATCCGTATAGTAATAGAGGATAGAATAGAAATAGCGATCCGAATAGTAATAGAGGATAGAATAGAAATGCGAACGTTAGTAGCCAGCTACTTCCTAAATATATGCGTTTCCTCTATAGTCATGTGATCTACTTAATTTAATAATGGACTCGCCTGTGTTTCCTCCCTGGCGATCCGTATTCAAACTCAAGTGTCGGCAGCGACACTTTATTCCTCTATAGCAGGTTGGTATTTGGAAACAGGAAAACTGAATACCAGTAGGGTTCGTTAAATTCTCTTTCGTATAAATACCCTTGGGAAAGGAATGTATCCACCTACTTCCATCCCACCAGATTTGTGTTTATTTGTAGTATCAGTAAAACATTATTATCTCCCAAAAAATTCTTATAATCTAAAAATATTTTCTAGCTTTAAATAACCTAAAAAGGGTTGATAAGCCGTAAAAAACAAATCAAACTTGGCTGTAACATGAAAATGGCTGTTATAATAATTTTCAAACATGACAAGTCGATCATCTGCTTCAAGGGAGACTGTTTCGCTTTCTCGGGTTTGGCATCATCTTGTTTTTAACACTAAAAAATAGGTTTAAAAGAAAAAGTTATATCACGCGAGGGTTTTTTATAACTCAACCTGTTTCATTGTTTTCGTTTTTTGTATGGTTTTCTTTATTATTATTATTATTATTATTATTATTATTATTATTATTATTATTATCATAATTTGTTTTCTGCTTAAGTGGCTATGATGAAGGCGGATTCGTGCAAAGTGACTTGTGTGGTCTTTTACGGAGCATCCCTTACCCCCGCTTCCAACCAACATCAGATTAAATTATCAACCACGTGAGGAATTGATAAAGAGATAGATTTACACGCAAATTCAAGGGCATGTAAACGCCAAATAGACTGAGTGGTTTCACTAGCAGTTAAAAAAAAAGGAAGGAAGGAATAGAAGAAAACACGTAATAGAAAACAAAGAGAGATTTGAGCGAGAGATAGATAGATAGATAGATAGATAGATAGAGAGACAGAGAGACAGAGACAGAGACAGAAAGTGAGTGAGATGGAAAATAAATATAAAGAATATTAGTAAAGTGAGAGGATGAGAAAGAGAAGCGGAAAAGTTAATGATTAAAAAAAAAAAGGAGAGTAAAAAGTGATAGAGAAGAGGAAAAGAAGTGAGACGATATAAAGAATTGAGTGGAAGAAAATGAGACGGAAATGAAGTAAAAAAAAAAAAAGTAAACAAAGAAGAAGAGAAGAGAAAGAAGAGGAAAAGGAGAAAAATAGAAGCGTATAAGTGAGAAGGGAAAGAAATTTGGAGAGAAAAAGAAAGTCGAAAGATGGGGAAATGAAAAACAACATTGAGAGGTAAAACAAGACAAGCAGAAACAAGTATTCAATTTCAAAGTTTTCTTTTTAAATTCTAACGGAAAGAATTACATCGAAATAGAAACGGAAATATATATATATATATATATATATATATATATATATACATATATTATACATTAAGAAATGGACAAAGTCCGACAATTTATTTATTAAAGACATTTTTTTTTTTTTTTATGTTTAACGTTCTTTTTATAGATACAAGTATTTAAGTAAATGCTCTGTTTATAATAAACAGTATTAAATAACATTTACCGGCCTGAATGTCCGAGAAATTTTCATAGAAAATAGTCGTCCTTTGGCAGGATTCGAACCTGCATCCTATACGGAACCGCCATTTACGCTGACCGGCCACAAAGGAGGCAAGGTCGAATTTACTGCTTATAAACTTCAATCTTCCATGAATCTCGTACATTCATAACTGCTCATGGCGTATCAAATGTAAACAAATGACGTCATACATTAAGAAATGGACAAAGTCTGACAATTTATTTATTAAAGACATTTTTTTTTATGTTTAACGTTCTTTTTATAGATACAAGTATTTAAGTAAATGCTCTGTTTATAATAAACAGTATTAAATAACATGACAGTATTCGAACCTGCATCCTATACGGAAGATTGAAGTTTATAAGCAGTAAATTCGACCTTGCCTACCGAACGCTCCTTTGTGGCCGAGTCGGTTAAGGCACGTCAGCGTAAATGACGGTTCCGTATAGGATGCAGGTTTGAATCCTGTCAAAGGACGAATATTTTCTATGAAAATTTCTCGGACATTCAGGCCGGTAAATGTTATTTAATACTGTTTATTATAAACAGAGCATTTACTTAAATACTTGTATCTATAAAAAGAACGTTAAACATAAAAAAAATGTCTTTAATATATATATATATATATATATATATATATATATATATATATATATATATATATATATATATATATATATATATATCGTCAATGTAAATGCCAAAAGCAGTTACAAAAACGGTACAGTCGAAACGGTTAGAAACAATGAACAGTCAAAATAGTGGATGACTGAACAAAACTGGTGGTAAGAGGAGGAATGGCGGAAAAGGGATCAAAACAAAAAAATAACACAAGAAAAAAAACACAAAGAAAAAAAAAAGAATATATAAAAGTTAGGAACGAACGAAAAAGTCGAGGCAAAATGCAATAAACATGAAATAAAATAAAAACTAAAAATAAAATGGTTTTAATTAACTCAAGTTTCTCACTTTTTATCACGATTTGGATAAAGTTCTTCAATGCTATCTCCTTTCAGGAGATGGGCGATCATGGCTCTTCACAATTTCCTATCTTTTATTTTCTAAGCAACCTTTGCCTTTCTTTCGTCATTCATTCATTTAAACCCATCAGGCAGCTTTCCTGTTATTTTCCCCTATTTTTCTGACCTTTCATGTCTTGTAAATGTTAACTTATCCTATCCTCTTCATTATATATAATTTTGGCAACTTTAACATTCGTACCCCCCACCCCGAAAAAAATCAAAATAAAAAAAAAGGTGTGTGAAAAGAACGTTTTTTTCATTTGACACCTTTATCATTCGGCAATTTTTATTGTTTTATGAAATTATTTAATAAAATCCAAACATTAAAGACAATTTATTCATTCTCTTTTTTTCCTCGTGAATTGACAACAAAAGAATTATATATGCTATTTATCCCATTAGATTGTTTATTCACAAGAATAATTTTATATTTCCAAGTTTATAAAAACCAACTATTAGGAAAATTAAGTGGAAAACACTTTGTGACGCATTTCATTCTTCTGTGGGACTGAATCGAACTAAAGTAGGTACCTCCACTTTTTCGCGGGAAAACAGCATAGCGTAATAAACAAATGCCACAAACTTACCGAAAATAAATTTTTATCGTCAAAACGCTTATGTTATTATTAAGATGAAAGACCAAAGTGTATTTTAATTATTTTTTGATATTTTTTAATATTTTTTAACACGTTCGAAATTTTGGTTAAAATTTTCTTTTTTTTACGTCATCGCGGTGCTGTAAAAATAACATTGTTTTTTTTTGCGCTTTTTTCCCGTTGAAAACCCATTGATTTGGAAATTCTTGTAAAATTAAAGTAATTGTCCGATTTTAATGAAATTTTCAGGACTTATTTCACCAATGAATGAAATTATTTTTGAAATATTTCTTTTTAGTAAATTTTAGTAAAAAATATTTTTTTTTTTAATATGTTACACCCCACTTACTTATTTTCCCGAAATTTTTTTCAATTCTTTTTATTTCCTTACAATTTTTTTTTGTTTAAAGTAAGAGTCATTGGAGATGGTAAATCACCTACTTTTATTTTTCTAATTTGTTCCAACTTTTGTAAAATGAGCTTTGAATAGAAAAATAATGAATCCAATAAAACTATGATATTACTTAATTAGAAAAGCTTTTAATTGCTTTTGTAAATAAGTAATATTAAGGTCATTATTGCCTGAAGAAATAAATTTTTTCTGATGAATAATTAAATTTTACAAGAATTTTTTATTTGTTTTACATTTTGATTATAATAATTTATAATAGTTTAAAAATCGTGCAAAACTCTGTATTAGCTTATTTCCTTTTGATAATTAGTAATTAAGTAGAAACAAAATTTACGAGTTCAAAATTGCCAAGTTTAATAAATTTATTGATTCCACTTTTTTTTCAAATAATTTTTTATGTTGTATTTTTCTACTTAATACATTCCTTATTTCCATGTACGGTAGACTGAAATTGCCATTATTATAAAAAGAGTTTTGTCCCTTTATTCTAATAAATAGACATAACAGTAAAACTAAAAATAAAAGGGTTCACTCAGATTTCTAGTAATTTTCATTTATGGTCATCCGTCATAGCT
>OZ010574.1:86978937-86986437 GCA_963932145.1 Acanthosepion lycidas
TATATATGGCATATTCTGAGCTAATGGGCTGCGTAAAGCAAATAACAATATAATTGTTATGGTCCGGTTCTTTGTACCACAGTGATAGTCCAAGGTAGAACCAATAAAGAAGAACTCGAACACAGGTATGGAATAACACAGATATATTACAAACAGGAATATATACAGAGAAGTAGAAGTGTTAGTATGAACAATCAGGTTTAGTAGAGAGAACAATGTAGTCTCGACCAGTATCACTATTCCAATGTCTTCCAGTAATTGTCTGAACACGACTCTGTTTCGGACTGCCTCTGACTCGACTCTTGACTCGACTCGAACTACTGACTGACGATATTCAGTTACCCCCCCCCACGAGGGCGTCATGTGGCACAAGGCCTTTTTAACGTGGGCATTCATTGCATATCAAAGGTATAGACATTCAAAGGCGAATGTCTGCTTAAAAGGTGTAAGTTTTCATTACAGAAGTTATAAATACGCTTAGCCTCTCCAATGTTATGTATGATACAAAAGATGTAATAAAAATGTTTATGCCGTATTGTTTTAAGGTTAAGCAATGCTTATTTTGATTGTTAAGAATTTACGACGCTTATTGCCCCCTTATCCTCAAAAAACTCAATGCATCTTCTTTACACATCTTCTTTTTGTCTTTGTCCGAGACCAACAGATGAAGAAATGCGTCGTTAACCCTAGAACACTAACCATAGGTATATAGTGCAAATTTTCCTATTTTTAATTACAATTTTCAGTAACTGATTTTCTTATCTAAATAATATGTTTTTCAGTTCCTATTAATGTTAACTCAAAGTACAAAGTTTGAAGTGCCTGCATGTAAAATATTTCCAATAAAGATTTATATTTAATTTTTTTTTTGATATTTTCAAAATCGGGTATGATATACCCATGGTTAGTAGTCGTGTAACTTTAATTGATGGTTACTGTTCTAGGGTTAATAAGCTTTTACAGTTTGTCTCATCACATATACAAACACACACACACACAACCCCCCCCCCATATATATATATATATATATATATATATATATATATATATATATATAGGGGTGTGCTGGAATGACCTTGACCTGACCCATTTACGTTTCTGAATAGCAACTTGTATTTCCTGACACCAATATTCGATTGGATTTAGGTCAAGCGATTGAGAAGGCCCTTCTATTATGTGCTTAATACATTCGGAGGTGGTTTTCAAAACAGGTTTTCATCTTGTTTATATATATATATATATATATATATATGTGTGTGTGTGTGTGTGTGTGTGTGTGTGTGTGTATATATATATATATATATATATGTGTGTGTGTGTGTGTGTGTGTGTGTCTGTGTCTGTGTGTATGAGGGGGCACCGAAAAGATAGAGACATGACCCATTTCTATTTATCAACACCACTTTTCAATTCCTGACACAAATTTTCGATTGGATTTAGGTCAAGCGATTGAGAAGGGTCTTCTATTATCATATACTACTTAATCCCTACTGAGGTGGCTTTCGAAGCATGTTTCAGGTATTATCCTCCACCGGAGATCAATTGTCTGTTAAGTGGAAAACTTTTCCAAAAGGATGGAGTGATATATTAGCGAATCCATTGTTGCGTGTTTGCCGATAACTTCTGCGTTAAAGGCACTCAAAAAAAAATGATGCATCTACCACTTCTATTCTCTCTCTCTCTCTCTCTCTCTCTCTCTCACACACACACACACACGCACAAACGTTATTTTTAGTGGGTAGTTATGTTTGTGTAGATACTCCGTTTAATTATTAGGTTGGTGCAAAAAATGACGTAATAATGTCGTTTTTTGACGTTAAAAAATACGTCAAAAAACGACATTATTACGTCATTTTTTGCACCAACCTAATATTAAATAGCATATTTATTTATATTGAATATTCGCGAAAAAAATAGCTCCCCGGCAGAATCCGAACCTGCGCCTCTCTGTGAAGAAGGCAAAAGCGTCTTTAGATCGGCTTTAACCAATTCAGTCGGTTGCTCAAGAAAAGTCTTAACAGTGTCTTTAAGCGAAATTCTTCTCGTCATAGACTACTCGCAGTTAACATGGCTGCTCAGTTTTGTATCCAGATGTAAACAAAGTACTATTCTAAAGAAGTAATTATTTTTTTTTAATTTACTAATCCGGCAGATTATTATGATTTTAAACGTTAATTTTAGTGGATACTCGTTTTTGTGCAGACGATCCGTTTATTTATTAAAAAGTATATTTATTTATTTTCACCTACCGGTCTAAATATTCGAGAAATCTTATTAAAAAAAATATGCACTCCGGATAAATGAATTGAAAAAAATATATTACTTCTTTTATATATATATATATATATATATATATATATATATATATATATATATATATATATATTATAAATTAATTGATTTAAAATGTTTTTTTCGCTACACAGTTCTAACCATGTTTCAAAAATGGAAGCTGAAAGCTCCGAATTTAATTTTGTAATTAAATTAAAAGACATTAGTTCCATTTCATCCTCAAGCAAATATATATATAGTTTATACGTTATTTTTATGGATACAGTGTAACCCGGATATAAGAGAGTTGTCGGGACCGGAGAAGAAGTCTCTTATATCCGGGTTTCTCTTATATCCGACTTTAGTCTATTTTGTTTAGGTAAGTATGGCTGTAATTTGGGACCATATAAAATCTCTCTTATATCCGGGTTTCTCTTATATATGGGTCTCTTATATCCGGGTTACACTGTACAAATATTTAAGTAAATGCTCTGTTTATAATAAACAGTATTAACAACATTTACCGGCCTTAATGTCCGAGAAATCTCAAAAAAAAAAAAAATATGTGCCTTCCGACAGGAATCTAACCTGCACGAGACTGTCATATAGCCTGATGTGCTATACTATTTAGCGACAGAGGAAAGCGTCTAGTAAAGTAATTGTCGGATTTAGTCCATTCCATCATATATCATTTCATTTGTTTACGTTAAGATACGCTTCGAGCAGATATGAGATTTCAAGGAAAATCGTGGGAAGTTTATTTAATTTATTGGTCTTTATATAATTTAAATATTGCTACCTACCTAACTATATATATGTGTGTGATGGGTAAATTGTCGCCATTTTATGAGTTTTAATTTCACGCATGCGCGTTGTTTGATTTTGTAGACTGCACATTATAGTAGGTTCAGTCTGTCAGAAAAAGAGCACCATGATACAATTTAGAAACGGTATGCTGCACTGCTTGGCATTCGTACCGGAAGCACCAATACAAACATTTCAGAGTGTCTGGGTGTTAATCTGGGGACAGTGCAGAGGATTCGGAAAGAGTTGGATGAGTCTAATGGTGATTACGAAGGTAAGGCAGCTCGGAAAACACATTCTGATTGTTCTGATAAGAAAAAAAAACTACCGAATTTTTTGGCGAGGGCTACAGACTCAACACAGAGGCTTACATCAAGGGCCTTCACGAGGAAGTACTACACCTCGGGTCAAAAGGGTGGCTGCTGGAAGACCATATTTCTGGCAACACGGCTCTTTACCATGGCACACAAGCAGGTGAACACAGTCATGGCTGTTAGACAATTTCTGCGACCACATCATGCGTAACTCCCCAGACTGCAACCCCCTTTGATGATGAATCGTCGGTCTCAGTTGAGCGAGAGACCAACAAAACACCTTGTAACACCAAAGATAAACAGAAGGCAAGGATTATGACAGCAGTCACCAACTTAAACAAGGAGAACATTCAGAAGAATTATCCGAGATTCCGAAATCGTCTGGAGGGCGTGGTTGGGGGTAATGGTGAATCTATTGGATAAGTTTACTCTTGAGTATTTCTATTACGTTGGTGCAAAAATAATGACGTAATAATGTCATTTTTTGACGTTAAAAAATACGTCATAAAACGACATTATTACGTCATTATTTTTGCACCAACCAAATAGATATTTTTGCGTAATTTTGGCAAATATATCTGTTAAAATAAGATGTCAGTGTTATTTTCATTTTTGCGTAATTTAGACGACAATTTGTCCATTGTACACTATTTCTGTATCTATCTATCTATCTATTTATCTCTCTCTCTCTCTCTCTCTATATATATATATATATATATATATATATATATATATATATATATATATATATATATATATATATATATGTCTGTGTGTGTCTGTGCGAGAGAGAGAGATAAAAATATAGTTTAACAATATGCTATAATTATGGATAAAAATCCTCAGTATCAGGGATAGAGTGTCTGTACATATAAAAATGGACACTGGGGTCAACTCTGAGTGGCGACAGTTTGATTCGTGCTTGAAAGCAATCTGGCCAGGCGTCTTTTTTTTTTTTTTTTTTTGTGAAGAGCCTTTGAAAGCATCAGAAAATCTAGTCCATTCACCATTCCAAAGACATAGGCTATCGGTATTGCCTCACCCACCGACAAACAGAGGAGCTTCACCCAGCAACACAAGGAAAAGATAAGATCAACGTCCTTTGCCAAGTATTCAAACAAGCAAGATTCAAGATAAACCTTACTAAAACAGAAACTATAACCTGGAATTGAAATAAAAGCACTGATGGCATATACTCTGAATCCGTTATAAAAAAAATCAGGATGTGAAATTAATAAATACTAAACAATTCAAGTGATAAACCTACCATTCGTCCATGCTTATAAAACTGCGGCCATATATAGTCCGGTACCCCAGAGATTTTCTTGGAGCTTCTTGATAAGATCCAAAGAAAAATCATTAATATTAATAGCCCTGATCTGACGGTTCGGCTTCAGTCACTTACACACGACTGTAAGGTTGCCTCTCTGTGACTTTTTTTTAAAACAAATATTTTCATTGTTCGGATGATCTCTTCGCTATGGTACCTAGACTGTATGACTGATCCATACACCACCGATGAATCTGTTACAACAAATTTAGTGTAGGATGTAAGGAAATTGAATATAGAATAGGCTGCGTTAGAGTTAGTTTCGCCTAACACCGCGGGTTGCTAAAAAACCTAAACGTTAACTTACGAATTTAAAACATAATCTTAAATAGCCATGTCAAATCGTGACTTACATATGGATATAATGCATCGTACCCAACTCGTTCATAAATGTCTAAACTATCATCTATATACAACTCTTGAGAAATACCAACAGCAGCAAGAGCTAAAATGGATAGGACATTTAACTCGAAGAGACTATAATGAGATAATCAAAGATTTTGATGTTCCGGATTACTTCAAACAAAAAGTTAATCCTTATTAGAATCAGAACGACAGTGGACATGAAAAACCTATTTTCCGGAAAAACCTATTTTTCTGAAAAACGTTTTGTTTTGTTTTTTTTCTTTTTTTTTTTTAATCAGTGTCACCCCAAGCAAGGCAGTACAGCCACTAACGCGCAAGGGCTTACAGGGTGAGTAGAAATTAGGAACAGAAACATTGGTAATGAGTAGAAAGAGAAAAGAGCATTCAGGAAGACAGAATATAGCGATTGGCATTGCATTTAAATTCTTGCCGATTAAAGTTAGTTGGAAAGCATGCAGCCGAAAGGGAATTCCACAAGCGAGAAGTACGAGAAAAGAAACTGTTAGCGTAGAAGTTATGGCTACATCAAGCCAACTCAACTGTAAATTGATGTGATCTCGCCGCCATTTTAAAATTGCACTCAAATTCATGCAGTCTAGATACCATAGCGAAGAGCTCAACCGAACAGTTATCATGAAAATATTTATTAAAAAAAGGCACAGAGAGACAACTTTATAACTGAAGCCAAGCTGCCAGACCAAAGCCAATAATATTGCTGATTCTTCTTTGGATCTTATCAAGAAACTCCTGGTAAATAGCAGGGGCACCGGACTATATATGGCAGCAATTTTATAAGCATTGACGAGTGGTATGATTGCAGATATGTAAAATAGATTCTGGAGAGAAAAAATGTCTCCCTCGACACAGTGAACCGACTTTCTTAGCAATGGATTGAATATAGTCTTTCCATTTCATGTCAGTTGAGAATGTTAGCCCGAGAAAGCACATTGAGTCACTTTCCTGGAAGATAGCATCAGCCATGTTGATGGAAGGCCGAAAAGGTCTCTCAGATGATTAATGGAGAGAAGTTTAGTTTTGGCGACGTTAAAATTGACAAGCCATCTTTTGCGCCAGTTAACGACGGTCTTGCGGTCGTTTTGTACATCTGCTGCCATTTTGACCTTTGTATGGAGACAGGAGTAAATCGCAGCTATCATCAGCGTAGATGCCAATTTGAGAACTGATATGTTTTACCTTGACAAAGCGACAACGGTGAGGTCTGAACCTGTGTCGCAAAGCGGGTAAATTCGGCCACGCGCAACAGTAATAACGTTTGTAATCAATATAATAAGAAAACAAAATGAGTAATATGAACAACTCGCGGAGGACAATGACTTTTTATCAGAATTAAAAACTGTAAGTCGTTAATGAAGATTAAAAACATGGAAAGTCTCAACAGAGAGTAACACAAGCTCTAGTAAGTCAAGGAATCTTGAATGTTTTCTTACTATTATTACCAAATTTCTTCAGAGCGTAGGCAATCATGACTTTCTACAGATTTTTCTTAACTATATAAGCGAACAAGATCTATTTCTGTCGGGTACTTCAAGAATTTATAGGCCCGCTCTGTTTGCAACAGAAATTCATAGCAGATCGACCCAACCCCTAAAAAAGACGGTTTCTAACAATGTTACGGTCACATATTCGATATATTTCATATTTAGGGATTCCCAGTATCCCAGTATATACCTCTTTATGCGAAGAAAGGCTTATGTAAAGTGTTTGTTTTTTTTTTTTTTTTTTTTTAAATTTGCGCCAAAATGTAAAAAAATAAAAAACAAACAAACAAAAAACACAACGGAGATATACGAATATTAAGCCGAATTAAAGGTTTAAATACAGTTTTTATTCGCGAAATACAGTGTAACCCGGATATAAGAGAAACCCGGATATAAGAGAGATTTTATATGGTCCCAAATTACAGCCATACTTACCTAAACAAAATAGACAAAACCCGGATATAAGAGAAACCTGGATATAAGAGAGTTCTTCTCCGGTCCCGACAACTCTCTTATATCCGGGTTACACTGTAACTTTCTTGTTTATAAGTTTAAACTTTATATTAGATATTTTTTATTATTCTCTCAATTTCATATTAAAAGTTCCTTCAGTTCTAAGTTTTATATATCAGACAGGAATTGTGACCATTTTTTTTTTTTTCGTATAGAAGTCAGGATATTTGACCGCTGAGATTTTGTCTTGTTACCACTGGAGAAACGTGCCCAGAACAACATGAACAAGTTACAAAGCGACAACGGTGAGGTCTGAACCTGTGTCGCAAAGCGGGTAAATTCGGCGACGCGCAACAGTAATAAAACGTTTGTAATCAATATAAACAAGAAAAGAAAAAAATGAGTCGTATGAACAACTCGCGGAGGACAATGACTTTTTATCAGAATTAAAAACTGTATTGAA